>JAUTXW010005000.1:62500-662500 GCA_030620095.1 Kuschelorhynchus macadamiae | reverse complement strand
TGTCTGCTGTATTTTAAAGCAAACTTGATTCGTTTTTTTAATGTAAATCATTAATAAGCTGTTTTAAAAAGTGGAGGTCAATAAAATCAAAGGTATACGAAGTTGATTTCGTGGTGTCACGTTGTCTGAAACCAAAGTAAATTATGCAAATAAGGTTATAGATAAAACAAAGTTAAATAGAGTTTTAAAATTTACTTTTAAGTGTCACGAAGAAAAAAATAAAATAATTATGTCCTCTAGAGTAGAAGTAAGATAGCAATTATTAAGCTCATCAAGCCGCCATAGACTAGCGAGCCCCGTTTAGGGCGAAGGCACAAATGTAACCGCTTCTGTTTCTGCGATTCCATTTTGTGTCTTTGCCTTACAAGGAGTTCGCTCGGCTATGGTAGCCTGATAAGTTCTAAGGGATAGCAAGACATGTTCCAAACGGGGATAATGGTATCCTTGTTGTGGCGTTAGTGTAAAGTGAGGCAAGTTAACATTTCTCCCAACAAAGTCAATTCAATCCCGGTCGAGGCATTAGCCAGAGGAGTAGTTGTTTCGTGATTCCATTTTTCCATTCCAGCCAAATTACCACTTGCCAGGGATAGGTATGGAAGTTGTTATATGAATTATACAATTGTTGATTTTGATTGTTTACTAATAATACCTGTCAAGGGGTTGTTTAAGAATATGTGGAGTGCTTACAACTAGGCCGACCGGATCGCAAAAAAATTTCCAAAAATTGGCAAAAAGATGGCTTTTACCCAATATCTTCCAAATTATCGCAGATAGAGCAAAATTGTTTACATTAAAATTGTAGGGCAAATTCTTACCTAAAAAAAAGCACTCATGTTTTTTTCTGTAGTCCTCATAGTTTTTGCGAAAATTGAGTTTTTAAAAACTGGTGTCATAGGAATTCCAAACAAATGAGAAATTTAAAAAAATTGAAACGTAGAGCATCGAAAGAAATTTTGTCTGAACTGTAGTGTTTATTTTACTACACTGGAAGAGATTTATTTTAAAAATATGAGTTTCAATTGGGAATTGTGTGTTAGTCCAAATAAACTGTAGAAAATCTTGATACAAATACATATTTACCATTAAACAAAATTCAATACAGGTTTTTTTCACGTTTATATTTATGGGAACAACATCTAGAATTACCTTATCATTTGCCTAACAGAATTGGCTATATTTTTTTGCCCAAATTAAATAAACATATACTAAATATTAACAATAATCATAAATATTAAATCATCATATTACAAACATACAATCTTTACATGACATGGTATTTTTAACCGCCCGTGCAATCCGTGCATCCTAAATTCCCACTACTTAAATTTTAAACGACGGGAAGCAAAGTTGAATCCTATCTATAGATACTAGTGACATAAATTTAAGTATAAACATCTCACCTCTACTTGTCATAGCTCGTCAGTGTTATAATCCCGTTTAGTGAAATGTCCCATGCAATCGCGGGCGATACGCCGAAGAGTACTTTCAATTTGACACTGTATAAACAAAGGAACCATGATTTCATAATTGATTCCGGCCGTTAAGCTAAATTTTATTTTAGACTGGTTCAAAATAATTTACAAAGTTCTCATGGTTTTGACTTTATAATGTATTTAGTATTGTAGGTGCGTAGCAAGAAATTCAGTTCGATGGCAGGGGGGTGGGGGGTTCCAAACGGTAAAAGCTCTGGGAAATTAGTGAAAAGTATCCCCATACCAACATATTTTCAAAGTTTTGGGGAGGGGGGATCCAGACTCCCAGGATCCTCCTAGTATTGAAAATTATTTTTTTTTGGCTTTCAGTTCTTAATAAGAAAATATATTATTATTTCTAAGTTACACAAAATATTTTCTTTAAAACAACAAAAAAATATTCGATATTCTTGTAATTGATAACTTCATTCTTAGGTAGTCCTATGTCTTCGGTAAAGAAATGACTTGCAAGAAGTAGTTCAGTTTAGCCTTTTTTGTCGACGATGATAATAAAATATATACCGAAAAATGCCTTACAAATTGTCACTTGGCCCTAAATTATTACTACTTATTCAAATGTGAAGTGATATCATTAACAAGTGATAACAATATTAGTAAGAGCATTTTATAATTATCTTATTATACAATGCCAAGCGTAAAAAATCCATTACTTCTTCGGAAAATAATTAAATAACTTTCCAGTAATGGAGAGAATTCATTTTTGTGAATTTTAGTAAAGGAGACTAGTAAAAATCCTTTGTTGCATTGAAAGAAATGATTTAGTAATAGAGAGGTTCAGAATAATGGCCACTTACATATTTTTCTTTGCGAAATCTACATTAAATTTTAAAGTAGTAGTAATAGAAAGCAGAAAAGTAATGTAAAAATTTAGTTAAGAAAAATGCTTTGGGATAGCTAAATCCTAAATACTGACTTTTGTAATTATAAACTGTACAACTATTAGAGCCAAAGATGTAAATTTTGGAAACTCACAATATAAAAATTAAATTCTTAGTTTCAAAATATGAATAATGCAATAATAAATGGAGCGCTGTGCAAAAAATCTTCAATAATTAAAATTATATATACATATCTATTTTCATATAGATTTATATTGATATAACTTACTGTGTGCACTAGCCTTAGTGTACTCCCTTCTTGTGGAAGTTCTTCAAATTCTATGTATTCTGGAGGTTCCTCAAATGCTATAAATTCTAGAGGTTCTTCAAATTCTATATATTCTGGAGGCCTTAATATACTGGCACATGAGATGTTCCAAAACGGTGCCAAACATAACAATAACAATACATTTTTTATTATTACCATCCTGTTAATCATGTCTTAGGCAATTTGGTACTTACTAGAATCCCCAGGTCAACTTTTTATATACCTAGTGTTTTTGACACAAAAAACTATTGGTCGAAAAATGCAAGTCATAAAATTCTAAAGTATTATTAAAAATATTGCAGTGTACAAAATTCGGTTAAATAAGCACCGCGCTTGTTGGCACATGTCCAGTAGTTCATTTGGTAAACCGTCAATGATTTTCTGAAATTTCAATCTGATAAAATAAGCGCAGGTTATAACGATTGTTTGTAATTATGCATTTAGTGCATTTAAATTTTTTAATAATTATATATCATGAGACATGATGGAAGCAATTATTCGCGTAATTGCGTAAATATTGATAGAAAAAAAAACACTCTTCATAGGATTTCATGTACAAAAAGGTTTAAATAAATAAGGAAACAATTTTCAAAAAATAACAGTGAACAAAAATGTTATGAGGATGGTAGGTCGCACTATAGGACAAGGAAGCAATTTGTTTCTCATAAATATTTTTTCAGAACTGTTTTACACACTACCATGTAATTTTTTTTAACTACAATTTTGATATTTGCTTTGGAGATATGTGCTACTAAGACAAATTTTTTTTATGAAAATGTTTCTTTTTTAAATGGCGGACCAGGAAGCGTTTTTCCAAAATTCAATATGGCTGCCGTTTCCCGATACCGATGATATTTTTGTTAAACAAATCATTAAAATAAGAAACAAAATGGGGTTTTTAATGGGTTTTAATTAAATTCAAAATCAAACTTTCAATCTACCAAAAAATGGAATATGTTTAAGTTTTTGTTTAAAATCTTAACTTTTTCTTAGATTTTCTCAAATTTTTTAAATAGACAGTTACATTTATGTAATGTTGGCTATAAAGTGCTTCTTATTATTAAAGGAAAAGTACATAACACAGTGTATTTTTAATTTTTTTAACAATAATAATAATAGATTTAAACGAACACAATTAATATAAAAGTCACTCAGTTAAATGTTTTGTGCGTTGTCCGCCTTGTTCTTGGCACAATGTGACACTTTCTGCAAGCAGGTTTCGTAAATGCTGTTCTGAGCAGTGGCGGCTATTTAGGTGAAGTAGGTGAAGTGCTACTTCACCAGGAAAAATGAACAAGCAAACATTTAACTATATTTATTATATATATATATATATATATATATATATATTTTAAAATTTCAGTTTTTACATTCATTTATTCACCTAATTGGTAAAAAATAAACTGTACATTTACTTGACCGTTGGCGGCATGTCTTTTTAAAACTTTCAATCGAACTTTATTATAACAACTATAACATTGGCGCAAACCGCTTTGACTTTGCTGGAGGTGCTATGTTTAGTTTACGATTTTCCTACTATGTTGCCATGATAACGCGTACGTGATAACGTCGAGCCCAGCGCCATATAATGCTCTCGGTGAATTGCAGGCGCAGGTCACTACACCCACGTGTCGTTCAGTTTGCGGTGGTTGTTTACTTGTAGTTAACTTGACCGTTTGTGTTTTATTTATCTATGGTGTTGTTACAACTTCAAATTCGAAGTTAGTAAATGTGATTGTTTAAGACTGGAATAAATTAAAATGCGTCTTTGAATTTATTACAAACTGACAAATCTGATGAAAAATCAATCCGCCTTGCGAAAGGATTTTTAGGTGAGATAAACGATTTTGAATTCACGTTTCTGGCATTAGTGTTTACTGACATTTTCTCAATCACGGACATACTATTTGACGTTCTTCAAAAAAAATCGCTTGACATTCGTTTTTGCATATCCAATATAAAACGCTGTCGTGAGGCGCTCTGTAAAAATAAAAATGAACATTTTTTAATACCACGTTTAATAAAGCAATTTTTATAACAGAAATAAATCATTACAAACGTGGGCTTGCTAAGTTTTCACCTGAATAAATTAGGGCTAAGTATAGAACCCTTTTTTATGAAATATTGTACCATATTTTAATGGAAATGACACTGAGATTTCAGGACTGTGAAAAACTTACATTTTCATGTTTGGCAGGTTCTGCTAAATTTTCCGAATATAGTTTAAATGTTCCGACTGGCCCGTTTGAAAATTGGTTACAGTTATATGGGGAAATATTTTCGAAAAGTCAACGACTAAAATGAGCTTGGTCTTATTTTAAACTAATAAAAATAAATATATTTTTACCGAAGCATATATATAAATTGTTTTCCCTTATTTTGACAATACCGTCGACAAGTGCTTTAGTGGAAAGAAGTTTTTCTTACTATAAATGTGTAACTTATTTAAGAAATACAATATCTCAAGATAGACTTACTTTTCTTGGCAATATTTCAATTCAAAAGGATTTTCTGAAGGAGATTAGGGAAACTCAACCATTTTATGGGGATGTTATAAATAAATTTGCTGCTATGAAGGATAGGAGAATTGATTTAGTATACAAAATTTACGTAAGTCGTAAAAAAATATTCTACCCCCTCCACATATAAAAAAATTCTGGAAAAAAAATTATTGCGATATTTTCTTGCTTCATTTGCACTTCACTTACTTTTTCACCCGCGAGCCGCCACTAGTTCTGAGATCCTATCAACGGCACCGTACTTGTATGGTGATTAACGGCTCGTCTAATTGTAGCTTTTTCTTTCAGATGACTCCTTATAGAAAAATCAAGCGGGGTCTGGTCAGGCGGCCCCGCTAGCTGCCGAATGAGCTCGTTCAGTATATGATTTTTATTACAAATTCTAAAAAAAGGTATTAAATTTACTATGATGTTTGTTGTTATGCTATTCGCGTGGTTTTCTTTTGAGGTCGACATAGTTAATTGTGTTTTGGTATTTTAAAAGTAGAATTAGTGTCGTCATAGAAATTAAACAAAGTAAGAAGGATAATTATAAATACTGCATAGTTCCGAGTTGTAAAAACACGGCTGCTACTACCCCTGATAAACTCTATTACTTTGCCAAAAAATGTAAAGTCAAAAATGTTGTGGTAGCAAGCTATGCGGAGGACATAATTTGTAAGCGATAAGTCAACAAAATACTGCTGGGGATCATTTCAATGTAAGTTTTTTACAGGCTTTTAATATTTACTAGACTCTGGAAAGTCTTGAAAAGAAGAATAATTATTCTGATAGAGAAGAAAGCTAATTGGCTAAAATTTTCAGGGAATATAATACGATTTTTCAGTGACAAAGCGATTAAAATTAAAGGCTATCATTAGCTTTTTTTTTCCAGCATTATTTTATATTGTTCTTATCTATACTAATTAATATTAAGTTACTCATTCATCACGATCCTGCTCAAACTGCTTGACGTAGAAAACTGAATTATGGCATAAAAGTTGATTTTAGAGTGTAGAAGTTTGATAAGAAGGGATTCTTAAAAAGTCTAACTCCAAGGGGGCGAAACCAGGCCTTAAATGTTACATTTTTTTATCTAAAAAACGGTCAGTTTTTCGGAAAAACGCTTGAACACGTGTGTTTTATTTTATGTTTACATATTTTAAGATTTTTAAAAATTTATATAGGGTGTTACAAAAATATAAATACATAAAAAGAAAAGTCCTGACTCACTGACTATTAACGCCCATCTCAAACCCCTTGATCTAGAAAGCTGAAATTTTGCATAGAGGTTTCCTTTTTGATGTAGACAAGAAATAAGGCCGAATTTTTCCCGCGGAATAGGGAATAATTTTTGGCTTTAAGGTTGTAACGTGAGCGAGTTTGAAGAAGATCTGGATAATTACGTGTACTATAAGGTGATGAAAAATATGAATATTAAATTAATGCCGGGAGTGATTCCGCACATTTTTTATTGTCAGAAACAGAAAAGTTGCACACAGTAGAAGAGATTTGAAACCTTCTACCGGCATAAAAAAATCTCGAACATCATCATCAGATAGCGAAACAAGCTAGAATATACCAGGAGAACAATAGGATCCTGAAGGTACCGGAATTCAGAGGATGGATAAATTTATTCAACTTAAGTTAAGCATAAAGCTAAAAATGAAATCAAAATCTGTCGAGTGCAAAATATTGCGAGGAGCAAAGAAAGAAAACAAGAAACTTCGAAAAATATACTAAGAACTGATTCCTCGAACAGCAGTACGAGTTCTGATTTTTCGGCGTTGAATAGACCAACATCTAGTGACTCCAGTTTAGCGTTAAGAGACTGAGGAAATATTTAATTTAAAGGAAAATGTACGACGAAGGATGAACCGATTATAATATTGAAAAAATCTCCAAAATGCTTATGGTATACCCAATCATTCCCTCAGACTCAAACTCAAACTCAAACTCAAAATGCTCTATTGTCTTAAGAAAATCTCGCTGACAAAGCTGTACAGAAAAACAATGTTGAAACATGATATCAGGTGGAACTAAATAATGTACCAAATGGATAATAATTTACTAAAATAAAAAAATATAAAATATTCAGTTAGTCATATTATTAAAACAACATATAAAGATTAAAACAACATATACCTAACAAGGTGTCACACATTTAAAAAACTTAAAATATAAAATCATTATAGTTCTACTATACAAAAGTGTCTAAAATATGTCTGTAAAGAAATCATCAATTCGATAATAAGTTCTCACACAAAGAAGTTTCTTAACCTCCTTTCTAAACTTCACCAAAGACGGTATCAATCTAAGGTGTTGGGGTAAGTGGTTAAACAATTTCTTACCATTACAAATGATTGAGCTTTTTATACGAGAGTTAGAGCGGATAGGTAGTAAAAGCAAATCAGGGTCTCTAAAGTTATAGTTATGCCTATCTCTTAACTGACTTTGGTGTTTATATTTTTTATAAATTAAGCACACAGTCTTTGAAATAAACAAAAAAGCTAACGTCAATATACCATGCTTGACAAATAAAGGTTTACACGAATCGCGGACCCTTGCTCTACACATATATCGCACAGCCCTTTTCTGGAGAATAAAAACACTTTCGAAAAGTTCCATGGAGCATACCCCTCAGAAAAAAATGCCATAGCGTGAGTGCGATTCAATTAGGGAGAAGTATACGCTCCTTACAGTACTGTAATCATTTAAATTGTTTGAAATTACGCTAATGTCATAAGAACTTGAAGCAACTTTGGACTTAATGGAATTTATATGAAAATCGAACTTTAACTGGTTATCAATGTATAGACCTAGGAATTTATTTTCTGTTATATTGTCCAGTATAGCATCATCCAAACTTATATCATCCAAGTTACACCCAAAAGAGACTATATCAGTCTTCGTAAGGTTCAAGGACAATCGATTTGAATCACACCAACATTTAATTATCTTTATATCATTTTCAATATTCTTACTTAGGACCTTACTGTCCCTGTTATGACAAAGTATGGTCCCATCATCCGCAAATAGGGTGAATCTGCCAGATATATTAATACCCGCAATGTCATTTATATATAACAAAAATAAAATGACCCCAAGACTGATCCTTGTGGTACCCCAAACTCCAATTCTTGATGCCCTGATACACGTCTCCCAAAAGAAACATACTGTATTCTGTTTTCTAAATAAGACTTAAACCACTTCAACGGTGTCCCCTTAAAACCATAAATTTCAAGTTTTTGCAGCAGTATTCTATGGTTCACGCAGTCAAACGCCTGTGACAAATCACAGAAGACCGCTGCGGCAACCTCCTTCTCATTCAGTCTTACATAAAGATTTTCCAAGAATGAAAATATGGCATCACTTGTACTTTTTCCTTGTTGAAATCCAAACTGTTCCGATTTTAGAACACCATACTTAGTTAAGAATGCAACCATTCGAACTTTTACCAGTTTTTCTATTATTTTAGACAATATTGACAGCAACGATATTGGTCTGTAATTCGATGCTAGGTCCTCTTCTCCCCCCTTAAATATTGGAATGACTGTCGCCATCTTCAGACAATCTGGAAACACCCCCTTACAAAATGAATCATTAATACAGTCTGACAGCACATACAATATGGTATCCGAAAGTTCAAGGAATATTCTTATTGATATATTGTCCCACCCTGTAGCTCCATTTCTCTTAATATCCAAAATGAGTTTTTTCAGTTCATAAATGTCTGTTGGCAAAAAGAAAAATGAGTCGTATTGAACAGGTACATTTTTTAAGAATTCAGAATAACTGATACTTGAGGACAATCTGTTCTTCAAAGTAGCAGCAATGGAGCAAAAAAAGCTGTTTCTTTCATCTGCTGAGAGGTTTGAATCTGAAGCGCACCGTATTGTTTTCTTTTTTCCTTTCAGTTCATTTACAATTTTCCAAGCTTCACTTTGCTTGTTGTCTGCATATTCCATTCTCCTACTGTAATAAAGATCCTTAGCACACTTAATCGTCTTTCTATAAATACGTCTGTAATTTGAGAAAACAACACCAAAATATTCATTAGTCATAAAATATTTTCTAATGTAGCAAAGAGACCTCATATTTCTGGCCGAAACCTTCAAACTCTTCGTAATCCAAGGCTTTTTTGACTTTTTTTAAATATTTTTAATCGGAAATGATTTATTAAATATTTGACATAATGATGTATAGAATGATTGCAAGGGATTCTCAGAATTTAGAAGAGAGCGCCAGTTTACATCATCACAAGAAAGCGAGAACCTTCGGTAATTTTTCCTTGTATACAGTCTTCTCTTATATTTAGTTGTACTAGATACCTTGAGCCTAAAATTAAAATTACATGAAACCGCATCATGATCTGATAAACCTGCCTGCAAAACATCACAGGTTAGTTTATCTTTAGGAAAATTGGAACAGATATAATCAATCAAGGTTGATGAATGAGCGGTATTTCGTGTAGGTTTGTCAATAAACATGTGTAAGTTAAATGATTCTAATATATTTCTCAAATTTATAGTATTGTTATTAGTGGTGTCCAATAGTTAATATTTAAATCTCCAGATAACAAGTGCATTAATAGGTAACTGAGACAATAGAATTTCTAGCTTAAGCAAAAAATCACAAATGTCACTCACTGGTGATCTATACAAACATAAAATATATAAATTATAAGTACTACAATGAATCATTGAAAATTCAAAACATTTTTCCTGAGTAAGATAGTCAAACTTGTCGCAATTTAAAAAGTTACACGCATTTAAAATATCGTCTTTAACAAGGATGGATGTACCTCCGTCTGATGACTCTTTTCGACAATATTTGCTCAATAATGCATAATTTGGTATTAGAATTTGTTCATCAGGTTTTAACCAGTGTTCACAAAGAAGAACCATGTCCAGATTTTCTAAATTATCTAAGAAAATGTGAAGTTCATCCACCTTATTTCTGACTGACTGTATGTTTATACAAACTAGGTTAAAACTATATTGTCCATTGTATTCTTAAAAAAAGTCTCATTACTCTCGTGGTCTGAGTTTGTCGAAGTATTACTAATGTTTATCAGCAACGATTTTTCAGATTCCAAATCATTATCTTGAACATCATTTACACAGGGGTTGTTATCGGATCAGGAGCATGACAACTAACTACTTGAACTGAAGGAATTACCAAGTTAACGTGATTTAAAGACGTAGTTATATAAGTATGTAACATTTTAGCAACATATCAATCACTTCTATTTTTAAAATTACATAGATCTGTATTCATTTCAATAAGTCTTAATAATATGTTGCAAGTATTTTCTGAGAAATTATAAATACATTTCCTAAGTTTGGATAATACTATAGCCTTTACAGTACTGGAGTTATACTTGTAGTATATAACAAGATTTAGAAATTTTGCCAGATATAATATGTTTTTTAAACAAGTACTTTTTATAAATTCAATATTATTTACATTGAGCATACAAACTACAGTGTCACCTTGTCCATAACCAAGTGTCGCCTCAAAAATGTTTTTAGAAACTTCCTGTAAGTCTATTCCTGGTTTTACAATACCTTCTACTCCGTATATACTTTTGTCCAAGAGAGAAGACAAACGAGAGGAGAAACTTCTAGCTGTTTCGTCTCCATACACTAACACCTTATATTTGATTGATCTCGACCTTTCCTTCATGTCATCACTGCAGATTTCCTCTTATCTACCATCTGATCCTTCAGAGATGATTCTGAATAGTACTTGTGATGGAAAATATCATCCTTCAGTTTCTCAGCCTTAACTGACAGCATATGGTTTTCGGCAGTTATTACTTCAATTGATGTTATCATATCTCAATTTATTGCTCGGAGCTCTTCCATGTCGGTCCTTAGTTTATTTATTGTTTGTTCATTTTCCCTTTCTTTCATAATGCTCATTTGAGGCTCAAAGAGCTCCGTCTGGGACATAGGTTCAGTTTGTGAAAAAGCTTCTAAGTAGAATTTAATATCCGTCTGACTGTCGCTTTCATCCATTCTTTTAGAATCAGTTTGGGTAGCTTTGGTTTCATCAAATGGTTTTGGGGTCTGACATTTAATTTTATTTGTCAAATCTCTAATAATTAGTTTTTAATTATGCAATTCATCTAAGAGTTGAGCCTCGTTTGCTGTTGCCTCATCAGCAAAAGAGATAGATTGCATCTTAATTCTCTTAATATATTATCTTTATTGTTTAGATGCTCTCCATGAAAAGCCATCTAACCAAAATTGAAATTTTTGTAATCTAAAAAAAAATTAAGCTTAACCATCTATTTCAAATATTAGGCATTTATTCAGTGGAAATCACTTTCAAATTCAAAAAGTCTACCAATACCCTTCCGAATAAGGTTCAGATATATGCAAAGCATAATACATAGATTGTTTTGAATTTTCCATCCAAAAGTTAAAAAATCCTATATTGCAATCATTTTCTTGTTCTCGGTTAGACTACTGTCTGTATCGACACAATTGAAAAACTTGAAGCATGAAGTAAAACAGTCTAAGAGAATTTACGTAAAAACAGGCAAGAAAGGCTCCAGTCATATTGCCCGTCTAAAGTCTGGAACATTTATCTGTCAACGAATCATCGTATTTTTATTTGTTAAAGCTATTATGGTTATTACAATACTTACTTATGCATTTCCGCGCCCTCATTTCGGTAATAAAAAAGTCTCGATTCGCATTAAAATACTCCATTACAACTATGGAGTCTAGTTCCAGCATTGTTTATAATCAGTTAATTCAAACAGCATCTAAAAATGCTTTATCAAACACAAAAATACTGATTTATAATCTACTACACCAAGGTATTTGATACGCATTCTGTCGACCTTTCGGATGCAATGACGTCACATATTAAATTTCCGCCGCTGAATATATTTTTAATTTTGAAGATGTATAACTTTTTTAATATTTATTTGACTGAGGTGATTTTCTTTATATATTTTTCTGGTATGCGATACTTGATGAATACTGAAATTGGTCCATTGGTTCCCAACCAGTTCTTACCAAATCGTTCATTCAAATAATTTGCAACAATACTTGCATTATAAGCAGGTCTACCATTTTGTTGGTGAATTAAATTCCTATTTTGCTGCAAGTTATTTATAGAAAGTTCAATTTCATTTTCAAGGAAATCCACGTTTCGCCGGTTAAAGAAAAATATTGGACTGATAATGCTTAGTCCTACAACGTCCAACTAAACATTCCCTCCAAAACGTACCACGAAGGCACCTTCCCTAATCTCTAATTTTCCTTTGCCCAATAACGAAAATTATTTCTATTAAACATCCCAAGGTGTTGGTAAACCTTGATTCGCCCGAAAAAATAATCTTAAAATGAAACACAGGATTTATTCTATAATTGTCTAAAAACCAATTGCAATACATTTTTGGATTTCATTTTCAAATAGATGATGGTGGATTTGATACTTAAACCATTTAAACCCGTGTTTCTTTAAATTTTTTTCTGGCATTTTCATGGGTCGTATTGCACTGCTTGCCTAATTCGAACGAAGGGAAGCAGTACGGTTATGCTCGATGTACGCTAAAACGTTTGTTTCAGCTTCTTCGCTTACTATGAAACCTCCGTTGCCATTAGCATGAACACCGCCATTATTTTATTTTTTTAAATGTGGTACTAGCCAAGGATAATATGGCCTACTTATCTTAGTTTAGTTATCTTACTGCACGGTATCTACCGGTGAAATAAAATGAATACTACTTCTGATTTTTTGCGACTTTTTAAAATAGGACAACAAATAACATAAAATGTCAAAATAATACAAAATTACTTATCAGTGAAAAATATTTCAAAATTTACTGATTAATAATAATATTGGTGTGTTTCATATTATATATTATGAAAAATATATATCGGGAAAGTTTTGTCAATTCTTTCAAAAACAAAAAGCGAAAATACGGTTTGTTATGCAGTTTTGTGTAGCTAGTATGATATACTTTAATAGTAATACCATTTAAAATATCAAAATTTCACATTTTAAACAAAAATTTAAACTTATCCCATTTTGTGGCAATTTAAAAGTTTGATTAAAATCTATTGAAAACCCTTTTTAGTTTATTATTTTAATAATTCCTTTAACAAAAATTTCATCGGTATGGGGAAAGGACCGCTATATTGCGCTTCGTGGTCCGCCATTTTGCAGAAAAATATGACTTGTGACATGTCATAGAAAAGGTACAGCTCTATCAAACCATGTAAAATAATATGCAGGGTTCTATTTGAGAAAAACTGGCAGTAATGTTATTGAATTGTTTTTCCATGAAAAATATGCGTTGACACCCGGTATATAAATTAAAAGTCAACATTTTCTGTCCCATTCTGTCATCTTTTGATTTAGAATGATAAGGGTATCATACAGTGAAAAGGAAATTAAACTTTCCAATTAGCTTTAGAGTGGGTTAAGGTTCTTACTTTGGGAAATAGATTTAACTTCTGTTTAGCATTAATTTCACAATTCTATAAAGTTAGTGTTTAGAAAAAGTTTTTTTTCGAGAAAAAACCTCAAAATCGTGTTTTCTGAAACAATGGTTCAATTTGGAAAAATATACTGTGTATTAATATATTTATATATTTTAAAAATTTATTCTGAATGTTCAAAATTCATACTGACATAATATAATCTCTAACCTTTGCACGATTTGAACAATAAAATTTTATTAATACTAATTAAAATATTTTAATTTTCTGAAAGTTTAACTACGACCATATTTAATTAATATTTATAGAAACTGAACTGGGACGTTAGAAACTTCAAAATCCCATTTTCTAGAGTGGGATAAATCACATGTCACTTGATTTTTTGTTTCGATATTTCGAAGATTATTTATTTTTGTCCTGCCCGTTTCGAATGCCCTCTTTTCCTTGAATTTCAGCTCTAATAAGTTGACTGCCATGTATAATTAGGCATTTTTTTGTGATTTTGTGCCGTTTGGTTTCACTCCACAATTTTGTATTAGTTTCACAAATTGTTATGGTCTAGCTATAATCTTGTTTATGGAAGAAAAATGCTGTTGAAATATACCTAACTGAATTATAAACCAGCACAGGTAAAAGATTTTTACTGGACGCAATTTTGAACATGGTTAATGACAGGAGGATTTCCTTTATTATCCGACAAAAGGACCGATAGAATTGAGAAAACATGGTTTTTTGCATCTAGAATCCCTAGAGCCTGAAGATATGTAAAAATCTGGGAAGATGATTTTTTTTTCGATTTTTAAATCTTGTATTTGACTACTATTTTGTTCCGCCATCTTGAATTCGTTCCACAATTTTAGCAGTTTATATCTATATGTGGAAAAACTGATACGAATTCAACATGACGGAACAAAATGGCAGACTTAAAAAAAGTCAGTGTAAAAACCATTTATAAAATTTGTTTTAAATTATGCCCAAAAATCAAGTGTAGCATAGGTAGAAACTGGTAAAATATTGGTACGAATTCAATATGGTTGATTATTCTTATCGAGGAAATTTCCAGGTAAAAGAAATTTACCATTTTTTTGAACCTATTTTTGACGAACATTTCAATCGGGTAAGTAGTTTATTTGCTTTGCCACAAACAGAGGGGCAGGGAAACTGACAGACCGACGGAAATAAGGAAACATGGTTTTTGGAATCTGGGAAACCTAAAACATTAAGATCTGTAAAGGGTGATTTTTTTACTATTTTCTGGAAATATTCAGGATGTCGCCGTAATGGTCCCAGAGCAAGCATATTGAAAAAATGTTAAAAATGGCTGAATAGCGCCATTACCATTCTGTCAGGAACAAAAATTATGTTACTACTGTCTATTGTATATGACATGTTACATAAAATGCATGACCCAGTAGTGGTCATTTGTTAAACGTGACTTTCACAATGAAACTAATATAAATCGAACTGAAAAGAATAAAATAAAAATTTTTAGAAAAAAAATTGCACTAAAAAGCGAAAAATAATATTTCATTTCATCTGGAAAAATGAACTCTGTGAAGTCCGCGCTAAAGTAATAAAAACCATGACAATATACTCGTGGTATTAGACATCAAAACACTCAAAATATTAATATATTTCTGTTGATAGGTAATTAGAAATAAGTTTGGAGCCGACTTCACAGAATAAAATTTTCCAGATGAAACAAATTATTTTTCAATTTTTAGTGCATTTTTTTGAATTCTGTTTTTTTTTTATTTTCAGTATTGCCCGACTAGTTGATTATTGAGAAACAATGAAATTATTTCAAAGTTATTTAAATAAGAAATAACGTTCTAGGGCATTATTATAGAAAAATGTAGCCTTAGGATATTAAAAATAATAATTTGGTTTATTAGCAGACATTAAACGCTGAAGGTATCACAGGTTTTATAAGGCATAACGCTTTCGGTCAACGTATATCCACATACACACTGTGTCAGCCTCAAGCGTTATTAACCTTATAATACCCTTGGTACCTTAATAACTATAATAAAATATCCTAGCGGGTTTTCAGATAACTACTGTAACACTTTAAAATCCTTTCTCTGTGCATAGAATCCTGCAGACAGTCTGAAAGATTTGCTATAAATGGACTACCAAAAAATAGTAAAAATTAAATGCAAAAAATGAAGATAATCGGGCTCGCGCTTTAAAAAAAACCATCTCGGAAACATTAAATTGACATTGTAATTCTGAGTCTATATGGAGAAAAACCGTCTATACTCAGTAATTATTAAGCTATTAATAGTAAAGTATAGTTTAAAAATATTTTATGTGAAACATGAAATATATTTTTTCTACGAGAGTAAGGAATGTAAACTAAATACGTTATGGTCAAAATATTGCATGTTCAAAACTGTTTTCAAAAAAAAAAGCATATCGATATAAACCAATTTCTGTAGGATTTAAATAAAAAAAAAGGAAAAATATTTTTAAAAGAAAATTTAATAAGGTACCAAATGAAATATGCCCTTTAAAGCTTCCACTATTTTTGGGCTTGCCGGGGCCCGCAGAAGAAAAGACCTCACAAAACTATGTGTAAACGTTATCGAAGATAAGGGTAATGTGATTATCGTTAAAATTCAAGTGTCAAAAATTATACACCCAGATTTTTCGAAGATTCCTTTAAGAAATGAATAATGTGGCAGTTATATAGAAATTACACACTCTCCAAACCATTTTTTTTCCTAAACTACAAAAGGGGAAAATGTACCACACAATGTGTTGCGATAAACGGTTTTTAAAGTTTGATGAAATGCCAAATGTCTGAAATTCTGGGTCCCTCCCATCTCATTCCCCTACACTAATGAATTATGACCTGTTGTTTGTTCCCTCAGGAAATCAATAGCAATCCGTCATAAATGTGCAACATGCTATAAATTGCACTTTTAATATTATTGTTATTCACAATAGGTAATTCTAAAATGTTTTTTGGTTTGCATTAAAATAAAAATATACATTTTTGACAGTTTTCGTTTCTAATTTGTAAAGCCTCGCAGAAAAAAATATTGTTCCGTGCAAAGTCTCTTTCCCGCTGTTAAAGCTTATGAGAACTCCGCTTTGCGTCGCTCTTTCCAAATGCTTTTACGTGCGCAAAAGTAACACTTTTCGCACTTGTTAGAAAATTACCTACTTTGAATTATTTTACACGTCTCTGATAACCTCTAAGTATAGCAATGACATAAAGATTAATTCGCAAGAATTTGATTCTTGTCAAAATCTAGACAGATAAATAACAAATATTTTTAAGCATATTAATTTTTTTTGCAATAAATGTTATTTTTTAAAAAAGCACTTATTTTTAATATTACCTTAAATACTATAATATTGCCCACTTATAACTAACATAACTCTCCCAAATACGTTTTTGGATTGGAGCTCAGATTTAAATCTAAAAACAGCTGAAAATGTATAATCTTACTATGAGGCACGAAAAGCAACAATGGTATTTTAATAATCAAAATGCTCAATATTAGATAACTTGTCTTTTTATTAATACTACAGTAAACCACACTGTCCTTGGCGCATTTCTGCATTAAATATACATGGCACTATTTTAAGTTTCTCCAAAACGCAAAGAATGATTACCATAGCTTGATGCGGTTTAGGCCAATATATTGACAAGATAATAGTAATCAAATCAAATTAAGCTTCTTCCTGTATCGGTTTACATTTTAATTAAATTAAGAAATTAAGAATTGCGTATTTGTGGCATTATATTTTGCACAAACAATAAGGGCTGGTTTCGGTGTAGGCTGCGTGACCCGTAGACTTATGAAAATGATTCACGAGAATAGATGTAAAAAGTTAAACAATATGATTAGCCTCTCAGCTCATGCATTTATATCAGTATAATTTATGATATTTCATTTAAAGTAGGGGTGTAGTAGCATACAACTGCTAAATAATCCCACTGCTAAAAGACACATCACTAAAATTTTAACCTTTATTTATTCGTGCGCATGTCTTAAACACGAGATGTATTCTAGTCGAATCTAGAAATGAATTTAAGATATGCCTTACTACTTCCAAGTTCGATAGTTATCTTCTTACTAAAGTCATGAATAGATAAGCGACTACTTGAAAAATTAAATTTTAATTTAACTTAAAAAACTGATAAATCTCCTTTACCCACAATTTATTTCCACAATTCTGCTAACGTTTTGCTAAAATCACATTTGGCATTTTCGAAACTTCTCGCGTCCGAATAGAGACTGAAATGTTAGTGACTGCGAAGCTTCCTTTTATACCCCCACCCGGCGACGAGGGTGATAGTGAGCGGCCGTTGGTCATTATTGCGCTCGATTTTTTGTGATTTTACCAAAATTATGGAAGATCAGTTATGATATTCCATATCTTCCACTTTCGGTAGTTTTATTGATTTGACCCTTTTATTTAAATTGTCTTGTTTTTCAATTTCTATGGCTTCTTGGATTATTCTGGTCCTATAATACTCTATATTGGCAATCTCCCTACACCCATAATTTATTTTGTGGCGGGTTTATAGATGATGTAAGAATAGAGCTGAGGTTGTTTGTTTGTTTCTGATGCTGAGTTTATGCTCTTCTACTCTTGGTGATATTCACCTGTTACTTCATATTGCTGAAACTACGCAATCAACTGTCGAAAAATTTTATCTGTAAAAAATTTGGAGCATTTCACTCGAATTATACGAGACATCGTTCTCAAAAAAAAAACGATATCATAGCAAACCTAGAAGTCAAGTCATTGTTGTCCAGTATTTCCATCAACGAAGCGTTGGACAGGAATGCTATAAATGAGGATTTCCAGGCACATACAATATATCTCTCGGCGCATTTCCTTAAAAATATTTATTTTTCGTTTAACGGGCAAATGTGTAAAGAAATAGATGGTGCTCCAATGGGGTCCTCGACATAACTAGTAATCGCGAATTTATTTATGATATACTTCCAGAAAGAACCTTTGAAAGTTTCAAATCCCAATTATGGTTTCGTTATAAGACGACGTCATCATTATATGTCAACATAGTCATATAGAGCTCGAAACATTTCTGACTTACGTAAATTCAATGAATCCCAGAATACAATTTACTCAAGAGTTAGAGGAAAACAACAAACTTTCATTTTTAGATATCTTGGTCACAAAATTGCATAACAGATATTTCGAATACACCGTGTATAGAAAACCAATACATACCGATAGCAATTTAAAAGCAAGATCACGTTATCGCCCAGCACAAATTCAAACTTTGACCAATACTTTAAAATCTAGATCCGTGCGATTAACTGAAGCACAGACGAGACAAAAGGAACCTAATATAATACCTAGTGATTTAAAGAAAAATGGAAGGAAGTCTATTAATGCACAGGGTTCCCGAAAAACGAATACCAAAAATAATGACCCGGAAGGCAACAAGTAGTCTTACTTAGTAAATCTTAGAAAAGAAAGCATGCAAATAATACACAAGCAACAAACAACTATAGGTAAATTACTTGGAAATCCAAAAGACAAAATCAAATTGGAAAATAACGGAGTATACAGCGTTCCGTGCCAGGAATGTAAAAAGATATACGTGGGGCAAACAAACGGGCGAATATCAGCAAGAGTAGAAGAGCATAAACTCAGCATCAGAAACTTGTTCCTTTTACATTATCAATAAAACGACCACAAAATTAATTTCGATGGGTGTAGGGAGTTTGCCAATATACAGCATTATGAGATCTTTTGAATAGAAAAACAAATACCGAGTCTGAGTCTACTTCACTTAGTTGCTTTTATTTATTTACTTATCTTAACATACAAAAATCCAAACAAATTAATGTCCTAAGCTTTTAAAACGTAACACCACACTCTTGCATAACTATGAAAATGGCCGGATTTGTATCCCATATTTATACAACACGCACGTTGTCCTATATACATATTACAAAAGAAATTGCCCGATTTCATTATATTGTCTAAAAGTAACGGTTGTTGCTTTTATTTTACTAGTACGAGTTTGCTTTTAAACGTAACACCACACACTCTTGCGTAACTATGAAAATCGACCGATTTTATCCCATATTTATAGGCAACGCACGTTGTCCTTTTTTCATATTATAAACGAAATCGCCCGATTTCATTATATTGTCTATAATAATGTCTATATAAACAAAACACTGTTGGAACTGTATTGGAAGAATACAAAAACTCTCAGAGATGCAAATTTTGCTTCATGAGAAAAAATGTTAGCTAAAAAAAGATAATCTTTAGTTTTAAAAAGGAAAATAAAAAATACATTTTAAGGCAATTTGTCATGTTAATAGGCAAATTATTTGTAGTTGCATATACAGCTACAACATATGGTTTGTACATGTACAAACATTGTACATTGTACATGTCAAACCTTTTGGAAAAATACAACATATTTCTCTAAAAGAAAATTGCTTAAATTAACAAAAAAATTAGTATTCTTGATTCATTATTACCTGAACTAGACTGACCGTATAAACTTATTGGATTAGGTGAGGATATAAAGCCAATCAAATTTTCTTGTGAAATATTCTCGGATACCTCTACGGCGAATTGGCGAGCTTTGTTGAGAATAAAGTTGCATATAGATTATTAAGAGATCAGAGCTAGATACTTTTAAAGTCTTTTGCAAAACATAAACATAACTACATAACACTAGAACGCAGGCTCTTTCTCTTCTAAAAATTGGTAATATTAAAATATTAGAAGACAAAATTGAAACTAAAGTTCCTGACAGATTAAAAATATCTGGATCTAGTAGAATACAACCTATACTCCTTTTTCCTTACTTTAAAGTAAGACCAGAGTTACGTGTGGCATCCACTATAAAGAATTACTTTAAAAAATCTAAGACTTGAAAAGCCAATTCACGCTGCCTCTTTACAGATTATTATAATCAAGAAAAAATTATCTTTAGGAGTCATAGACTATCCATATTCTCATCTCATAGCGTGCGTCATGCATCAACGTCTGCAGCTTATAGAGCATGTCTGAGGGTAGAACAAATAAAGAATACAGCTCTAATACAAGTTGCAAGGGACGTAAAACAATAACCTTTTCAATAAGTCAGTTAAATTAACTTATAACTAAAATATATAGTTAAGTATTATTATATATACTATATTATAATCTTTATATTATAGATTTTTTTCACTATTAGGACGTTAATTAGGTCCTATACCTACCTAAGTAACTTGTCTGAATTCTTTAATTATGTTAACAGAGAAGGAATTGGAATTCCTCCACCCATTATCACTTGTACTTATGTTCGAATGATCCGGAATAGTGTCAGCAATATTTGGGAGACGTTATGGGAATATTATCAGGAGTGGTACCATTGAGCCTGATGCGGAAAAAGAGAACAATACTATCAGATTTGATTTTGCCATTTCTTGATCAACTTCGAATGGACTGTTCGTTTTCTTTAGGGCGGACAACTTGTCTTCCTTGGAGCAGAGCAAAAAGCAGGTTTCATCCCCATGAAATATTCTGGTTGGATCTAGGAGAACCTCTTCGAAGTTTTTTTCTTGAAGATAGTTTTCTATTTTCGAAAACCAAAGCTTCTAATGTTCTTTTTGGGTACGTTAGCGCCTGATAGTGTAACACACTCAAAAATCCTGTGAACTAATAAAGGATGTCTTTTCAAAAAGGCTTCGTACCAATTTTTTTCCGGGGTAGTATTTTTAAAACGATTTGGTCGAGGATTTTTATCAAGGAAAATATCACCGTTGATTGAACTTCATCTCGCCTACGTGGAAACCCTTTTAAGTGACTTTCTAAAATCCACTGTTCTAACAACGCTTCTATGTTACTAGTCAAAATCGGCACAGGTCTATTGCAGGGTTTTAAAAATTTGTCCCCCATTCGGGACTGAAGAGTCTGTCGTGGGACGTTATAAGTTTCTGCAGCCTTGATTTTAGGTATGCCATTGTTTACAGCCTCAACGGTTTTTTGAAGTTCATTCATTGTACGACTTGCAATATTTTGAATTTTTCTATAGTTTAATGTTAAAAAATATACAAATTAGAATAATTTAACCTTTCTTGTTACAAAGCGGCGATTATACAAAGGACAAATTCAAAATATGTTACAGACCACGCAGAAGGGTAAAAAAGCCCCCAGGTTAAAAAGTCCTCTTGGAAATAAGCCTTGGAACTAATTCAAACTAACGCACACTAATTATTTTACCATTATTGTGTATCATGGAATTGCAATAATGAGTGTCCACGTTCAGGCACCTACCGTCATTAACCTAACACAAACAAACATTATAGTTAAAAAAAATTCGAAATGTTATGTTCTTTAATTAGACAGATCTTTACCTACGGGGAGACTTTTTTACCTTCTGTGCTTTTTTTTCCGAAAGCCTTTTTTTTCGGGGACCATTTACTAGAACTTTTTCACCAAAGTTTGTTTTACCTGTGACCAAATAAACAGACACGCAAACACGCTATAACGCCTGTAAAATTCGCGTGCAAACACGAAAATTTCGACACTTATTCTTCTATGCTGAGTTTATACTTTGTATTCTTAAAGGTTTATAGGTAGATCAGGTTTTAAACTTTAAGAGAACTAGATAAAAGAGATTTTAAATAAAGAGTTGCCAATAACTGTTTTGCACTAAATTTGAAGCAACCCATTTATTGTCAGTTACTGCCAATAACTAGTATTCCATGATTAATAATACCCAGTATTTGGCACATTTAAAATTTACATTTTAAAGTGCAATGGTTTATCCTAAAGTGTTACATTTTGCAGTTACTTCCCATATAATAAAGACTAATTATTGCTATTGGCATACAGTTTTAACGTTAAATCTAGTTTTTTTTTTAAATGTGTTCAGATTATTTATTGTGTTTAGATTGACAAACAAAGATTTCGCAACTGAATATAAATATTTGCTTCAAATAATTTAAAGTTAAATATTTTTATTCAGTTGCGAAAAAGCCAAAAAAGATTTTTGTTTGGTAAAACTAGTATTTAAGACTTACCATTAACCAACAAAATGGCGAATTTTCGGAGTGTAAACCACATCTCGACTTTCCGTTAGCATTTACGTCGCCATACTGACGAATATTTGGTAAGTTTCTATCAAGACCTACTGCTGACATCTCTTTTAATTATAAGCTTGGGTGAGCTAGATAATAAAAAACAGCTTAAAAAATGCATCGTTTTTTATCAAATGTTGCCAATAACTGGGCCCCTGGGTGCTCTACCCTATTTTCTAATCAAGAAAATGTCTATCTATTTTCCTAACACAACACCATTACGGTTTCTTATACCTCAATGCAATAGATTTTTAGTAATTTCTGTTTTTTTTTAGTATATGCAGTGATATCGTTCAGTAAATTACTTGCATCTTTATTTTTAGGAAAACTAAAACACAAAAATTTAAATATCTATTAAACTGTTTTAGATTGACCTATACCCATCTTTTGTAGCTTTGCACTAAACTGGGCTTATCAACATTATGGAAACTTAATTCCAAAGCACTGCACTATTGCTGCAAATAATTCGACTAATGACAATATTCTTCTGTTTAGCAGCTAGAAACTGAAGGCGTTTGGGTGCTTCACCTTGTATTTTTATAGACCTATATTTCAGATTTGTTTATTAAACACCAAATCTCACACCATATTCATATTTTAATAAATTTCACTGAGAGCCAATTTCTTCATATTCTATGTTTGAAATAAAAGGAATTAAATATATTCAGTAGAAGTATGAACATATAGAAGAAAAACTTGCACCTGAAAGACTGTATTTACAACGGTTTGCTAACCGTATTTAGTGATTTATTTTAATTTGTAAATAATTTTATTTTGTATTTTTCTCCGGACACTCCGAAAAATCAAAATGCACGTATGTTTTCTGTTTTAGCTACTTTTTCCAATCAATTGTACCGCATATGCCAAAGACTTAGATGAAGTCTATGACTTTGAAGAAATTCAAACTTATTTCAGCAAGTTAAGTAAAACTTAATAACAAAATAACAATAAAAAGAACTTAAGGAATGTGCCTAGTACCGAGTATTGCCTCCTCTAGCAACTTTGTGAGCTTCTAATCTGCGTGGCATACTTGAAATTAGATTTCTTATTCTTTCCATTGGTATACGGTCCTATTCTTCTGATAACGCATCTGGTAATTCTGCTTGGCATTCAAGAGGTCTTTTGCGTGAACGCACCCTTTTTCCCAATTCATCCCCAAATGCTCTATTGCATTCATATCGGGGATTCTCGCAGGCCACTGCAATGTGGCGATATCCGCAGTTTATAGGGTGTTCTGCACTATTGCTGCAGTATGCGGTCGGACATCCCGCATGAGAATAAAATTATTACCAACTAAATCAGCAAGAGGTAAAACATACTGCTCTAAAATGTCATTGATGTAAATTTGTGCTGTTATTGACTGTCGAGTGGGAACAACATGAAGGGGTGTACGACTATTCATCGAAATTCTACCCCAAACCATAACTGAACCACCACTAAAATTATCGCATGCTGTCATCAAAGATTAATTGAATTCTTCCCCCTTTCTTTTCCATACTCTTTTTCTCCCATCCATGGTGGATGAGCAAAACCTTGATTCATCAGTTAACAGGAAATTTGACCATTCTTCCTGTTGTTCATATTTCAGGGTCCCTCTACGAGTTGTTGCTTCAGGGACTCCCACAACACAAGCGGCGTAGCGTTTACTACGTCCAACATTCACTAAAGCAACTAATCTTTTTCTCTTTTCTTTTAATTCTTTTTATTGTATAAAAAATGACAATCATGAAGTTAGTGAAATACATAACTGATAAATATGGACTATAACAAATTAATTGCCATGATCCGACATAGTCCAGCCGCTAGCTAAGATTTTTAATACGTAATTTTCAGTTCCATTAAAAAAGACTTAAAGGGTTTAGTTTTTGTCGCTGATTACGAATTTGCAAGTCTTTTTTGCGCACTATACGGAATAGATCAAATACACCCGTAAAAGTTTAAGAAGATCTTCACCAAATTCGAGATGCTATGCTAGCAGAAGTCAATTTAAAGGCTAGGAGACCTGTAAAAGTCTCTAAAATTATTGTTTTACCTGAAAATCGTTCTTCCTATTCTGCGTTGGATAATGCCCAGACGTATACCCAGCAATAGTGCGAAACTGCGGGTATTGCCACATTATAGAGATTGCGAGAAGCCTGGATATGAATGCAGTAAAACATTTGTGGATTAAATTAAGAAATGTGCGTTCCCGCGAACGGTCTCTAGAGAGCCTAGCAGAATTGGCAGATACAACATCAAAATAATGGAACGGTATACCAATGAAAATTCTAAAAAACTTAACTTCGAGTATGCTGCAAGATAAGAAGCTCTCAGAGTTGCTCTAGAGAAGCCGATATTCGGTACTTAGTATATTTTTCGAATTCTTGTCCAGTTATTATTATATTAAGTTAAAAAAAAAAGATTGTCTAAGTTTTTCCATTAACAACTATGCAGCTTGGTAAAGTTTCAACAAAAAAGCTGTAATTGCGACAATTTTAGAAATAAGTTGGTGAATAAAAGACAAAATGCTCGCAAAAAAGTGTCCTTCATATAGGGTGTAAACAGTTTCTATACGAATTCTCAACTATACACTAACCAATACACAGGGCAAGTCAAAAATTAGCAAAAAGCATAGTTCTAGTTCCAAAAATCTTTGAGAAGTTTTTCAATTGTTTCATTTTTGCTGAAAGACAAACGTATTACCTATCTACAAAAAGAAATTATTTAAAATCGGTGCACTGGTTTAGAAAATATAAGACATTGAAACTTGGGTCAAAAACCAAGTACGTCACTTTTTTTGAAACCATTAAACCATAGTTTATAAAGGTATATTAAAAAATTGATGGAAAGGAAAGAAGCGGATGGATGAAAAAGAAAGATTCGTCTGGACAAAAATAAACAAATCCAGTTTCGTGTACAGGTGGTTATTATAACTTGTCCATTTTTCAATATGATCCAAAAAAAAACAATTTTTATCAAGTTTCATGTTACATTAAAAGTATATAGATTGTCAAAGACATTTGGGGGGCTCAGAGTCGTTAAATCGGCGACCCTCGAAGTCGACCCTGCACTTTATTCCAGTTTGGAGACGTTATCGGTGGGATATCCGGATGGCGAGCTCTAAGCTCTCGAATACCCCGAATATTTCAAATACTTTTTAATATTTCCTCTTTAAATTTTTGAAAAGCATCTTGGCTTCCACTAGGTGCCCCTTGAGAGTACTACTGATATCACGAGTTGACCCTTTCTTTCAAGCTACCCCCTTACCCCTCCCACTCCCGCCACGTAGCGGCCATTACGCTAATATTCTATGTAGAACTGCGGCAGACGAACGGGATAGAATGTCCCTATTTTCCATATGGCGCATAATTTGCTTGTAAACATGGTAAATATGTAATCAGTTTATACATACCTATCGATGTTCGTGGCTACCTATCGATATTATCAGTTACCTATCGGATATTATCGGATACTTATCGACATTATTGCTCACCTATTGGCGCTTCTCGATAGCCATCGATATATCGATAAAACACCCATTCCTATTCTCGATTGTTTAAGTTGACATAAAAAATGTGTGCATTTTGTAAATAATCTATAAATATTAATTGCGTGATATATAAAATACACATTATTTATGCCCAAATAAAAAACAGTTAGTTTTGGAAAATAAAATAAATGGTAATAAAATGAGAAGTGTGCTTAAGAATATCATTATATTATATTACATAATATAATATTTTATTATGGAAAAATAGGGAAACGTTTTGTATTTCTTACAAAAATGTTATTTAAAAATTCGTAGCAAAACACTTTCTGCTGTCGATGTCATGAGTGCTACTCGTCAAGCTTCGCAAACGTTAAAATTAGTATGAAACATTCTATGACGACGAGACATACATAAAATATAAAAACACATGTCAAAATTCGCATTTACAATATATGTATGTACGAATAAGTACATCGAGTGATAAACACTTCAAATATGAAGATTGCTCACCAAGGCAAAAAAGCCCAAAAAAAAAGAAAAGGAAAATATTGAATCAAATGATATACTTTCTCGTCAGTGAATAGGTAGAAAGATACATGGTACTAAATCGATGTATAGTCCGACATACTATAGCTGGTCTTGAAGTTGCCGGGCTCATAACGATCGGGTGATATTTTACACCCAATAAAGCAATTAAGGTCTGGTTTGCAAGCGTTTCTCAGTACAGGTAGGTATTTTATTTTTATTATTAAATCATTTAAACTGTGGCATTAGTTGTGTTCAGTGGTATTATTTATTTTTAGAGTAATAATCTTTCTATGAGGTTATTAGAATTTTTAAAAATGTTTAGACCGTGGGTTGAAAATGGTGAATCCAACGACGTAATTGACGAGATAAATTAGCAAAAAAACAAAATGCTATTTATGGATGTGCTGCAAGAGAATTTTACGGCAAGGTTAAATTTATATTTTTTTTTCTGTTTCTTAGATGTATCTAATAAATTTATCACTCTAATTCATTCTGTCAATCACATTAAATAGGTAGTTTTAAAAATTTCTGAATCTGCAAATAAAAAATTATTATTTTGTTTAAATACTCAAATTACTGTTATTTGAATAGAAGGTAAAAAAACTTTAAACATTTTATCTGCAGTATGAAACGGTAAAACGGTTCTATCGATAAACTACTTAAAAATCGATTGTATAACAATATCAATACGAGGCAACATTTTTCTTTTTCTAAAAATGTAAAAAAACTTAATTTAAAAAATTAAATTATTACCAATAATACATACTTTATTTTATATTAGTAATATTTTTGTGTATTATAAATGCTCTAAGTATATGAAGAAACATTCCTCGGAACATTCACTCAAAATAGGAAAAATAAAAATATTAATAGATCGCTGCTCCTTACCGTTCAGTTTTGGATGTAAATATACCTAACCCATCTCTGTTTTCTTCAATAGTATTCAATACGGTGACATCTTTTGCGACTCCTTACAGCAACTTTGACTATAGCACATCCGCCAATAATAACTAACATACTAACGCAAAGCTTTAAACCGCATTCACTAATATTTATATGCAGAAAAATCAAGGTACGTTCAGTAAACTTTAAATACTTGTCCGCAGTACTTCTAAAAACGCCAGAGAGGATAGAATCTACCATTAAGAGGACAGTGGAGTTAACCGGCATTACAAGGTCTAACTTGCATCGATTTCTTGACCAAGACAATTCACTGAAGAGGAAGAACAGATCTGACAAAGGTACAATAAAAGTGTTTGGGAATGGTGATGCAGAATTAATTCACAGAGTAGTATATGAGACGTATGAGCTTAAGCAGATTCCGTCACTTGATTCTTTGCAAGAAAAGTTATTAGCAAATAGTCAATTCACGTTGCGCCGATTCCTGCATAGAATTTGATTTCGATTTTAAAAACTTGACAAGCGCATTTGCATTAGAGAGACCCAACGGCTAGTGGAATGGAGACAAAAATATTTAATCCAAATTCATCAGTTCCGCGCAGAAAACTGAAATATTTACTATATAGATTAGACTTGGTTCGACACCCATGACATTACAATTAAAGGTTAGCAAGATTCTTCACCAAAGTGCATTTTAGATGTACCTGCTTCTCGAGGAAAGAGAATGGTCTAAATTAAAAACAAAGTTAGACGCAAAAATGTAAACCCACAAATCTCCGCTAAAGTAATTGAAGTAATTAAAACTCAATGTGAATTAATACCAGAGATGAGTTGGAGAGCATGCGTTATTTTGTACTTAAAGTCGAAAATAACTATAAAAAATATTGGGTAAACGCAAAAACTTTTTTTATATCAGTGTATGATAGTGATGGTACAGATTTAGATTATTGAGATTAGTTAATAATTTATTGATTGAGATGATCCATTTTACTCACACGTTCCACTCCATTTTATTTTCTTTAATTTTTAGGATATCGGAATAACCTTTTTTGTTTGGAACAAAATAATAAAAATTATATAGTATGGCTTATTACTTTTCTGCATATCAATAATTTATGTCAAAGTCGTCAAAACGCAATACATTTTTGTACGTACATATATAAACATTGTTTCAATCTTCCTACTACCACCTAGACCGAAATGATTTATTAGCCAAAACAGATGCTCAAGCAGGCATCAAGTATAAAGTTATTAGGTCCCATCACTGGAACCTGTGGTGGAAGATAGATCAAAATACAAGAATTCTAACCACACTACACCACAACTTGTTACGTTCTGGTCGCGCGCTTCGCTAACCCAGTTAGCGTCATCAGCAGATGCTATAAACTAAAGTAACTTATCCTAACCGAGACTATTTATATATAAATTAGTAAATAGACATCAGCATAAGAAAATGTTAAAAGATGCCACTACTTTTCAAGCAACTGAGACTCCCAATAAGTCCATAGTAATTCCATATGATCATAGATATACGAGAGGTCTAGAAAAAATATTTAAAAACGTTGGTTTTAGAGTAGCCTACAAAACGGAGAACAGTTTGAAAAATCTCCTTGGAAACTCTAAAGACAAAGTCGACTTGAACGAGAGGAGTGACTTCTATGAAATTAGCTGCGATCTAAGATATGTTGGGCAGACAAAACGCTCCTTAAATATTCGTCTTAAAGAACACATGGCACATTTAAGAACAAAAAAGTCAAGCGTTGCCCAACATGTTTTGGAAAACAATCACCAAATAGGAATAAATAATCCTAAGTTAATTAAAAATGTATCTGATAATAGATTATTGGAGTATAGAAAAAGTTAAATGTAGTAAGAAAGCACTAAATAGACAGAAGTGCGGTCAGGATAAGTTACTTTAGTTTATATCATCTGTTGATTATGCTATGGTTAGCGAAACGTCCATCCAGAACGTAACAAGTTGTGGTGTAGTGTGGTTAGAACTCTTGTATTTTGATAAAGGTATTAGTTAGTCATGACCATTTATCGTGTATCGGCTATACTAAAAACTTTTTACATGTAACAAAGACAAAACAAAAGTTGTTTTACAGTTTAACAGAAAGCAACAAGAAAATTGACAAACGACGGGGTTGCCAAATGTATGTGGAATTAAAACAACTACAACTGTTAAAAAAATTATGATAATATTGAAATCCTTATGTATAATAGACGACTTACTAAAATTTGACGAGTTACCATAATGAGTATAACTGGAATAGAAATTAAAATATAGAATAAATTGTAAACTGATGAAAACAGGAAAACAACCAATAGGAATTTAAATCTGACTGGAAATCCCCTGTGACGTCATAGTGACAGTGAGAGAAAGAAACTGTTCAAAGACAAGCCGCCGAAGACTGATTTGGAAACCTCGATTGAAGAGGCCTGTTAAGTAATAATAAGTAAATACATTGGTGATAATAGATTAAAAAGTTGCAAAACTTTTGTAATATCAAGAGACTATATCAATTGTGAGAAGCTTCATAAATGTTTGGATGTAATTTGAAATTAATACTTATAGATATCTTTTACAAAAAAGACACTAACAACGGGTTTGGATCAGAAATAAATACTGTTTAACTAAATTGAGAGAGCCGAGAAATTTAACAATAAAAAGTAGCTTTCAAATAATTGGCGAGTAATGACAAAAATAAGTACATTGTTAGAAACCCTAGCCACAGTTAAGAGAAATATCTATGGACGATGCCCTAGCATAAATTTCAAGTGAAGTTCAAACAAAACTAGAACTATGAGAAACCAAAGCAAATCCTTGCGGGAAGGTAGGCAAGGGAACTAGCTGAACAGAAATGTGTTAATTTATTGCATGCTTATATGAAATAATAAAGGTCAATAAAATATTTTGAGAAAATGTTGGCTGGTAAATTGTGATTAAAAGGCTTGAAAATTAAAACGTGTGGTGTTGTGTGAAGTTAACTGACCTTCTACAAAGACAATCTGTGGTTAATATCTATAAATATATATAATAATAGAAATCTTTAAATACATTTCTTTTTTTTTCGGCTTTTTGGCCTTGTACACCATTTTTACAATTGAAGGTTTTTATTACTCAATGTACTTATTTGTAGGTAGCATTGATGATGACTAGTTAGTCGAAAGCTTTCTGCTATGATTTTGGAGTTTCATATTATACACGTTATACATACCTTTTTGTTTTACTACTTTTGCACGTGTACACAACCCTTTAAGTTTTCAAGCATAATTTAGACTTAATATGGAAGGATAATGTACCCTTCTTATTCTGAAAGGCAGGCTTTTAAAAATAAGTCGTTAAAACTGTGCACTACCCTCTTATATAAGGTTTGGGTTAAATTTTAAATATAAACTTTGACTCGTGTTTTGATATTGGAAGTTTTTTTGCGCCTTCAAGTAGTTCTTTTTGCTGACTATAACCTATGAAGCGCGAGGAGTAGGATATAAATTTTGTTTAAAATTTTTGTACGAAATACAAAAAGTCTACTACCACTGTTTTGATGATGGACATGTTTGAGAACCGAAACGTTTATTTTTAGGATTTGGTAAATCAGAATGTATCGTTTGTTTTTTAGAATTATGGCTCGCAGTAAGCATAATGCCTTTATGATAAGAAGGACGTGGTTTACTTGTTCCTTCCATAGCCTCTGGGTTACCTGTGAACTCAGAGAAAAGAGTATTAACACTTTTCGTTTGATTATTTAAGTTATTGAGGTTAGTTTTTTCAAAAATTACATTTTCGTGCAATTGCAGCGTATAATGATGAGTATATCCAACCGGCTGCCTTCTGGAAAGTGGGCACACGCCTCAAAGAAAGTTGGGCTCTAAGGGGAAAGTAAAGTCGCTGGGCATGAATTTAGCCATATTTATTGGAAAATAGAGCCTGAAAGTGGTCTCTGACCAAATATGCTATGTAAAAATTATTTATATTTTTTACCAAATTTGAAACTGACGAACAAGTTCTGAGAGTAGCGATGGGAAGGTATTATGGGGGAAAGTAAGTTAGTTTGTTAAAATGAATTTTAAATAATCTTGCTAATTCCCATATCTTAAAATTAACTAGGTTTCATGAAACCTTACTAACTTTGACGCCGGGTGGAAAATTTACTATAGCTAATTTACAAATTGTTTGGTTAAACCTTAAAAACTGACAAAAGTGGCTTACTTTCTGAAAGCTTGGCGTAAAGTCTTTCAAAGGACCTGTAGTTTAGTTTATGTTTAATATTGTTTAAACGTTTATTTTAACTTCACTGATTTCTTGGCTAAATCAATTAATTCACTTCGCAGTTTTGATTCCAAAAGTTTGTTCTGAGTAAGAGTTTATATTCAATATCGTTCAAAATCAAAAGGAAACTTAGCAACAATCGTCTTGCGCTAATTACAATGTTTACAAAATGTGTGTCCTGAGAACAACATTACGACTAATAGTGCCAAGTTTCACAAGACAATTAAAAAATAAAATCTTTTTTAAAACTTTAACATTTGTCCAATAAATCTTTTAATTTTATTATTGTTTTTTTGGTGGGAAATATTGTTCCTCTAATCATCAAAGTTATAAATTATAACTTCCTTTCAGGAGGTTATCGAGCAGTTCTTTTGATTCTGGAATAAGCACACACGGATTAACCGCTACGTCGGGTAGCGATCAGCTGTTTATATATTTTGGCCAAATTTTCCAAAGACCAAAAGTCACTTTTTGACCAAAGCTTACTTGAAAATGTTTTCAAAAGAATTTTACATTCGTAAAAAATTTGAGGTTAGCAACAATTAAAACTTTGTTATAAAAATTTAGCAACAACAATAATAAATACATCCTATTCCACCACGGCGGTCCACGCGCCTCTATAATATTAGTCGCGAAATTTCTACTGTATGGTAGTTCTAACCACTACAGACAAGATTTTACTGTTATGAGAGCTCGTAAGTTTCGGTAGCTGTAGGGCCAAAAGTCCGATAGGATTAATTAAAAAGCGTAATTTTTGAAGCTACACCTTAAACACTATCCAAACCTATACATGCCCTAATTCGAGAAAACACTCAGTACATGCTCTTTACTACTACAAGTCTTATCTGATACATTTTTTTAGGAACCATTCGATCAAGAAGAGAACCTTTATTAGTCAGAGTCTCGATATGTCACAATTAAAAAAGCTCCACTCATTTAAGGTAGAATTTAAACTTTGTAGAATTGTTATTAACAAATCGATGTATGGGACAAAGCAAAATGTTCTTTACACTAAATAGATAAAAACTTGAGATTTTTTAAGTTAAATTGAAATATATAGTTCGCATTAAATAAACCAATGTTCAGACAAAATTGGAAAACAAAATTCGTTTGTTTTTATTGACACTTTAAAAATAGCAAAAGTTATTTATTTAAAAGCAAAATATTCTTAAGCAAATTGATAAATAAAAGGATCGCGAACTTGGAGATACTTAATCAGATAACACTAAAATTGCCTACATGGGGTTGTGATTAGTTAAGTCATTTAAACATTTATCAAAATTAATTCACATTAAATTATCACACAAGTCGGTTGCAAAAATATTTAAATGTTCAAATAAGTTATTAAATGTTTTTGAAGATTCATTAAAAATTACTAGCTAAAATGATTATGAGTAAGTTCACTGTTTAAACAAATTAAAAATTAAAGTCAACACTGTTAAAGGCTAAGAATTGAAAGCTCAAAAATCCACCACCGGGTTATTTTAAATAAAAAACACTTGTAAGAGTTCGCCAAAACAATGATTAAGCACAAAAGTAAATTAATAGCTTCGAATGGAGTTGCAAAGATTCAGACTTAGGACAGCTTACCTTTGTGATCTTCGCGATAAAAATTTTTAATTTTTAAAAGTGTTCAGATTATTTGTTGCGTTTAGATTGACAAACAAAAATCTTTTTTGGCTTTTTCGCAACTTTCAAGTTACATATTTTTATTCAGTTGCGAAAAAGCCAAAAAAGATTTTTGTTTATCAAAAATTTTTAAGTAATATACAATCTTCTGATGATTACCCTGCAAGCTGTACGTATACTTGGTTATTATGACGTACGACTCTTTGGCGAATCACACGAGCGAAAATCCTACTATAGAACTAAGTGCTAGGCAAAATCTCAGATAGAAGTTCCGGTGTGCATCCCCCGTTGAAGGAAAATTTCCTTATCGATGGCTTCGGTACTATACACGTTGACTTTACGACTGACTTGAACTTACTGAATTCTGTGAATGTTGGTGATTTTTAATCTCAAACTTGTAGAAGAAGCAGTGTTTTTCTAGAGCTCCGTGAAATTGGTTTTTTATTTTTTTTTTAAGTTATTTTGATATTTTATGAATTTCTAAATTCGATTAAAAATCAACAGGTTTATTTAGCCCGGGAATTTTTACATCATTTAAAAGTACTTCACATATACTTTGAGTCGGCATCGTTGCCGCGGCCTTAAAATAGTTATTGTGCCACGTATGGACGATTTTAGGTGTAAAATGAAAATCGATCAAAATCATCGTTTCCGTTCAGAATTTGGAAAAATGTTATTTTAGGTAAAAGAAATGATTTATTTTTTCCATATCTGCTGATGCCAGAACGAGCGCGTTAGGTTAAAATTTGTTAAAGTTTCGACCGATCAGCTGTTCTCCCGATCGAAAATTTTCCCGCAATAAAAATAGAAACAAAAAAAAATTCTTAAACATCGGGGATATGTCTAGTTCAAAAGATGTTGTCAAAATACACATTTTTTCTTAAAACATTTTAGTTTTTCTGCTTTTCGTTTAGACGCTATGAGTGAAAATAGAAAGTTAATTTTTCAGAAAAATTTCACTTAAAAATTAAAAGTTGCCCAAAAAGGTAATGCTTATGACAAATTATACATTTCTGTTTAGTTTTGAGGTTAATATATCTCTTAGCTTAGGTTTTATAAGGGGTTTTAGGGTTAGGTCAAAATGAACCTATTTTGAATTGTAAAAAAGTCTGATCTGGCTCAAACTTTCAGAAAAAATTTTGAAAATATCTCTTCGAACAAAAGTTTTCATTTTTGACGTACCCCTGACTTGGAGCTCTCGTGTCGCCCTGTATATGAGCTTATAAAAATTACAAGTAAGGTTTTTTAGTATATATCATCTGTTATTCTCGCACCTGAGTACAAACAATGAACTCATATAAGTTGTCTACTGGCTTATATTTTATCCATTTATTGTTGCAGTATTTTAAAAAAATTCGATTCAACTTGCCTCTTGTTTATTTGCCTGAAGGGCTTATGATATCTAGTTAAAACTTTTGGGTTAACACTAAAATGGTATAATCTTATGGTAAAAGCTTTGACTGTTCTTAAAGTGTTTATTTACTTAAATATCAAATAGTTCAGCGTCAAATGAATCTTCATACTCTGGCCGATGAGGCCGCGCTACTCCTAGCCTCTTGTGTGTAAAAGGATAGGAAAAATCATTCCTCCCGCCTACTATGGCTTTAAGACTGATTTTAGATGAGATATGTGTGAACAACAATGGTTTAGGGCCTTATATTTAGCTATGAATGTTTTTAGAATTATTTTGTTTTTGGCTTCTTAAGAATGCGACTAATAGTTTTTTATATCGAGCTTTTTGGTATCTTTAAACTTTTCATAGTGCTTTTTTCATTAAATAGATACTATTTCACGACACCACCTATTCACATTATTTATTTTTTAAGTGTTTCTTAAACGAAATAGTTAAAATATGTTTTAAATTAGGAGTTGATTTATATTTTATGATTTTAAATTAAAAACTGGGCGAATGTATAAGCACGTTTATTGTTCCAGATTTAACTATTTATATAGTTGTTCCAGATTTAACTATATATATAGTTTCAGGGCTGGAAATGGTCCAGAACAGCGTTCCGGTTTGTGAAAAAATTAAATTAAACCATTCTGGGTTCGTAACTTACCAATTTTTGCGTTCTCGATGCTACATTTTAGTAGAGCAGAACGCTAAAATATAAATACAAGTTTGGCGTTCCGATTGATTAAAAATCCAATTTCCTACACTGTTAAGTTTATGTAAAATAAGATATCTTCGTTGAATTCTAAAAATAAGTCTCAGGCTCATATGTATTTTCTAAACCATTTAAGCGGGGTCTAAAAGTGGTGTCACAAAAATTTCATTTAATTACATTTTTTAAAACTTCTTTGTTAAGCATATATTTATGGGAACAGATAATTTTAAAAACTGCAAATTCTTTCTGAAAATTTGATGACATGTTCTGTAAGTCTTCATTTACTGTATGTAATAAGCTCTACATTATTTTCCGAATTCGTTCTGTAAATTAAGTTTGTTATCTTAAGTAATATTTAATTTTTTTATAAATAATTTCCGGCGTTCACACGGCAAAACAGAATTGCGACGAACATTTGGATACCCATACTGATGTTATTATGAACATCAAATAGCATTTTCGAAACGCATTTTTTAATTTAAGGTTAAAACGCTGTATCGTGTCATAGCCACCTACTATGACAATCGGCGAAATGCCTTTTAATTTTGCATTTAAAATCCAGGGTTATTACCAACATAAATAATTAAATTTTCCTTTGAGTAGATTTATTAACATAAAAGGGTCAAACAGAATTGTAAAAATCGTTTATATCTCAAGGGACTTTACTGTACTTGTCTATTATTAAAACATGTCCCGACGTGCCTCAGAGAAGACGTGCCCTAAATCCATGTTTTATTGATATTCCGGGTCACCACGGCCTAATGTATGCTTCCCTTTTTTCTTTGTTTTTTAAAATATCATTTTGAAAATTTGTGAGCATATATAATGACGCTATTTGTCAAATTTTAACTCATGATTGACGATTTTGTTCACTTAACGGGTTTAACCAATTTGTTATTTACATGCCGATAAAGCATGACACAAAATTTAAAGCAATTTGAAGTTTTTAATAAAAATTTATTAGTAGCGTAAAGAAAATCGCATTTAAAACAAGAATTTCCAAAATTTTCTTGTTATAAAACATCTTTCTAGTATTATTTACGAAGAGAAAAAAAATAATTGACATTTTTTTATGTTTGGTCCCATTTATTTTAAAAACCAAAATAACAATAATATCCTTATTGCATTTATTGGTAAAAGCTGATTTGCTTAACAGAGTACGAAAGCTTTCTCGGCTGGAATTAATTGAGAAATCATAGTTCTTGGAATTAGAACGCATCAAATTGGACTTACTTTCCAACGTTTCGATTGCGACTGCACAAGCCATCTTCAGGGATCTTCACTGCATAATTTCAGAACACCGAATGATCTCCGATGAGATCGTTCAGGTATTTATATCCGACCTGTGCCCATCGCCACGTGACTCACTGTGATATAATGACTTGAGACTGCTACAAGAATCTTGGTATCTTTTACATTCTTGTGTTTTGTTGTCTGCTGGTGCTACTGCACAGACCGTTTCACCTATGTACACTTTTCTGTTGACAGAGGTACATTAATTAAACTATGTACAAAACTATGAAAAGCTGCCATCTTATGTGTGAGTGAGTGAAAACAAAGTCAATCCTATCGTTAAGAATGACATATTAGATTTCTTGGCAGTGTACCTAGATCAAAATTATTTTGAATTTATTAGCTTGATCTATTTAAGTAAAGAAGTTTTAATAATGGGTAACCCGTTAAGTCCTATTTTTCGTATGTGTCGGTTTCCTCTAAACTACTACCTGAGCTAGGGTGCCGTTTTCTTTCTTTTGCACTGAACACCAGCACGCAACAGAACACATGATTAATGTAAAAGATACCATGGTTCTTGCATCAATCTCGGATTATTTTAAACGAAAGAATTATAGAAACAACTGAAATTACTAAGCACCCCAAAAAAATCAATAGAGATGTGGGCTGCGTATTACCTCATACGTGGAAAGCAATCATCACAGTGTTTTACGTTGTCATCATTCAGTGTTTTGATCTTGTACAGTGAAACGTCGGAAAGTAATTCTAATTTGACATGGTCTAACCCAAGAACCATGATCTCTTAATTGACTCTAGCCGTGAAAGCTTTCGTACTACGTTAGGAAACCTTTACGAAAGGGACATAAAAAAAAAAGATGTCAAACTTTTGGCGATCTTCGTACCAGCTAGAAGAAGATGCTCTGATACCTGGTCTTCCTCCTAAGATGCCATTATAAAGAAATATTTCTCATGTCTCTTCAAGTCAATCGTCATGTTTCAAAAATGTCAGACAGGAACATTTACAGTGGGCTACTCGTCGTGACGTGGACACGAACCCCCGTAAACTTCTACAGGTACACCTAAATATAGCTTTGACGCTTGAAATCAATTCATTTACAAAATTTGACAAAATAATTGGATTTACCAACAACTGACAGCAAAACGACAGAAGAAGTTCGAAACGCTGCGCAGCAAACACCTGCCAGTATAGCCACTACAGGATACGGTAATTAATTTATCATCTATTTCATTAACACAATATCGGTTCCCTCTAAAGAACATATTTTCGCAATTGTTTTAAGAGCCATTCCAAATTCAGTTCCATATGAAAAATTCTTCGCAGGTCTAAATGACCAAAATACAACTTGTCAGTCATAGAAAGAACAGCATAACAAGCCTTAATGAGAAAGAACGTGTTATGAGTCTACCTGCAGATAAAGGAAATTACTTTAAGAGGACAGCTATAGGACAATACGAACGAATCCAACTAAGAAAATTGAAAGGAAAATTACATCCTTATTAATACCTTGGATTTGCCAGATCAATTTTACGGACTTCCAAAAATACATAAAGCTAATGTACCGTTAGGTCCCATAATCAGTGCAATAGGTTTACCATCCTACGAAATAGCTAAATAAAAATTAAAAAATCTAAATATTTCGTAGAAAAGCTTAAGAATTTTGCTTTAGATTCCGGTGATGTTTTAGTCAGTTTTGAAGTTACAGTATACAAATGTGCCTATTGACAATTCAGTTTCTATAATTTCTGACATATTTCAACATAAAAACTTTAATCCAATCTTAATTGAATTGATAAGAGAATGCTTAATTTCTACATTTTTCATTTTTCAACGGAACTTTTTTGAGCAAAACTCGGGTGCCGTTATCCGCTATCTTCTTTATGGAGGCTTTCGACGAAACTGCTTTAAGCCCTGCTTCTTTACAATCTAAAAGTTGGTTTAGATATGTAGGAAGATATTTTCAGATCATCTAAATCAACAGAATTATAATATAAAATTCACTATGGAAATTGAATGAGATGGTGCCATTCCCTTCTTTGATGCGAGAACGGCATCCTATGTCATACTGTTTACAGGAAACGAGAACATACAAATAAATATTTAAATTTTAGTTCTCACCATCGTCCATCTCAAAAACAATCCATTATCAGTTCAATAGTCTTTAGGGCTTTGTCAATATGTGATACAGATTCAAATCTGGAAGAGACAGATAAACTGACTAAAGCTTAAAAATCAAACATATTGCCCTGAAGATATTGGGCGTTTGATTAGGTATTATAATAATATCAGACCTAAACTAGTATTGGATACTCAACCATTAAATAGTGCAGCTTAGCCTTTTATTCAGAGTACCACAGGTAAAATTGAAAGATTCTGCGGAGATTCAACATTCGCACAATCTTTAGTACACACAAAAAGATTGGGCAATACTCAAGGACACCAAAAGATGTAGTTCAGATTGTAATCCGAAGGAGTTTGTAAGATTCTTTGTTCCCGCGGTAAAGCAGTGGCGGCTCGTCAGGGGACGCCGGTGAAGCGCCGCTTCACCTTCATTTTCCAATCAATTTACTTAAATTTTTTATACAATTTACAATAAATATTAAGCATTTTATAATCTACATTCTTATTTTAAAAATGTAATGTTTTATATAAATTCACATTATTTACTTAATAATTTTCTATCAAAACTAGTGCGTTAGTGCGTAATATGCTCAAAAGGTAATATTGACTTAAAAACGTAGCGCGCTGAACACATTTTCATAAGAACGACCCGTTGAGGCATCCCAATCAGCAGTAACAAATTCCACATCAGACTCCCCCGCACGCCTATTTCGCCCTTAGATTTGTTTACGGCAGTTGCTATGGCGACGCAATGGTGAATATCCGTATGCGAAATAGAGATGGGAGCGGCGTAAACTGCTGCTGCAGGCTGCATGCGCTTGTTCGCTTGTTGTAGAATTAATGTAAATTGGCGCGTTCGGTTCATCGGAGGCGCAAGCAGTTTTGCATCGATCGAATCGAATCGAAATTAACTTAAAGATATAGCTACATAAATGTTTTTTAAGAACAAAATAAATATATTTAAAGTCTTATAAATTCATATTATTTCCCCTAACTATTAAAAAACGATCCAAAGCTATAGATAATTAACCTCATAAAAAAATAAAAAAATAGCCGTGGCTATGCTGCACTTCATCCGTTCTTAAATCCACGAGCCGCCACTGCGGTAAAGTGTAATTTTTACGAATTTGCAAATGTGTGGCTGGCTCTTGTCAGTGAATCGACGTTTGTTTGTTTGTTTTCCAGGATATTCAACAACTTTCCTATATCTCTTCATCTGGTTAAACTGCTCTGTTGATGTAGTCTAATAAAACTGAAACACGTGTAGCGCGGTTACCAAACTTCACACCTTTTTTTTTGTTTTTTTTTGCGGACATGCCCACGATTTATTTTTCCCTCTCTTTATAAGAATTCTGCAGCACAACCATCTTTTTCTTATAATTTATCACTTTGGGCTTGGATGTCACGGCAAGTGGCTAAAGTCACCTCTATAGGGACATCAGAGATTTAACCTAAATTTTGAGCTTTTCTGGCCGCATTTTACAAATGTGTGGCTGGCTCCTGTCAGTGAATCCACGATTGTTTGTTTGTTTTCTAGGATATTCAACAACTTTCTTATATCGTTTCATCTGGTTAAACTGCTCCGCTGATGAAGTCTAATAAGACTGAAACACGCGTAGTGCGGTTACCAAACTTCACAACTTTTTTTTTGCGGATATGCCAACAATTTATTTTCCCTCTCTTTTTAAGAATTCATATGCACAATCATCTTTCTCTTTTGATTTATCATTTTGGGCTTGGATGTCACGGAAGGTGGCTAAAGTCACCTCCGTAGAGACGTCAGAGATTTACACTAAATTTTGGGTTTTTTCTGGCTGAATTTACAATTGTGTGGCTGGCTCCTCTCAGTAAATCCTCGTTTGTTTCTTTGTTTTCTAGGATATTCGACAACTTTCCTATATCTTTTAACTTGGTTAAACTGCTCTGCTGTTGAAGTCTAATAAAACTGAAACTCATGTAGCGCGGTTACCAAACTTTACACCTTTTTTTGCGGCATTCCTACGATTTATTTTTCCCTCTCTTTTTAAGAATTCATCCGCACAATCATCGTTCTCTTTTGATTAAAAAAATAAAAAAAAAAGTTTTTTTCGTTAAACAGTTTTTCCTTTTAAATGCAATTTCGCTTACTACTGCGCTACTAACTATGTCTAAATTAGGAGCCTAAAATCGAAATAATATTTGTGACATGGCCAACTAAGCAATATAAAACAAATGTCTATAGCTCGGCCTTTATCCGATTTCAAAAGTCTAAAAACTGTCTATGATTTCCCGGTATATTATGTAATTATTTTATTATCATTTTAAGTTTCACTATAACGTCACATAATATCCGAACTATATAGCAGAATTATATGTCGGTGTTCTGGTTTCAATTAAACTTTTTTTAGTTATATTTTCAGCTACCTCTAAATTTAGTGAATATCTTTAAAACGAAAAAAAAATATTATTGTTGAGTTGCAGTGAATTTTGTTCACAAAGTTTTTCTTCTCTTTTTTATCAAAAAATAACAGCTTACCCAACGGTCTTTACTTAATGTGTATTTTAAAAATAACAAAGCATTCTGTAAGAAGTTTTCAAAATTCAACATGCTTAAAGTCGACTGGTACTATAATCATTTAAGTAAAATGGGTGAATATATTTTTCAGACGCAGTTAGGTTTGGCCTTAGATTCATGGACTGGAGAAGTTTTCCTGAATCTTTGAATGACTTGGCAGTTGATACGTATTATATTTATATAAATACAACAGCACTTAGGCAAAATTTGGCCGGTAAGTATGCATTATAGATACGTAACTAAACTTAGCAGTGACCTATCTTAATCCATCTACTAAAATAAAAATCAAAAAGACCAGTCAATCTAAAATGTTTTCTAGCATATAGCTTAACACACCTTACTTTGACGATATAAACACTTGCTCATTAACAACATAATAATCCAAGCTCATAAGCAACATAATAATCCAACTATAATTGGTTTATTCGCGGATGACACGGCCATCACCACACGTTGCTAAAGCACAGGACACATTACAAATGTTTTTGTTTAAAAATGTGTGTGAATTCTCTTTGTGCTTTTTTCAAGAACTCTACTGAAGAAAATTTTACTTTTTTATTTTAGATTTATAAAGCTTCATAGATGGTACTTTGTTATCTTTAACAAGAAAAATATTTGTTTACTCCGCCAATGACATAAATGTTGGCAGTACGTATCTCTCATTAGATGCCTACGTTATGCGTGAAACTCCACAATAATGTTCGAGGTACATGAAATGCTTAGTGTGTGGGGACTCAAGGTAAATATTTTCTGCCTTTAGAATCATTTTGATTGTTGCAAGTAGCCCAATCTGTTTTGTTAGAGCAGGCCGTGTCCAAAATGCATTAGTCTCTAAACCAATTTTTTTTAAACATCAGGATTAATATTAATTCTGAACAACTTACGAAATATGTATGGTTTAGATAAAAAGAAGAAACTTCAAAAAACTGAATTGGAAAAATAGATTTAAAAATTACTATCAACAAAACGCGTTTTGAAAGTCTGTTCATAATTTGTCGAATACTAAAGTCGGTATTTAGTAAAAGAAATTGGAATAGACATATTTCTTATTGCATAAATTTAAAAAACTGAAATCACTTAAACTTTTTATTATTTTTTAGTTATTCTTCATTGACTACGAGAAGGGCAGTCCACATGCATTAATAATTCCGGGTTGTCAACATTTTTGTCCAATCGATAAATTTTATTCATTGGTGGAAGAGATTTTTCCCACATCGGATGTTTGCAACGGTAGCTGAAAAAACCTATCAATTAAACATTGACCCTCTACAAATATATATGACCGAAGCAACTCTCCTTGATTAAAATAAAATAAAAAGTTTAAATATGAAAAAGTACTATTTTACTATTTGAAGCGTTTTTATACATACATGATTACAATTAACCATCTTTATTTATTTATGTGATATATTTACTTCTGCAACACGAACACACAGTTAGGATAACCTAAAGGTAGTCACCATAAACATAATAAAGCCCAAATATTAACCAATATACCAGGAAAATAGTGTAAAAATTTACAGCGATCTATAAGGAATCTGACTGGAAGATGGCATCTAAATATATATATTTTTCTTAAAACAATGGCTAAAGTAGCTTTACCCGGAAGTTTTGTCGTAAGGGATTCCATCACATATATAACAAAGTTTATACAGGGTGTTACAATAAGAGTGATCACTGGCCATATCTCGGAAACTACTGGACTACCGAAACTAAGTGAAAAAAATTTCATTGTTAAAGTAGCCATGAGAAGATCTTGGAAATTATTTTTAAGTTCGGCATATACGATGCTTCTTACTAATTTTCATGAGGTTTGACCGTTTGGACCCCCCTTCACTCCCCTCGATATAAATTTCTGGTTTGGAGCCCCCCGAACAGGCTACGTCCTTGTTCCTATGATATCCGCAGTATCACAGGATGCGCAACAAAATTTAGTAAAACATCGCCATCGTTTAATAAAACGAACTGCTCTATTTAAAAAAAAGCTAAAATATATTTTATTTCGATTTTATAGAAACATATTGAAAGCGCCACATTGCTCCAATAAACTAAAACAACTTTTATACAAATGAAAATAAATAATAATTTATTATTATTAACGAGAAAACAACATATTTATACTCGGCACATTTTTTTCTTCGTCGGTTAAAAAAATTGTTAGAAAGTCGACGCATTTTAGAGGTACTTAAAGGTGCATACTCACTTAGCGAACAAGACCGCACGAACAACACCGCATGTATAGGGTGAAAACCTGCGTTCATTTTTGATTCCTGCGAAACAACTGACTGTCGGAGAGCGGGCGAACGACACCATACGGATACGTTTGGTCAATGTAGATGTTAAAGCGAATATTGAACCAATGCTTTTCATTGCAAGTGCATCGTTTGTAATTTCTAATGAGGAAGTGCAAAAGAAAAGGCCGTTGGTAGATGATATCTATATTTAAAAGCAGATATAGAGGCATAGAACTAATGCAGGACCTCGGAACTTAATGCCTATGAGAGGTGCAAGTGGCATATGGTATATAATCCATATAAAATTCAATACTGTTGGGCGTTACGTGATGAAAATCCATGGACAAAATTAAAAAAAAACAACTTAAAGTTTTAAAGATTTTCACTATATTTGTTGTCAACATCAGATGTTTCGCATATACAATAGATTCTTCAGAAGTTGAGGCACAACTAAAATACTACGATGTTAACATGCAAAAGGTAAACAACAGGTAACAAAAATAGGGAAAAAACCGAGAAAAGGCCGTGTTACAATAAATCAAGAAACTTAAAATTATGACTTAAATATCTACGATAAAAGGACGGTTTGGTGAAATAAATTTAAGAGAGCTATTTAATTTTAATTGGTCATTTAGCAAAGGGTTAATCCCATTTTAATTTGTGTATTTCCAGAAATTCAAGCGTTTTAATTATATTATTTTCGATATGTAGAATTCTAAAGTTATGATTAAATGAATGTTGTTCGAGTAACATGATTTGCATAGTTTTATTCAAAAAAAACATTTTTATGTTCTGAAATGCGTTTGTTAAACTTTTTCGGGTGTCTTAGATATAGAGGTTTAAAACCTGGTATAGTTATAATCAGCAGGAAGATATTTATTTGATGGACATAAAATAGTTAGTATAATAAAAATAATATAATAAAAATAGTAATCCTATTTTTACTGAAGAAACAATCACAGAAGTGTAATCAATTTACTAAAAAAATAAACAAAACTGCTTATTTATTCAAACCTTAAACTACTCCCTCATATGAAACCTTTAAGAAAAATTGTAAAATAACTTCCATTGACAGCAGAAAACCAACTTGAAAAGAAAATATTGAAAAATAAAAAATAAAATTTTATTTCGTTATCTTGGAAATGTTATTTCATGAAGTCCACGCTCACCCAAGACCTATAAAAAAAACTATAAAATATTATTTCTTACATTTCAATGCTTTCTCTTGATGTTGGTTATATTTTTTTTTATAAAAATTTTTATCTCCCTCTTTTTAGTTTTATTTATAAGAAATTTTACTAAAAACAGGTAGTCGGTCTATTTGTTAACACCGACTCTCGGTGGTAAGGGTCTGTTACACTTGAAATTTGGTTAGAATGGCGATAAATATTATCGTTGCTTGAGTAATCAAACAACGATATTATAATTATAAAAAGCCATCTACATAGAAAATCAATAATAAAAATTGTTAAAATTAAAATAATTAATAGATTTAGAAATGAACTTGAAGCTCCAGAAAATATATGAAATGCGAAATTTTGGTTCATCCCTCCTTACCACTTACTGACACAACAAATATGTTTTGATAAGATTTATTATTACCTACCAAGTTTCGGGTTAATTACAGTTTATACATCCAATTTCAATTTATATTAAAGCATTCAACTTTGTCGCATGAAAAAATTGAAATTTGCCATTATCCAATATTTATAAGATGACCTTGGCACTATCCTAAATATTTTTTGAAAAAAATCATGCGAGTTGGCCAAATCTTGCTAGAGAAATCGATATACTCGATTTTTGCTCTTAATTCGCTGCCCCTAATATTAGCTTAATTTTAAAAGATAGAAAAATTGTTAATGGTATAAGTTGCAGGATTTATTAGAAAGTTAATAGAAAATTATATTTTAATAATATTCCATTAAAAAACATATTTTTTTTAATGGAAGCAGCATGTTACATGCCAATAAAATTATCCTCTTCTTGCTTATTATAAATATACTGGGCTTGATATCATTATCTTTAAAAACATTTTTTGTCTTTAAAAACTCCAGAGCAATTTGAGAAAGAGACAAGATACTCCACTATGTAAAAAAGCATTTTCCGTTTATGGCAAGATGTTGGTCAAATTTGTAGAGATTTTTTAAAGATAAAGGTATTAAACACAGTAAATTTATAGGCAGCGAGATGCGACCCATTTGATAATAATAAAAAAGTCTCTCCCGCCCCGTTGAATTTCTCACGAAATTTTGTATACGCTTAAGTGTTGAAAAGCTGCGTTCTACTGATGAACTTGTGGCAGGTATTGTCAATACTAATGCACACAATTTCTACACTCAGGTGTAGGCATCTTCCAGCTCCTTGTCTTTTAAAAATTGCATTAGTTCCTTGGCGTTATTTTTTGCGGTATTGTAATAAATTTCGTAAATCACTTTTAGTTCAGATCGCAGTAACACTCGGTCGAAGAACTGGCCATAATGAAGAAGTACAGATTTAAACGCATCTTCTGGAAAAGTTTTTCCTTTAAAAACATCAAAATTGCAGAGCTCGAGGAATTTAAAATCATTTAAACCGTTAAATTTATAGTTTATTTGTTGCTGAATTTGATCGATTATTTCATAAAAGAGGCGTCTGTATGATGTTTGAACATCTCCCACCTTGCCTGTTCGAAGACGCTTGGCTTGTAGCTCTACATTTAACGTCATCGTTTTCTCCCAAAATAGGTCAAAGTCATCTCTTTTTTGGCTTAACATGAACTTAAAATCATCCTCTTTTTTAGGCAAAAAGCAATATCATTTGTTTTAGTTTGTAATATATTAAAAACATTGTCCGAGAATGGAAATATTTCTGAAAATATGTTCAACAAATAATTAAAATTAAAATCTCATTTCAAACAGTCCAAAAACCCTCGAACTATTTTTTCTTCTGAGTCCCACGTTTCATTATTTTCTATTATATTCTCAAATAGTTCAATCAGTGATTCACGATTTTCAGATACTGTTAACACAAGTCTTCCATTATAGTTCCACCTAGTAGGAGCTACTTTGGGCAATCGTTTGTGGACAATGGAGTCCAAAGCTTGTGTACGTTTTGTTGACTTAGAAAAAAAAGCAGCCATGCCACTTAAAGTAACGAAAAATACTTTACACTCTTTAATGTGATTGATGGACTGGGATAAAACTAAATTTAATTTATGAGCAAAACAATGGACAAACACAGCACTTGGGAAAGTTTCTCGAACTTTAGCTTGCAGACCTCTTAATTGTCCTGTTATTACTGCAGCTCCATCATAGCTTTAAGCAACTAATTTTTTCTCTCCATTAATTTCTTTAGTAATGTTATAAACTACGGTATATAATGCATCTGCTGTACTATTTGCGGATACATTCATTCGAAAAACGTTAGACTGCTCTAAATGATTTTTTAAGCAATCATTATATTTAGCCATTAAACTAAGTAAATCTTTCAAAATTTCTTCTATTTGAAGAAACCCTTGTTTCGTCATGACCTCTAAATCCCAATTCGTGCTGTCCGAGAAAACAAACAACATCGATAAGTCTTCTTAATATTTGCCTATTTTTATCGACTAGTTCATTGTGTTGGCGTTGACTAAGTTCCAACTGTTTATTAAGGGCGTGTTTAATTCTGGTTTTGCCGAAGACTTCTTCTTTTATGACGGCCTGCAAATACGCTTTAGACATAATGTGTCTTTTTACAGCTTTATGGAAATTGTTTAAATCGGAAAAAACAATTTTATTCCAGAGACCTTTTTCATTTTCAAAAAGTAAACATGGCTAACAAAATAATTTACTTATATTTTCACACCCTGTTAGTCATTTAGATTGTTCGTTTTGTGGTTAAATTTTTCATAGGCGGTTTTGTTCTTCCTTTGGAAATTATTTGAGGCTTATCAGCGAAGTTTAATGTTGAAAATCCCTTTATTATTAAGACACACACCACACATTCACAGACCCACTTCTTACTAAATTCTTCAACATTTCCAACGTTATTACCGACAGCCGAAGTTGACGGTATTTGCATATCCACGTCGATATTATTGTCTTCCATATCGCACCATGCAGTACGCGACGTACGTATCACACAACACACGGATAGCCGTTCAAACAAAGAACCTACTCTAATGATAGCTTATGCCCCTACTTAAAGCACGCGACTAAAATGCAAAAATTGCAAACAGCAGGTGGAAAGTTCAATAACCTCTGGCTCGATTCACAGGAAATCGAGCATACCGGACTTGGCTGCAGAGAAGCCAGCGGCCCGCATAGGTTCTATTCCATTTTTTATTGTCGCTCGGTCGGAGTCAAGGCCACATTTATTATGGGCTTGATAATTAACATAATATTTTAGCATTTTTAATATAAACTAAATTAATGGTTTCCTATTTCAAAAATTACATTTTAGAAGATGTTTTGTAATTTTTTTGGGGAAGCACTGCTTCCCTTGCTTCCATGCACTGCACGCCCCTGCCGCAAGCAAACGCATACGTTTGTCGTTCATATACTTTACGTCCACACTAAGCGAACGCATACATTCCTCGTCATACAGCCGTATTCCTGCGCTAAGTGAGTAGGTGGCCGAAGAAGAAACAAGTCAACGAGCCTGTGGCTTTCACCGTGTGGCCGTATGTGTTCGCTAAGTAAGTACGCACATTAAATATCTTCTTAAGATGATATAATCGCAAGAATAGAAGCATTCATTGTGCCTGTTTATTATACGATGTTTTTATTAAGTACATAACATTACTTATAAAATGTCACGTGCAAAGACACGTTTTATTAGGCGTTATTTATTAATAAGTGATTAATCGTTTTAGATTAGTGGATGTAATTAATCCAGTTGTTATATTTTGTTTGTTTGTTATCAAATCAGTTGAAAGAGAGTGTTCCTATCTCGTGAAGTAAAGATCCCTGAAGATGCCTCGTGCAATCGAAGGCGAAACGTCGGAAAGTGATTCCATTTTGACATGGTCTAATCCCAAGAACCATGATTTTAAAATAGTATTTATTTATTTATTTTTTCCTATTGCTAATTGTTTACGAGTTATAATCTATTTAAAATTGTATTTTTTTAAACAACTTTCTCACTTGTACTCTCCTAAATGTTTTATTACGAGCAAAGATACTCATGATGATAATTATTATCCTTATAGTGGTGTAAGAAATTTAGATCAAAACAGAGTCTAGTGTATGTTACATAAAAAGCTCTAATATCATAGTTGGTTGTATTAAAATTTGAAGGTATATTAAAAAAATTCAAACTGGACATCTTAACCTTGCTTGATCTTTTGAGTTTAGATGGACCCCGAGAAATGTATCAACAAGTTCTGAAAAGTCATGAATTCTGTGACTTCATTGTCGATGGAAAGAATTTCACAAACTTAATCAACATCGACGTCCTCAATATATGGACTATGGAATACTGTTCAGGCAGTTATGGTATATAGAAGAGCAGTTTATACCAGCCTTTTTGCAACTGCACAATGCTACATCACAGCCTATGGTCAAAATATCAGGTTTAAAACTTCTTCTTCGTCTGACAAAAAAGTGGTACCGAAAGGAGTTCACAGAAGTATCCGTTCGTTGTGCGCCATAACATTTGCACAAGAAACGGTTTTGCTGCAAATAACGTATTACTTATCTTGATACATTGAATGGATTTTGGTTTTTTAATACTCCATCTTATAAATAGTGTTGCCTTCTGCAGTTGTCTTTACAAGCATTTCACTCTTGATATAATGTTTGACAAGGTGCTTAAGTCAAATGGTGATAAAAAAGAATTCTGAGAAAAAAATTTTCACGGCTATAACTGGTAAACGGCTAAGTATAGAAAAAAATACAATTTTTATTTAATATGTCTATAATTTTCAGGAGGTAGTTCTAAGCATACTTTATGTTACCAAACATTTAGTCTAAGCTTAATAACATCTGAGAAAGAGAGTAATGATTTCACATTATATTCAAATGACTTTATACATTTAGTCTTTGTCCAGATTGTCTTCAATTAACCAATAACACTCTTTAATCGTACCTTTTCAACTAAAGTTGATAAAATGCGAAAAAGCTTTAAGTATTCTGTATAGTTTTAGCAGCGAAGTAAGTACTGAGCTTGTGTTAGCGTTAGTAAATCCCTTCCTTTTTTATTTTTCTGCTTTTTATTTAAATGCAAAAATTTTAGAAAAATATAAGTTGAGTTATTCCGACGTTTTAGAATTCTTAGAATGCAAAAAACAGTTTTTTATAAAAAACATTATCACGTCTGTTTGGGTATATGTGCCTGTGTATATGAATGAAATTTGCGCGAACGCTAACTTGAAAACAACCGAATCGATTCGTTTCAAATTTATATCAAAAATAGTCTAGGTCGATGGGTTTAGGTACCCCGAAATGTGAAGATCTGAAAAAGCCTTGGAGGGTTCACGATCATGTTATAAAAAGACGTCGAAGTTATTTCTTACAAATTTTGTTCTATTTTGTGAAATATAGGTGGCACATAATTTTCAAATAATACTAATTGCAAGCCAACGTATCATGTTATAAACTTTATACTTTGCTAATTTCTTGCTTACTACTTCTGTTTTGTTAGCAAAACTTTTAAAATATCTTGTTTTTGCTTTTTGGGTGTACTAATGGTCAATTTCACTCTGGGATAACTGGGCTAATGGGCCAAATCATAATTTTTGCAAAAGGTTAAACCTTTTAATTGGTTAAAATAAGAATTGGAATTTCCTTTAAATGCTCTATCGTGGTAGTGTATTAAATCTTAAAAATTGGCTACAATAGCTTGGCATAACTCAGGAATTGTAAATCTCTTAATCTGTATATTTATTTTATGGGAATTTGTAAATACGTGCCGAAATATTAATTAAAATTAGAAAAAATTAAAAATTTTACAATTTGTCCGGTCACTCTATTATTGTTTTGTTTCTTGATCAGTAGTTTTTTTCATATTCTTGCTATAAAGACAGCAACGAAAAGGCATTTATACTTTTATTAGTGAATATTCACAAAAACCAAATGTCTCTTTTACCCTTTTCGCTTTGTTAACGTTCATTGCCGCAGTAGCATAACTGGCAGATTATTTTCAAATAATGCTAATTGCCAATGCACGGCAACCATAAATCCCATGTTTTACAAACCACAGGGTACACCAATATCTTTCATGCCAAAAAAAAATGAAAAATTTAAGAAAATTAGTTCGCTAGAATTACGTTTTCCGTTTCTCGTACGCATGAGTTGTGATATACATAATATTTTATAGTTCTTTTATCTAAAATTTGTCAGTATAAATTGTTGCTACGTACACAAAAATATCACTATAGCACAAATATCTCAGTGTCTGTATAGGTACATACAAATAAAAGAGTTTTTTTTTAACAACGTAATGCTTTTGCTATTTACATCATCAAAAATAATTTGTACGGCAAGTAAAATTTATTCCGTGTAGCCAGATACGTTTTGAAATCTTAAAAAAGAACTTTAATTATTGAATTAATAATGATGTAAATAATAGTTTTGGATAATAAAATAAACGAAAGATTTAATACATTTCTTAAATTGCAGGGTTATAAAATATGTTTTGCCTTAAATTACTCTAGCCATTTCCGTTGAAAGGTATTTCATTTTGCCTTACACAGGGGAAGTTTCATTACAAGGTAAGATCTGTTAAAAGGGTTTTACCTATCTTTTACTCAAGTGCCCAGAACTTATCTCATAAAAAATCGTTTTTGGAGAAAAGAGAAAGAGGTAACGAATAACAATGTATATAGTTACTTAATATATTATATTACAATTTTATGTTGTTTGTTAAATTAGAAGTCAACATTTTCTTAAATAGCATGCGCAAGTAAGAACTTATAACAATACGTCTATTTGATTGATATATTTACTATACATTTAGATTGTAACAAACGAATATTTTTGATCTCCTCAACTTTTACCTTTTTAAATCCAGATCAATCATACATACAAACACGTATTACTTTATATACGATAACTACTCAAATGAAACCACTGTTTATATTCCAGTGTACCATATTTTCGATGGTTTTTAATTATTTTCCTCTTTTCTCTCAATAGGATAACCAGTTTTCTTGATACTGATTTTTTAAACATCAATATGCCGCCATTTAGTTTCGCCATCATGTCTTTACATCAAAATTTTATCAGTTTATTAATCTAATTTTACCTTCAACCTCATGCAAAATTTGAGCTCTATTGAATTTGAGTTGAACAAGTAGTTTTTTAATAAAATTTTTTAACATTTTATTTTACCGCCATTTTGGCTCTTTGCCACATGACCCTTCATTTTTGAGTCAAATTTGAAGTAAATTAGATAAGTATTTTTTGAGTTATGCCGCCTACAGACAGACCGAGGGACCGACAGAAATTGGGGAGTTTTTTGGGGTCCGGGGACCTTAAAACGCAAAAATCAGCAAACATTTCGGAGGGAGATTTTTTTACCATTACAATACTTTCCTCGAAACTTTTCTTTCTCGAGTGAACTATAAATTTAAAAAAAAAGCGGTTCTTTTTTCACAAATAGGCAAGTTTTACTAGTGTATCTCCTATTGTTTAGCTATGTTGAGTAAACATTCTAAATAATTTCTGTTTGTAGTTTTTTTATTGCGAATGAATAGGGCTTGTTAGTGACGCCCTATTTTTAAAATAGCAGAGCTCTGACTATTCCAAAAAGGTATGCTTGAATAACAAAAAAAAACATTAATTAGTTGCATCTTTATTTGAAAATTCCATTTTTGCGTAAAATACAGTTCATTAGCTGGCGTTGCATGCATCTGAAGTGGGTAAAATCTCTTCCACTAATGAATAAAACTGATCGATCGGGCAAAAATGTTGACAGCCTGGAATTGTCAATGGATGTGGACTGCCCTTCTTGTAATCTATGTAGAACAGCTAAAAGGTACATAAAACTTTTAGTAGAAAATCAATTAAACAAGCATTAGAAAATATGTACAGATTTGTACGAATTTAGTACTAGTATTATCTAGTTCTCCGAACAAAGTCTATCGTTTTAACACTTCTGCAAAATTTTACCTTAAGTCCCCATACACCTTTGATTTCGTGAACTTCAAAGATAACGGTGGAACCATAAGGTGGACTTTCACGCATAGTAAAGGCATCCAGTGAAAGAATCATAGTACCAACATTAATGTCGTGGGCGGAATAAACAAACAACTTTCTTGTTGATGGTGACAAAGTTCCATCGATAAAGCTTTGAGAATCTTCTAAAATTTTCTTGAGCAAAGTACCTGGAAATACGAATTAAAAAATGTTTTAGGACAGTAGTGGGATATATTAATGTTTGCTTTAAGTTAGATTTTCTTAATAGTATTGAACTTAACATACAGATAAATTTCAATTTATATAAAGAAGTAAAACAGTTTAATCCTACCCGCCATAACTTGTCTGAGTTTGGTAGTATTTGTATAAATATAATAAAAATCCACAGCCAAGTCGTTCAAAGCTTCGGGATATACTTGTTGGGTCCATTCATCTAATGGGTATCCTAACTGCCTCTGGAAATAGAAATTAATTTGTCTCAAACATAGTTAAATACAAGATTATATTTCGATATTTTAGTTAGGAGAATACAAAAAAGAATATGGTAGAAAAATGTAATGCTTTACAAGATAGTGTTGACTGCATCTCCAGATACCGCATGCAATCCCCATTGTAACTCATTTAGCATTTTGATTTGGTATACCGAATTTTTCATCTTAAAACGCCAAGATCCGAGACAGTCGAAAAGTAATAAAAAATTTGGAAATGATTTGCAGACAGACAGATAACGCCAGATATCAGGGATTTTATAGTATAGATTATTTTGAATAAATAAAAGCTATTAGTTTTCTATTTTCAAAAATTAATCGAAGAGAGAGAGAGGCTATAAAATGTTCAGGAAGTTCTGAAACAAAAAAGTGGCACAAAAATAAAAGATGTAGCCATCTTCAAGTTTAAGCTTTTTAATAACTTCATTATAATCAAAACATTCTATCGAAATTCAAATATTTTAAACGATAAAAAATTCATCTTATGGCACCCATAACCTTGAGGTTGCTAAAATGCATTTTACAAATCCTAAGCTACTAACATTTTATAAAAAAAAAACCTATTGGACATGTTGCATGTTTGTTTGGGATTTTATTAACCGACTTGAAAAAAAAAATAAGTTCTGTTTTCGACATGTATGCATGTATGGAATATTTTCTGAACGGATTTGAATGCATTTTTGACCCCATTATAAAGCAACATTCCAAGGTAGCTTTATTACCAAAAAGAGCTCACTAGGTAATAAGGGTCATGCTCAGCTTTACAAAATGTTAATATAGTAGACGAGAGTTTTCGTGTTGCCGCCTTTAAAATTCAAATATATAACTAATCGATTTAAAAAAACTCTTAAATTTTTACAATTTGCAATAGCGCTGATTATCCAAAAATCCTTGGTAAATATTTGTAAAAATAAAAAAACTAAAAATAATAAAATAAAACATTTTTGGAAAAGATTAAACCGACTTCAAAAAAGCACTGAATATTAAAAAATTACATTTTAATCTACATTAAAAATTTGTCTTATTAACTCGACTTCAAGCTAATAACCAGAAATAAGTAGATATTGTTTGAGGTATTAGACCATATTATTGTTTTTAAAAAGTTTGCATTCTTAAGGAAAACAACTAATATCAAATATATGGCTTTTCTTTGTACCAAGATAATCAAGTAATATTTGACACCGACTTGATTGGTCGAATTTTATAGGTAGTTTAAATGTTTTTTTTGAAGCTTCTGAATTTTCGAGTTATTTTTGGACTAAGCAATGATTGCTTTCATACCTCAAGTACAAATATAAGACATTTATATGCCTACAAAATTAAACTCGTTAAGAGACTGTAAAACTAACTAAGATGGTACAGGAGCATTATCAATATTTGATATGTTATAATTTTCTTGCCTTATCTTTATGATTTTTTATTTAAATTTTATTTTTTGTTTGATTTTTAAACATCAAATTTACTGATATGGAAATTTTGGCGGGGGGTTCGTTGACTTTATGCTTTTACACTACAGCAATATTTTTTTTTATATTAACTCATTCTACAAGTAACCAAAGAGTATTATTAAGTGAATTAAGTAACAGTCACACAAACCTGAACGTTCATACACCAAAAAGAGCTCACTAGGTAATAAGGGTCATGCTCAGCTTTACAAAATGTTAATATAGTAGACGAGAGTTTTCGTGTTGCACTTAATTCTAGTTCGCTAAATAAAAATACTGGCAAAACAAATATTTTACTTTTAAATAACGTTTAAACCTTTTTAAGTCCTCGCATTGTTTTTCTTGATTTAGTTTTTTTTACTGAAGAAGCAACATGTATTTTATTTTTCAAATATAGAGATAATGAAGTTTATAAGTTAAACATTTACTTACAACATGAACTTTAAACCTTATTAAGTCCTCGTACTGCTTTTCTTCTTGATTCATTTTTGTTCTTAAAGAAGGAATATGGTTTTCTTTTTTTATATATAGAAATAATAAGTTTTATAAGTTGAACATATACTTACAACATGAACTAGTTTAAGTGTAGATTCTGTTGGTGGGTTGGGCCATGGAAACCCCTCTGAAAAACTCAACGCCAAAAAGAGCGAGAGGGCAACCAATAAGCTCTTCATGTTGGTGTAAACTTCGGTTTAACCGACTAAACACTAAAGATCCATGGTCTGAGAAAGGTTTTTATAGTATAGCTTCCACATTTTTAGCACTTTTAATAATCAAAAGATTAGATGATTTTAATTGTAATAAAGTTTTTTTTTAATCTCGATTTATAGATTCGTAAAAAAGATTAAGTTAGATTATTAAATTTTTAAATCCTTAACTTTGTAGTAATATAGCTATATCCCTTAATATAAATAAAGTACGTTAGTTGTAATTATAATTTAAATTCCATGAAATATTGACTTATTCGTTTTTCTATTTTTTATTGAAGATTGAAGTCCAATAAAATATGCTCCCTAATTATAAAATCCGATATTCTAATTTATTTTAGAAATATACCAATATATTTACATATGAATAAAAATAATTTCTGGTAAGGATCTTTCACACTTCTTATGGATAATGGTTTATGTGAATTATCCAATTTTTTTTTATATAGGGTAATTCTCGACTTTCTAATTATAAAATATGTCATTGCCACAAATTGATCCTATAACCAAAGTTCATAAACAGGTTGTCAAAATTTTCAATTTCTCTTTTTTATTTTAATGACTCGGTCAAAATGTTTCTACTATTTTTACCAATTATCCAGCTTCGGTACAATGAACTGCACTTGGTTTAAAGTTATGTTCTTTTTTTAGGTGTCAAAAATAATTATAATTATTATATGTTAAAGTAGTGGCGGACAATATTTTCTATGAACAGAGAAATGTATAATTTCTGCATATTTACTAAATAAACACCGATATTTTTTCAAATTGTGGATATTTTGGAGAGTAAATCCGGTTTGTGTAGCTTATAACCACCTAATTCCAATTATAGAGATTTTTTCATTCTATTTGAGACGAAGGTGGCCCAGATTATACCTGCAGTACCTGATTTGTTGAAAGTAAATTCTGTCGAAACGGACTTTGTCATAGATTGCTTTGAGGATCTCGGTTTGAGTCAGATTTTAAATGAACCATCTAGAGTTACTGATAAAACTGCTTCATTATTAGATTATACAGGGTGTCAATTAAGTATTTGTGCAAACTTTAAGAGGTGATTCTTTGACTAATTTTAGGATGAAAAGTTCATATGAACATGGGTCTGAAACGGCTTTGTTTATGAGATACAGGGCGCCCAAAAAAACAATTTTATTTGGTTTTTTGCTTATATTTTTGTTAAGGAACATGACAATTGGACAAAATTTGGGGTTCTGGGTATATTGATGACGAGATTATTTAATGCTAGAGGGCGTTAAAGCTGCGTTGAAATTTTTTAAATGGATCATTTTCGAGATTTCGAAATATATATATTTATATATATATATATATATATATATATATATATATATATATATCGACCCTACAGAAAATAATCCAAAGGATTCAAATCTGGTGATCTGGGAGGCCAGGTTTGTGGTCCAGCTCTCCCTATCCAATGGTTGGGAAGTTCGTGCTCCAAAAATCTTCGATATTCTTCGCCATTAAGCTTTTGCGGACGCATGCAAGGTCCAATAAGGTGATCACCGATATTTCCTACCCAAATATTGAGAGAAAATAGCACCTGAAAATGATTTTCTCTGATAGCATTCGGATTATCCTCAGCCCAGATATGGTTATGAAAGTTAATTATGGAATTTCGAGAAAACGAGGCTTCATCTGCGAAAAGCACATGGCCTAAGAAATCCGGGGTTCGTACTAATCTATTACGCAACCAAACACAAAAATCGAGTCTGAGGGGAAAATCTCTAGGTAATAGAGCCTGCACACGTTGCATATGATAAGGATAAAGTTGTTGGGACCTTAAAATTTGCCAAATAAGTGTGTGTGTAATATTCAATTCAAGAGCTATTTTCCGTGTACTAGTTTGGGGATCTTCTTCAATTCTGTTTAACACAACTTCTTCAATCTCAACTGTTCGAACTGTTGCAGGCCTTCCTGGAACATCTGTTGTGCTTTTAAAGCTGCCAGTTTCACAAAGTCTTGAGTGAATATTAATAAAAGTTTGGACTTGTGGCACCACTCGTTGAGGAAATCGCGCCTGATACATTCGTCTTGCAACTTGTGCATTACCGTGAGCTATTCCATTAACTAAAATGAATGTCTGCCATTTCTGCGTTGGTATATTGGTACATTTTGGACAAAACACACGATAAATTATTACTTATAATGCCAAATAATAAAAAACTACTTGTTTTATTCTAAATCAACTGCCATGACTGATTCTGCTACCATGGAAACCTCTCAATTGTTTTCCAAGGCCTGCTATATATTCACCTATACTATTTTCTTGTGTACCGCGGCTGCGGAGGAAAGATGCAGCACATTTTTACGATTTTATTATTTTTATCCAATTTTCACTAATTTGGTAATTGTAATATGTTAATATGATGTACACATGGACAGCAAATGATTTTGAGAAAGTATTTTTTCGCTTATTTTTCAAAATCTCGGAAATAATTCAATTTAAAAAATTTCAACGCAGATTTAACTTCAAACCCTTTTTTATCCAAAACGGCTACTTTTGGCGACAAATACCAAGAGTAACTTTTTTATGTAAAATTAAATGGAGAATAGGCCTGCCTAGTCGAAAATGACATCAAAGGCTTTACAGAAAAATTATGGTTAATTAAATTCAGGAACAACACTGTATGTGGCGCCCTCTAACATTAAATAAAAAACTAAGCTAGTATTTGAATTTCTCGTCATTAATATACCCAGAATCCAAAGTTTTGTCCAATTGTCATGTTCCTTAACAAAAATATAAGTAAAAAACAAATAAAATTGTTTTTTTTGGAAGCCCTGTGACTCAGAAACAAAGCCGTTTCAGACCCATGTTCATATGAACTTTTAATCTTAAAATTAGTCGAAGAATCACCCCTTAAAGTTTGTATAAGTACTTAATTGACATCCTGTATATGAGTTACTTCTTGTGACACTGTTACAAGTGTGAAAGTTGAACGGGTTCAGTCATCACCAACTAATTTCATGCGTAGTAAATATCTTAGTTACCAAACCACAAACAAAATTTAAAACTACTCGCAATATTAGAGATATTAATATTAGGCAATTTTAATCTGATCTACGATCTATTCTTTGTGGTAATATATTTTATTTTAATAATATCGATAGTAAAGTCGACTTTTTGTGTCAAAATATTATTATACTCACATCGAACCACAAAACCGTATGATCCATGGCTTGCGGATACTTTACGTGCTATGAAAAGAGATCGAGATAGAGCTCTTAGCAAATATAAAAATACAAAAGCGCAGGGTGATTGGAACAACTATAAGTTATTACGTAACATTTTCACAGCTACAATAAGATGGAATAAGAGAAAGGAATATTTTAGTCAAAAATATTTAGACAAAAATTCTAAAACATTATGGGCTAATTTAAACACAATCAAACCCTGATTTACCTGATCATCTCTCAGATGTTGAACAAATCAATGCACATTTTATAAATGCAATACCAAATATTACTTCCAACCAGAAACAAATATCATATTATCAAAATAATCGTCTTCTGTCAACAGACTTTAAATTTAAAACGGTCTCGGAATTAGAAATCTCTAAAATCATTTTAATCAATTATATATATATATATATATATATATATATATATATATATATATATAATCAATTATATATATATATATATATATATATATATATATATATATATATATACATGTTATATCTATTCTCACCAGCTATTTCAGCATACAAGTTATGCTAACCTTGGTTCCCAGACTATCAGCCGTCACCCGCCAACGCAGTTATTCAGAAAGCCAAGCTTATCTCAATAACAAAGTATCACATATCAGTCAACAACGTAGATCATCCTATTCTCATAAACAGCAGGTGTTACTTGTTTACGAAAACAAGTCTATACCGAGAAAGCTTCAGCAGCAGAACCCACGTCCTGACCCAAGTGTTCAAGAAAGAAGTAAACTGTTCCCACTGAGTCAGCATAACGAAACATATAAATAGTTATTTTTCTTTGTATACAGAACAGTACAGTTCAGTCTAGCTTGAATTCATTTTGTTAAATATTGCTCTTTGCAAGTTCAAATGTATATATTTTAATTTGTATTATTTTTGAGTAATAAAATAATTTTTTAAAAAGTAATTTAGCAAGAAAGTGATTTAACAAACTGGCGCAGTCGGTAGGATCTGAAAACGTCTAACAGAACACGAAGCCCTTGTGCACTCTAACTGTCGACGGAGGATCCCAATCCATTGTTCAGAAGAACTTGTGAAAAACAAGAAAAACAGAAAATCACGACCCGACGTCACCAATTCGCAGTCAATCTACGGATTAGGAACACCTAGTGAAGCCCCTGGTAGAATTTGCTGCAGAGAACACGACGAAGTCTGATGTTCCTACTAGTAACTTAAGACTGAATCATCTCGTTTATTAATTTTCATTTTTTTTCAATTTTCCAAAAATATTGAATTTTTATTCAAATTTTAAGGAAACTGTTCGATTTTTCAATTTTGATAATTAGTTAACGAAAAACTGAATTCAAAAAAAATCCAAAAGGATATTTTAATTTCAAATTTTGATTATACAGTTAATCAAATTTCAAGAAAAATTTAAATTTTGTAGATTTTAGTATTGCTTTAATTTACGTTGATTTGTGTACTACTTTACGTACTGCCAATCAACCTAAATTCTTAATTTTAAGTTCGTATCCTTTTTATATAATATTGTGTGCCTATATTATTTCATTTTGATATTGTGATATATTGAGCAACCATGACTGATAACGGAATACAAAATGTCCCTGAGACACCCGAAATTGAACCGTATAAATTATCCGAAATATTTTCGATAATTCCTGAATACGATGGTGATCAAATTTTTCTCCAAACATTTCTCAATGCTTGTGATTGAGCTTACAATATGTCTACACGCGATCAAAAAGATTTATTAGTAATCCACATAAAAAATAAATTACGTGCAAGAGCAGCGCAGTTAATAAGCTCTCGCAATCCTATTTCTTACTTAGAAATAAAACAACTTTTAAATTCTCACTTCGGAGATACGCGAGACTTGTCTTCTCTAATACAAGACTTACAACGTATCAAACAATTACCTAATGAGAGTCCTTTAACCTTCCTCAACCGACTTCAAGTGCTAAATGCAAAAATGCACGCTAATATACAAAAGTCTAATCTCACCCCACAACAGAAACAAGCTCCAATAACCCTGATCGAATCCATGTCCCTGAGCACCCTCTTAACTGGTCTCGAACCCCGTATTGGACATATAATTCGTGCCAGTAACCCAAGAGATCTTCTTGAAGCCCAAATACGTATTCGACGTGAACTTCAATTGTCCTATTTCGAATCTCAAAAAGTTTCAAAACCGAACCCACCAAAGCCATTTAATCAACCTTTGAGAAAACTAAACTTTCAAACACAAAAATGTTTTAAATGTGGACGTTTTGGTCATTCAGCAAATCAATGCCATGCCAATAACAGACAACCATGTCCCAATTTTTCCCAAAACTCAAATTTTCAGCGACCCCAGTTTGCCCCGCAAACAAATTCTTTTCAGTCACACAGACCGAACGTGCAACAACAAAGAAGTCCAAGTACGCAAACCCCTAATATTACAAATAACCAATCAAATCAAAATAATTTCCCACGTCAACCGAATTTTAATTATTCTCGACCCTCAGTAACCCAGAAAAATCCTAATTTCAAAGCTCACTTAGTTAGCACCGATAATAATCAAGAAAAATATTTTAATGACTATTATCAAGACTATCAACAAAATTACCAAGATCCCTCATTCTTTTCTTATGAAGACCCCTCTACTTTATTCGAAAACGAATACGACAATTCTTATGAGAATCCAGATTCCAATTTAAACATCAACAAGCCAATCGAAGAGCACCAAAATTTTCCAATCGAGGAAAATCAAAATTTTCTTTTATCCCCAGATCAAAACCATCCACCCAATCAAGAAACAAATCAAATACAAACCCAAATCGAAACTCTCACGCTAGACGATATGAATCCCTCACTCAATTTCCCCGAACAACTATTTCTTTAAATCCCTTCCTTGCTATAAATCCCAAAAATCTTTACTATATTAAAGACGCAACGAATACTTTCAAACTACTCATAGATTCTGGTGCAGGTATTTCAATTTTCAAAGAAAATACAGTAAAGAACTTTCCAAATCGTTTCCCCGAAAATGCAACAATTCAAGGCATTACCGAACAAAAACTTTTAATAACTGAATCAACTTTGATAAATTTTAAAAACGGTGGCCCTCACAAAGTCTATATTTACAACTTAGACATTGATTTTGACGGAATTCTAGGTCTTGACTTCCTAGAACACTACGAATATACAATTGATTTAAAAAATAAACAACTTATTACCAATTTTAAAACACTACCACTGTATAAAGTTGAAGACAATTACTCTTCGACAGAACTCGAAACATACGAGGCAAATAAAAATAAATTAACTATACAAGGTAGAACAGAACAAGTCTTTAAATTAAAATGTCATCTAATCAATACCGATGCTATTCTATCCCGAAAAGAAATAGAAAAAGTACATATCCCAAATGCCCTTGTCCATGTCAATCAAAAAGGCGAATTTTTGACAACAATTATCAATGCGAACGCAATCCCAAAAACAACTGATTTTTCAAATATCGAAATAGAACCATTTTCGATACACACACACTTCTTAATTTCAATCTTCCTGAATCTCCCGAATTTCTAACTTTAAATAGAATCCCGACTATTAGATCCCAACTTAGACTTGACCATTTAAATGAAGAAGAAAAAGAATTAATCACAAATATTTGTGTCAATTTCGAAGACATTTTCTATCTAGAAGGTGACAACCTTTCCTTCACAAGTGAAATCAAACATAAGATAGACACGAATAATACAAAGCCCATTTTTACTAAATCTTATAGATATCCCCAAATACATAAACAAGAGGTTAAAACGCAAGTAAACAACATGTTACAACAAGGTATAATTAGACCATCAATTTCTCCCTGGTCATCTCCCGTTTGGGTTGTACCGAAAAAAATCGACTCTAGTATTAAACAAAAATGGAGAATCGTAATAGATTATAGAAAATTGAACGAATCCACTGTTAATGATAAATATCCACTTCCTAATATCTCAGATTTACTTGACCAACTTGGACAGTGTCAATATTTCACTACTCTTGATCTCGTTTCTGGTTTCCATCAGATAGAGATAGATCCTAAAGATATTTCAAAAACAGCGTTCTCAGTAGAAAACGGTCATTATGAATTTTTAAGAATGCCCTTCGGACTAAAGAATGCCCCATCTACATTCCAACGTGTAATGGACAATATTCTTTTAGGAATCCTAAATGAACGATGTCTTGTCTATATGGACGATATTATAGTTTATTCCGCTAGAATTCACGAACATATCCATCGATTACGTGAAGTTTTCAAACGACTAAGAAAAGCTAATCTTAAAATATAACCAGACAAATGCGAATTTTTACGCCAAGAAGTAGCATTTCTTGGACACGTAATAACTAAAGACGGTGTTAAAACAAATCCAGCAAAAATTGAATGTATTCAAAATTTTCCCCAACCAAAAAATCCTAAGGATATAAAATCTTTCCTTGGCTTAGCAGGCTATTATCGACGATTCATTCCTAATCTTGCGAAAATTTCTAAACCCCTTACTCGTTTACTAAAAAAAGAAATAAAATTAGACTTTGATTCTGATTGCAAAGAATCTTTTAACGAACTAAAAAAATTGCTAATTTTTGATCCAATTCTTATATACCCAAATTTTGACGAACCATTTCTTTTGACCACAGATGCTAGTGCTTTTGCAATAGGCGCTGTGTTATCACAAGGACCTGTAGGAAAAGATTTACCAATTGGCTATGCATCTAGAACCCTATGTAAAGCCGAAACAAATTATTCAACTATTGAACGTGAACTCCTTGCAATCGTATGGGCAGTAAAACATTTTCGCCCGTATCTTTTGGCAGAAAATTTAAATTAATCACAGACTACCGCCCTCTTACTTGGCTTTTTTCAATCAAAGACCCAGGTAGTAGACTCGCACGCTGGAGACTTAAACTCGAAGCATATGAGTATGAAATAATTTACAAACCCGGTAAGATCAATAAAAACGCAGATGCATTATCAAGAATTAAAATTAATCATTTTAATCAATGCGCAAAATTCCAATCAAAACTATCTATTTTTGCGGCAAATCAAGACGATGACGACAAATCTAATAACTCAAATTTAAATTTCGATGATGAAAAAATAACCGAAGATTACAACACATTTGCTAATATGTACGAAACAAAATCTTTAATTGATTATTCAAAAATTGAAACTTCAAACGAACAACTTCTAAATAAATCACATACAAACATAATAACCTTTTTTCAACAAAAGAATTTAGGAGAATTACATCATGAAATATTAGAAGACATTTTTGAAGAAAATGCCGATTTTTCAATACAGAGACTAAATATTTTCTCTAGTAAAACAGTTAAAAATCGGAAATATTACATAATTCCTTTGTTACTCGATCCAGAAAATGTAATCCAACATCTTTTCTATATTATTTATACAGGACAAAACGAATTTGACCTTTCGTCAACATATTTTATTGAAAATAAAATAGACCTTCCTATTCTTGAAATATTTTCTTTTATCTTTGCAGACAAAGATATTAAAATATGTATTTGTCAAAATATTGTAACTATCCCAGATAAAGACCAAATACCAATTATATTGGAACAATACCATTTAGGCAAAAGTATTTTACATCGCGGAATTAACCAAACTTTAAGACGCACCAAAGAAAAATATAATTGGCCCAGAATGATTAAAGATGTAGAAAATTTTATAAAAAGTTGTGAAACATGTCAAAAAATTAAAATATGCCGAAAAAATTTAAGCAACCCTTTAGTGATAACAGAAACACCGAAAACACCATTTGAACGAATAAATATCGATATATTTGAATATCCATCTAAGAACTATGCTTTGACAATACGAGACGAACTTACTAAATTTACCCAAGCTTATCCAATTGAAGACAAAACATCAAAAACTATTGTCAACACCATTATTTTATTTTTCCAACATTATGGTACCCCACTACGAATCCATTGTGATTATGGCCGTGAATTTAATAATACATTAATAAAAGACCTATGTGAACTATACGACATAAAAATAACATTTTCTAGTGTAGGTCATCCCCAATCAAACGGCTCTCTAGAAAGATTTCACGCTACACTTAGCGAAATGATAAGAGCTAATCAAACCGAAAACCCACATGAACATCCGTTCAACGTACTTCCGTATGCTGTTATTTGTTACAATAACACGAAAAATAAAACCCACGGTTTTACGCCCTTTGAACTAATGTTTGGTCATACTTCTTCTAGACCCCCTGAAATCCTATATAATGAGAAAACCCTCATATCAAAATACATACGTGATTTAAACAATCGTATGCAATTTCTTTATAAATCTGCTCGTGATAAAACGAAACAACAAAAAGAAAAAGCAAAAGAACGTTTCGATAAACATGTTCCCAAACATCCTCATAAATATAAAATAGGTGAAAAAGTATATGTAGGCGAATGCCAAATTAAAGATAAAGCTCAAAACAAATTTAATGGCCCTTTCGAAATTCTCGAAATTTATCAAAACTTAGCCCTCTTATTAAATCCTAATACTAAACAAAAATCTAAAATAAATTTTGATAGATTAAAACCATACTACGAGCAAATTTCTCTTCCAGGACCATCCTCGGACTGTCATCAGTCGTCCAGTCCCAATACTCCATAAGTCCAATTAACAACACGATAGGAGTCTTCTTTCATGAAGAAGCAAAAATAAGAATCTCTAATGACAAATGGACATTACTTGTATATAAAGACTTAGAACCAATTAAGGATACAATTGTAAATAATGATAGAATTTTAGAAAATCTTATAAATAATATCAACGAAGACGTACCACGAATGAAAGCATTTAAATCTGAAGTATTAACACATATTAGTCTCCTTAGACAAATATCAAGAGCTGTAAATCAAAAATATACAGAGATAATGGCAGATACTCAAAAATATATTCTTAGAGAAAAACGTGGAATTTTTAATGGTATAGGAACATTTTGGAAAGCAATTACAGGAAACTTAGATGCCTCCGATGGCGAATATTTTAATGACTGTATAGAAAAAATAACGCATGATGAATATCAAATCGAAAATCTTCTTAAAAATCAAATCTCAGTAACTACCTCAGTAATAAAAGAATTTAATTCAACTATTCAGAAACTCAAAATTGACGAGGAAACATTCAATAATGATATTATAGAAATTCGAAAATCAATACTGGATATTTCTGACGATCTGAAATATTATTCCTCTCAAATAGAAATATTAAATATTTGCGAACTATTAATGGAAAGTTATTCATTTCTTGAAAATTCTTTGAATGATATTATAAATTCAATTGTTTTCGCCCATTTACGGATTTTACACAGTTCAATTATTACACCTTTTGACTTAATAGAATCACTAAAGCACATATCTCAATCATTGCAAAGAAATAATTTACCTTTGTTAATTCACCCTTCAAGTGTGGCTCAATATCTCGAAATCATAGAACTAAAGGCATATCAATATGATTCAAAAGTAATTTTTGTTCTCGAAATCCCATTAGTTGATCCAGAAAAATATATTCTCTTTCATTTATATCCAACACCAATTTTTGATAATCGAACAGGTCTTCACCATATTCTTTCAATAACAAATAATTTAATTGCGCGAAACGATGATTCATTATTATATATCACAATTCGCAACTTGGAATCATGTAAATCTTTGAGCAGCCGAACACTAATATGTTCCAACATCCTGCCATATCCAATAGACAGTGATGCTGTTTGTGAAGCCCAGTTACTACGATTAATCAATCGCCTTCCAAGAACGTGCCAAGTTTCAGTTATCCTAGCCAAAGACTATCATGTGCAAGAACTTAATCAAAACTCCTGGTTAGTTTGCAGTTGCAGACCCTCTACCTGTGACTATTAAATGTGGTTCCAGAGACGTTGTTACCCAACCAATCAGTACCAACGCTATAATCAAACTTCAACCAGAGTGCAGTGCATTTATTGGCAGCACTAAAGTTCTAGCGAAGAAATTTGTAAATATTTATGATAATGTTACCTACAGCAACGTTCCAATCCAAATTCCATATGATTGCTGCAGCCATTATCCTGAGAAGATTCATATACCAGACTTGAAGCCTCTTAAGTTACACGACATTGACACAGGAAACCTAAATATCGCTCAACATAAATTAAATGAATATTCTGATCAGTTGGACAGACTAATCAATCAACCATTCGTAAAGAAACATATCGGTTGGTTTACGATCCTGACCATAACTCTGATCATCAGTCTAATTATCCTGTACATATTTTGTAAATGTTATAGAAGAAAGCCTAAAAACCTCAGTATTGGAATTGTCAATGCCAATAGTGATGACTACCCACCTTCTCCACCAAGGTCCAGAACAAATTTTGTACAATGGAGAAGAATATTTCCGAAAAGGCGACCAAACATACGTGTTGGTGAACCAACAGAAGAATCTGAAGAAATAGAACTTAACCTGAACAAACATTCAGCTTGAAAGTTGCTTCCACGTACCAACTTTCATCTTGATGGGAGAGTTGTTATATCTATTCTCACCAGCTATTTCATCATACAAGTTATGCTAACCTTGGTTCCCAGACTATCAGCTATCACCCGCCAACGCAGTTATTCAGAAAGCCAAGCTTATCTCAATAACAAAGTATCACATATCAGTCAACAACGTAGATCATCCTATTCTCATAAACAGCAGGTGTTACTTGTTTACGAAAACAAGTCTATACCGAGAAAGCTTCATCAGCAGAACCCACGTCCTGACCCAAGTGTTCAAGAAAGAAGTGAACAGTTCCCACTGAGTCAGCATAACGAAACATATAAATAGTTATTTTTCTTTGTATACAGAACAGTACAGTTCAGTCTAGCTTGAATTCATTTTGTTAAATATTGCTCTTTGCAAGTTCAAATGTATATATTTTAATTTGTATTATTTTTGAGTAATAAAATAATTTTTTAAAAAGTAATTTAGCAAGAAAGTGATTTAACATATATATATATATATAAATATATATATATATATATATATATATATATAGATAAAGAAAGGGATAAATCTTCAGAATTCCGAAAAAAAATTATGGTAACCACTAGACACGTGTTTCTGTCTTATTGGACTTTATCAAGTAGCAGTCTAACCAAGTTAAAAGACGTAAGAAAAAAGGAGAAATATCATAAAAAAACAATCGTGGATTCACCGACAGAGTCTAACCACACACTTATTAATTCCGCCAGAAGAGCCCAAAATTTAGGGCCAACATCTGGCGTCTCTACGGAGGTAGCCTTTACCACCTACCGTGATATCCAAGCCTAGAAGAATCAATCAAAAAGAGAGATGATTGTGCGGATGAATTCTTAAAAAAAAGGGAAATACATTTTTTTAACAATTCATCCGCATAATCATCTCTCTTTTTGATTGATTCTTCTGGGCTTGGACAATGTTTATTTACAAATGTGTGGCTGGCCCCTGTCGGTGAATCCACATATATACAAATTTTTGATCGGTCTTCTGAATCCCTAGCACCGACATCATGTTTACCCCTCCGTCACCACACAGGATTGTGGCATAATAATACTAGCAGCACTTAATCAGATCTACCAATATCACGTTTGTGGGGTTTGCGACAATAATTAATATACAATATCATATTGCTCGTCAGGCTTAAGCTTAATGCAATTCCTAGGGAACTACGAAGTATCTGCGCTTTTTAGGTAATTTTCTGACCACAAAATTAATCGAATGTACTATCGACGTCCCTCTCCTTGATTAGAACGTTACAATTAATGTAAAATTAGGCTTAAGTCTGATAAATACCGAAAAAACGAATAAAAATATGTATTGCGTTTTTCATGCATATCAATTGGGTCCCCATATCTAATAGCAACACTGGCCTGTATTATGCAAACCAAATTGTCACCATTTTCTCAATTCAATTAATCAGCAATTCATTTATATCTATTTTGTTAATAATCTCACAGGTAAATATACAGTGTGTCCCAGATTCGCTTCTCTTTACAGGGATCTCGGCTCCTATTATACCTACAGCAAAGGTTAAATGGGGAAAGTTTTAGAGAAAATGTTAGCTCTCAATGCTTTTCTAAGGAGGCCATGATTTATCTGTAACAAAATTGGATTTTGTCTTTGTCGTTAATTTAAATAGTTGAAAGTATCAAAGCTGTGTTTTAATAAGTAGTAGGTACGCTTTTATCCCAATAAAATCATAAATCTGACACATAAAAAGAAAAGGTTGACGTGTTAGCTCTGTACTTTCAATCATACAGAAACGCCGACGTTACCTCAGTAAGGTATTTGGAGATGTACCCCGAACGACGGCAGCCTCATAAAACCCAATTCAGGAAAATCGTAGTTAATTTAATTAACCATGGTACCTTCGAACAACCTAGAAATGGATACAATAACAACAATGAAAATCGAGACAGAAATATTTTACAAGCTATCAACGAAAATCCTAGTGCATCGGTAAGAACTGTAGAACAGGAAACTAATGTGCCAAAATCAACAGTACAGAGAGTTTTAAAAAAGAATAAGTACCATCGATACAAATTCATAATAGTACAAGGACTTATAAGGAAACTGATTTTCCAAGACGACTACAGTTCTGTGAGTGGTATACTAGGAGATCTAATGAAAATCCTGTTTTTGTAAATCATGTCTTGTGGTCCGAAGAGAGCAGGTTCACGAGTTGTGGAGTTTTTAATAGGCACAACCGTCATTATTGGGCTGTGCAAACTCCTCATGAAGTGGCAGAGAGACGTCTACAGATCAGATTTGGAAGTAACGTTTGGTGTGGGATCATTGGTAAGTTAATCTAACCAATCTTTTCTAAATAGGCACCAAATGATAGTCAAATATTAATCTTTTTTTTTTTCGTTTAGTTCTTTAATGATACTAAAAGAGTATAATCTAATAAAAAAAGTAAAACGTTCTACTCTAGTCAGTCAACTTACTTTTTTGATATTGTATTACATTTTTATTCAATCATTTTGTATTGTAGTTTCGAAGAACCTATAAAAATAGAATTGGGTTCTATAAATTTATTAACACTTTATCTAAATTTTCTGCAGATTTAGCTAATTCTCTAAAGTTATTTTGATTGTCTGAATTTAATGATTTATTATTACCCGGGAAGCCTAGTTCTTGTGTTATGAAAAAAATACTATATTAATCAAATGTCGAACTATTTTTCGATTTTCATTACGATTTATAGAAAGGCGTTCCGCTGTATTTCCGAATAATTTAAATTTTAAAGCGCAAGGGGTTTGTTCTTTTGATATTTTATGCTTTATTAAGGCACGGTGTACTTATTTAAGATTATTATATCACTGAAATAAATTGATTTAGTATTTCCGAAATTAATATGCAATACCAACAAAATAATTTATTACGGCTATTACTTCCCGCTAACCAAATATGTTTTTCTTTTTCATAATAAAGCTGAATAGGTTTCAACGGTGTACAAGCTCATTCATTACGGGATGTTTCGATAATTATTTTTGGAAAGAAAATATCTACTCTTTAATAAAGATAATTTTCCCTTTATAATTTATAGTTTCTAGTACCACCTGACCGACCCTGCCGCCCTTGACTGTTGGGCACCTATTTATAATTTATTAATCATTTCAGGAAATCGACTTATTGGACCATTTTTGTTTGACTACAACCTAAACGGGCCGAGGTACGTAGAGCTTTTGCGAAAATAGGTTGTACCAGCCTTACGAGCTATTCTAACGGAAGATTAATTATGAAGAACTTGGTTTTAACAAGACGGATGTCCGGCTCACAATACCATTCAAGTCAGGAACTTCTTAAGAGAGCAGTTTGACGAAAGAATAATTTCTTTAAATGGTCCAATATCTTGGCCTCCTAGATCCCCTGACCTGTCGCCCTTGGATTTCTACCTCTGGGGTCACACGAAGAATGAAATCTATGAATTTGATCCCCCCGTGACCATAGAAATCCTGAGACAAAGAGTTCTGGACGCATTTAGAAATATTCACCGAAATACACGTACCAGGGTTGTACGAAAAACAGTCACCAATTGTCAAAAATGTCTCGATGCAAATGGACGTCATTTTGCAGATTTGTACAAAGTAGTTAAAGCTCATTTAGATTTTTTAAGTCGTTTTTTACGTTCATGTTGTATTGAAAATTCAATGCGTTCAATACATTACTTACTTATTAATGTAATCTTGTGACAAATAAATCATGGCCTCCTTTAAAAACATTGAAACCTAAGTTACGAAGTGTGATATTTTGATGACACTAAAATCTTTAATGCACTTGTGAATACCACTAGACTGGAAATTTTAGGCTCTTTCCAAAAATCGAAAAATCCAATATGGCGGTCATAAGAAAAATTAAAGTTGAGGCAGGTTGCGGGTTAACAAAAAACAATGAAGACGTGTCGTATACGCCATCTTATTTGTCTTACAAATGTGTCCGAATAATGTCACATTTTGACAGCTGTCAAATTTACCGTTCTGAATATACTGGCGAAAAACGAAATCCGCCATTTTCGGTTTTTTGCCGATATTTCCCAAACTTATTGATCGATCGTAAATCTGAAGCCAGATATCGAATGCAATAAGTTTCCTCTAAAACTTTCCCCATTTAACCTTTGCTGTAAGTATAATAGGAGCCGAGATCCCTATATAGAGTAGCGAATCTGGGACACACGGTATTTAAGCAAAGTACTTTTATAGACCCTTGTTAACATTTAAGCACAAAAGAGTATATGCGCAGACTAACAGACAGCAGTACAAACTTGGCCTATCAGGTACGAAGCAAAATATTTTTTATCCATAAATAGTAAAAAAAGTAGTTTTTAACATTGGGTTCACCAGGAGCACGAAACCTATCAACAAATCAGCTAGTATTACATCAATTTAAAATATATTAGACGTACGGATGCGTGTGCCAAGAATGGTTATTGCTTATATTATTTTTGTATGTATGCTGCGAGGAGTCAAACGTGGGAAATAAAATAATAACAATTTTATTTATTATCAATATAATAGCAGTTACGAGACTGCGGAACCAATATTTGCTACATTGTTTTTTTCTATGTTGTTATATCTTCTATGTATCTTCTTCTATTAGCACTTTAGTTTTGTAAATTATCAGTGGGCATAATTGTTAAGCGTTTTAAGCATAAAATAAAACATTAAAAAATTAACTTTCTTAGTATACTTTTATTTTTTACACATTGATTATGGGTTCCTTTAAATTTTTTTAGCTGCTACTGCATACATCTGAAGTAGGTAAAATCTCCTCCACTAATGAGTAGAATTTATCAATTGGACAAAAATGTTTACAACCTGGAATTGTCAAAGGATGAGGGCTGCCTTTTTCGTAGTCAATGTAGAATAACTAAAAAGAACATAAAAATATCATGTATAAAATTCCAAATTTAGTTGTTTGTCTTCTGCTGCTACATATAATAGCTTTACCTTGAGTCCCCATACACCACGGATTTCATGCACCTCAAAAACAACTGTGGACCCATAAGGAGGAGTTTCGTACATAGTAAATGCATCCAATGAAAGAATCATAGTACCAACGTTGGCGTCGTGAGCAGAGTAGACAAACAACTTTCTTGTTGATGGCGACAAAGTCCCGTCGATTAGGCTTCGAGAATCTTCCAAAATCTTTTTGACCAAAGGACCTGCAATTGTAAATTGCTTTAGTATGTTTTATATATATTTATTTAAGGGTACTTTACTACCTAATTTGAGTAGTCCCTGTGCAGATAAAATCTCTAGGCTCATAATTTTTGGCAAGTTATGAAGAGGAGTAAGACGACATTAAATTAAGTAAGTCAGTTAATATCAAGCAGTTATTAGTGGAAGTATTTGATAATTTCTGGGCAAATATGACGCGTAGTAAAAAAGAAGGTACCAGTATTTAATCAATTTTTGACCGAACATGAGATTAAAAATAGATTTAAACGATAAAAAATTAAAATTGAAATTATTCTAGTCAGTACTACATTACGTTTATGAGAAAAATAGTTAAATAAATGCTTATAATTAAAAAAAAAATGTGAAGCACGTTTATATTATTATGTCAGTTTTAAGAAAAAGAGTATTTCTTCAGGACAATTATATTTTTATCATTATAGTCTAAAAACTGGTATATACTTAAAAGAACTGATTTTATTTCATTTAAAAGAACAAAAGGAGAAAGGGGTTGTTGAAAGCATGCAAAATTGAAAAATAGATGTTATAGTAGCAATAGTAATAGCGTAATTTATATACATTTTATGTGTAGACTACATCAGACTCACCCGCTGAATATTTTCTGAGTGAAGAAGTATTTGTGTAAATATAATACATATCAACAGCCAGGTCATTCAAAGGTTCCGGATATACTTGTCGGGTCCATTCGTCCAGTGGGTAACCCAGTTGAGTCTAAGAATGTTAAAATCGCTCTTTTGTCATAATAAAAGACATAAGCTTTTAAATTGAATAATTTTGATACAAACCTGTACTTTCATACAGTCATAGTACGACGCAGCCATAGTATATGCATCAGCATCAATGCCAGTGTTTTCGCTCATGATTTCCATTAATCCGCTGTATCTCTCGGACAAGTAACTCTGAATTTCTTCAGAGTAATAGGCCTCAGTGTAGGCGGAGGTATACGAAGAAGAACAATACATTGGGAAAAGAAGCTAAAACCAAATGCCATGTAGTATATAAATTTAATACAGATGTTTGAACATCTTATAGTAGGAGAACATGTTATATTTTAGCGTTTGAATTTAAGGAAATATTTGTTATTAATAGTCCTGGAGCTTGCATCGACTGGACACTGGGGTACAAGTCTAAGCGGTATCACAGGGTCATATTTAACCTTATTTTAGTATCAGATGTACATGGATGACTGCATATTTTGTTTGTTTCAGGAATAGAACCATTTTATCAGTTGTATCTAAGATATTAAAACAATATTTATTTATTATTACAATTTGAAGTTAGTCGAAACTAACAGGAGAAAACGCGTGATAAATAATTTAATTTAGTTGACTCATACTAATCTTATTAAATTTTAAATAACATTTGTTTTTTAAATGGAGCATCGAACATTACTAAAAGCTCAAATTTGAATACTTACCGAATCATTTGCAAGTGGCGCATAGTTGTATGGGATTGGTTGCCACGGAAGCAGACGATTCCAGATATTATCTCTTCGTGGAGGATACAGCCCAGCCATAACTAGTAATCCAGACATTTTCGTACGGTTGTAGTCAGTAGACCTAAAACCTACGTAGTCGATATTCCAGATGTCTCCTAAGAAAGAGTTGTATCTGGACCTAAGGAGTTTTCCAAGGTTATATTCCGTCAATTTTCCCGCCTAAAAAAATATGTTTTGAATAAAATTGATATTGTTTACTTTTAATGGACAACAATGAAACTTGTGTGATTTAGGTAAATTACGTTTTTAGAAAAAACAGTAACAGTGCCAAATCAAACTGAAATAGATAAATTATTAAGCTTTACTTTTTGTGGATATTTCTTTCTGTATATGATGGGATTGTTGCATCCAAAAATGCCCTCAGATGCAGCTGTAAAAGTATAACTATTTTTATTAAATTAATCGATTAGACAACTTTTTGAATGTACCTGGTGTCTGGAGATAATTTAAACGGTATCCTAGAGACTTTGTTATCTGAGATATTAAAAAACTTTAAATACAAGAGTTGTTAACAAATGAGTATCAACTTCATTATTTTAAATGGGACACTCGGTATATTTTGCGTTACCTTTAAAGACCCTTTCTTTCTGATTTCAAAAATATATACTTACCTATATTTTGATAAGTAGTTTTTACAATATTTAATTATAAATTGGTAAATGCTCTATACTCTGGAATTCATGCAATATGCGAATAGTGGGCTTTTATTGCAATTGTTCTAATTATTTAAAAATAATTAATGGTACATTAAACGGCCAAAAATATATCGATTTGTTGACAAATGAAATAGAGGACTACTTAGAAAACCTTCCTATTAGGACATACAAACAGTTAATTTGGCATGTGTGGATTGGAGGCAAGGACATATTCTTTGACCTGCAAACAGTCCTGACCTTTCTTTTTTAGATTTCTTTTTTAGGGCTTTTTAAAAAATAAAATATATTATAATAGACCACAAAATATAAATGAATTGCGTCGCAAAATTTTAGAAGAAAGTTTAAACGAAATACATCCTTACTATATCTACCACTCCGTTACGCGCAAATTTCAAGAAAATCTTCAAAAGTGTGTTGCGAATGGCGGAGGATGGATAAATTAACTTAATATTATAAATAAATTATTTTGTTTTAACTGCTATTTTTATTCGTTAACACCGTTGCGTACAATTTGAGTCCTCATTCATAATTAAAATCCAATTGAAATCAAATCCTACTATTTCCAAGTTGCATGAATATGCACATTAACTTAAAGGTTTTTTTGTTTCTTCAAAATTTATATCTATATATTATATGTATATAAAAAATATTTTACAAGGAGCTTTATTATTTGGCATGCTAGATATTACATAACTTCAGTTAAATTAATTATAACAGTTATAACCCCATATTCAATATAAATACTTTTGCCACATGGGAAAACATCATTATATCAACTTCTTCTTGCACGAAATTTGACACTAGCGGCCATATTAAAAAAACAATTGAAATCAAAGCCCACTGTTCGCATATTGAATGAATTCCAGAGTATAGTGCATTTACCAATTTATAAATAAATATTGTAAAACTACTTATGTATTTGAAAGCAGAAAGATAGGATCCTTAAAGATAAGGCGAAATATACCGGGTGTCCCATTTAAAATAACGAAGCTGATGCTCATTTGTTAACTTTCCGATCGTCTTTTGTTTGTTTTTCTTGTAAATTCTAACGATTCCGAAAAAATGAAAAAACCTTTGTATTTAAAGTTTTTTGATATCTCATACAATAAAGTCTCTAGGATACCGTTTAAATTATAATCAGACACCCTGTACATATATTTACTATTTGATGTGACAGTTTGATGTGTATCACCGACAAAAACCTCATCAGTTTTGAAAACAAACCGGATGTTCAGCCAAATACAGAATATAACTATGCTCTCGTTTAGTAAATATATATATATATATATATATATATATATATATATATATATATATATATATGTGTTTTCATTCCGGGTGTACATCCGTTTACTACTGTTGTTCTGAAAAGAACAGTTTTGCTGACGTTTCGCCAAAATCACATTTGGCATTTCCCAAGTTTTTTTTTTCGCGTCCGAATACAGTCTCTATTTGTCAAATTAGGTTAATAGACCGGCAATTAAATATTTATATTTTAAAAACAGTTTTTTAACAGTTTAAAAAAACGGTTAATGAAGATGCAAAAACTTACGTTTGTAAGCTGACCAAATCCCTCTGGATAAAAGCTTTCATTACTGAATGCGTTTCCTTCCCATACAGATGATTCTTCCGGATTCCTGTTACCATGTCTGAAAAGCTATCGGAAAGAATAAACATGTAAAAATCAAAGATGCAAGAGATCTTTCTGTGAATTTTAAGTAAAATTTTGTCATTAAATGTTATATATAAAATGATAAGGTCCGGTATTTTATTTATAAGTGAGGAAAAATTTAGAAACCTGTTATAGATACTGTTTTAGAATATGTATCGCCTTACCCCATTAGTTATTTAACTAAATTTATTTATTAAACGAGTAGCTGCAGATATGGCTCTCGTTGATGTACAATTTTCGGAGAACAACGTTTAATCATTGAATTTTGTGAAGTTTCGTATTTTTTATTTATCCTTGAAAAATGTGCTCTTTTGTTTTTTTTTGTATAGACATAATATTTTTGTTTTATTATGTTCTATAAGTTTACCAACACGTCTTGGTAGAATTTTAATTTTACAAACATACTTTTGATTTTGCCTTTAAACCAATACAAGTAATTACCTTTACATTTTTTATTTTACTGCCTAATTGGCCTAGTCGATCATTTATGAATCTGAATAATGGCATGAGCAGTATCTTGAAAAAAAAAATTAAACAAAATTTAAAATTAAAATCAAATAAAACCAGTCATTTAGTTTTTTTTTGATATATGTTTATGGTTGTTATAAGAAGCGTTATTGTATTTTGCATCATATTTGTATAGCAAGTGTAATAGTTTATCAAAAAAATCAGACAATTGCAATTAAACATTTCTTATAAAAGCTACTTTTTTACTTCATTGTTAGTCAAAATCATTCTGTTAAGGAATCGGTTTTATTTTACTCTAAGCTTTGGAATTTTAATTTTTTGTTGCTTTAAATTGGAAATATTTTATGTAAGTTTACACTAAACATATTACTTACAACATGAACTAGTTTTAGTGTGGACTCTGTAGGTGGACTATTCCAGGGAAAGCCCTCCGCAGATTTCCATACCAATATGAGCGAGAGTGTTACTAATACGCTCTTCATGCTGGTGTCAACTTCAGTTTAACTGACTAGACACTGAAGATCGTGGTCAGAGGATAAGGCTTTTATAAGCACAATTGTACAATTTTTATTGATTAATTTAGTCATGCTTTGATAAATTTAGTGTGATATAGATACCGTCTAGAGATTAATAAATATCAAGAGATTTTGAGTGTAATAAAATAATTTTTTCAATGTACTAAATATTAAAATAAGTGAGCTACTTATGTTTATCTATAATTACTAACGCAATTTTAAAACTGTAATAAATTTTCTTGGAAACTGCTGAAAATATAGCTTTGCAGATATTGTAAAGATTTCAGTAAGTAAGCGATTAAGGAGAGATTTTTCGTAAAAAAAGTATGGTTGCAGAGAAAAGTAGGTTGCTTAATAAAGTCTGAGGCAGAGCCCCTGCTCAACCTGGGTCGTCAACTAGCCTAGTACTTTTCTCATTCTCGACTATACTTCTATTCTGCTTGCTCGCTTTGGAGGTATATTATTCATGGTGAGTGGACTACTAAAAAATTTCGAAAATTGCAAAAGACATATTCTTCAAATTTTGGTACAAACTATAATTGACTTTTTTTAATAATTAAAATAGTTTGGCATTTGCGTAACATCCGGTTTTCAAGGCAACACACACAACTTTGGCTTTTTTAAATAAATCACCCTGTATGTTCGTTGCATATCTTACTAATAGTTACCTATACCTATTTTTGAGAATATTTTGATATTTTTAGTGCAAAAATTTGATGGAAAATTAAATAAAAAATTATAGTTACTTACCAAATTTATACTTAAGGAAAATTTCAAAGCATAATCAGAGCATGACTAAATTTTATTATATGGAACACATACAATTTCCCCTTAAAATACTTAACTTTTTTTCTGTACTTATTTTGAGCCTTTTTTGAGTTTTACAAATCTAAGAAAATAGCGTTAGAATCCCTAATATTGCACTACGTATATCATGAAGTAGGCTTGTTGAAGAGAGTCCTATCAAAAATGTGCAATATGTAAAAGTCGCAATTTCCGATAGACAGTTGTTCTTTTTAAAGACATCATAAAAAAAATTAGTTTAAAAATGTTAAATACTGGTCTTTGCCACCTTTTGATCCCTTGAGTTAAGTGTGAAATAGCAAGCATAAAATATGCAATTTTCAAATACTGAAAAATACCTATTTTCAAATACAATAGTTAACCAAAAACTCGATAATATCAAGGGCCATTTTTCTAGTGATTACTCTGTAGTAAAAACAATAATTAATAATAATAACATACATAATATAATTTTTACAATATAATTTTAACAATAATCTGACTATTCCAAGTAACGCCAAATTAATATCATTTGATGTTCAAAATTTATTCCCGAGTATACCGCCACCTGATATTATACTATTAGTTGAAGAACTTACGAAAAATAATGTTAATTCAGTTTATAAACAGGATATCTTAGGAGCCTTGTCGACGTATTTAGTTACAAATTATCTTGATTTTAACGAGACTATATATATATATATATATATATATATATATATATATATATATATATAAGTAAGGAAGGTTTAATAATGGGAAACATTTTAAGTCCAATTTTAGCGGAGATCTTATTTATGGGCCATTTAGAAACTAAAATTCATGAATATCCCCTAAAAATTTATTGGTAGAGGTATATTGATGATATATTCGCATGTTTTACTGGTACTCACAGACAACTAAAATCATTTTTAGATTATATAAATAACTTACACAAAAATATAAATTTTACATTTGAATTAGAAAATAGCAAAGAAATTAATTTCCTAGGCTTAATAACTATTAAAAATAATAAACACGAGTTTCAATCTCAAACAGACATTACAATACACAATACTTCTAATAATCCTTTTGAACATACAATATTAGTATATAATAGTTTTGATCATAGATATATAAGCAAGAAGAGATATATCTATTTATATTTTATAAGAATCACACTTCAGATTTGCTGCTCTACGTGTGTTCCTAATCTTTTTAGCTGCATAATCTAATATGATTTGATTTTCTGTGAAACAATGTTGTCAGCAATATAGAATATTTTCATATTTAAGTCTTTACTAATGAAACACTTTTGCATTTGTAGTTACATTTCCGCAAACAGAAATATTTTGTGTTTGTTGTTACGCAAATTATCATCATTAAATTAAATTGAAAGTTTTTTGTTCATGGTAATAATCACTACTCATTTATTTCTCGTGTCGCAAAAATTTAGTCCAACAGTGGCAACATCGCGCATATGTTTGTTCACCGAATACACCACTATATCCAATATTAATTCATAAAAACTCCGTAGAGTGGTTTATAGTATTTTATGTTTCGCATTGTTTTTATAAGTCAAAATTTGTAATTTTTGCGGATATTTAGTGTGTTTTGTATTTTTCTGGTGAGATAACTCTTTGAAAGCCCTTAAAATGGTTCACCATTGTCAAGTTTGTGGAAAATTAGATAGTTATAATCCGGACTTGTCCTTTCACAGGTTAGAACGCCACCCTTTCAGTAGCGTAACATTTAGCATCTTTGAAATGAAATGCAAATGATGAGAAATTATTATTCTTCACAAGTCGTTTGTTGTGCAAGTACAATACCTATGTTAGTAGATACAACTGTTAAGCTGTTTGATAATATGTACTACAATACAAAAAATGTAATGATTTTTTTTATTTCACGGCGGGCAGAGTTAGAGGTTGAAAATATCAAATATCCATATTTTCGTGATAAGTGCCGAATTCCAGTTCCATGGTACATTTTTACCAATACCCAGTATTTCACTAGGTTGAAACATTCGTTTTGCAAATAGTATATTTCAATACGATGACAAATCTATACATTTTTTAATTTCGTGAATCGTTTTAATAACAGATTTACTTGGTATAAATTAAAAATAATATCTGACAGATATTCGATCAGAAACATGCTTGAGAAGGGGTCAGACATATTAGTTATAAAATGTATTTGAGTCTGAGTTCGAGATAAATAGCTACTACAAAAGTCTATTGACTAATTCAAATGTTAGGCTCGTTTTTAAAATACGGTAAATATAAGATTTTGTTATGCTATTTTAGAAATTACGGGTGCTGATGGTAGTATATTTTCAAGAACTGCCGAAATCTAGAATAATAGCATGCTTTATTTGTTTGTTATTTGCAACTAATTATATGCTTTATTAATATTTTAAAATAATATTACTATATTATCTCAAATAATTTTAAAGCAAATTTTATTTTTCTATAAATACCGTTTTAGAAAATTTAACTCGAATGAACTCACAAATATGTGAAAAAAATTGCGGGTTTTTACATACCAATATTTAAGTTTTGGCGTGCCTAGATGCCAAACAATATGTTTTCTCAATTCCATTCGTCTGTCTGTCAGTTCGCGTTGTAGCTAAGAACTACTTACCCGACTGACTTTAAATTTCTATAAAACATTAAGTGTCATATGGGGACAACTTGGTATTATTTTGGTAAAAATCCATTATGACGAAACAGAATGGCGGTCCAGTGAAATGTTAAAAAAATGATTACTTTAAGACAGATTATCCAGTTTGTCTCAAATTTTGCACAAAAACCAAGGAATCAACGAGGGAATCAACCTGCAATATTTTGGTATGAATCCAAAATAGCAAAACAAAATGGCGGCCTAATAAAATATTAAAAAAAATCAGTTTAAAACACTACTTATTAGATAAATTTTAAGTTTTGCACATATATTAAGGTCATGTAGACTAAAATTGTGGTGCGAATTCAGAACGGAAAAACAAAATGGCGGCCAAATAAAATGTCTAAAAAAATCAATGTAAAAAATCTTCTTATTAATTTGACTTATTATCTTGTAGCAGAATTGAATATGATACAGGGATTAACTGGTATGAATTCAAAATGACGGTGTAAAATGGCGGTCTTAAAAAATCAGGGTAAAAAATCGGTAAATTTCCTTTACCCGGAACATCTCTCCTTATCATAGTCCTTTCTTTTATTAGAAAGAGTGAAGCTTGACCCAACCATAGTACATTTAATAACACATATATACTATGGGCGCCATTTTGTTCCATCATATTGAATTCCTATCAATATTTTACCGATTTCTACCTATGCCACACGTGATTTTTGGGAATAATTTAAAACAAATTTAATAGGTATTTTTTACATTGATACACACCGCCATTTTCTTACGTCATGTTGAATTTGAAATTAACTTAATGGGTAGTGTCTTCAAGCCGATTTTTTAGATATTTTACTAGGTCGCCATTTTATTTTGCTATCTTGTAATCGTACTGATATGTTATCAGTTTATTCCGAGGTTTATTATAAAAATATTTTTTGGCATCTAGGGACGCTAAAACCTTATAATATGTAAAATTTGGCGGATATTTTGTTCCGCCATCTTGAGTTAATATTACAGTTTTACTAGTTCCATATCACAATTATTAGCACACAATTTGAAATCAGTCCATTAAATAGTATTGTCAAGCGGAATTTTTAAATATTTTATCAAGCCGCCATTTTGTTCCACCATCTTGGATTCGTACCAATATACATTTTTGTGCAAAATTTTAGATAAATTGGATAAATATATTTTTAGTAATACATTTTTTAACATTTCACTACGCCGCCATTTTGTTTTGCCATACTGGATTTTTACCAAAATGTTACCATGTTATCCCCATATTACTCTTAATTTTTGACCAAAATTTGAAGTCATTCGGTTAAGTAGATTTTTAGTTATGCCGCTATTAGACAGAACGACGGAATTGAGAAAACATGTGTTTTGACATCTAGGGACCCTGAAACGTAAAAATCTGAAAAAATATCGGAGGGTGATTTTTTTACGACTACGATATTTCCCTTTAAAAAAAATCAATTTATTTTAAATTATGCCAAAAATATATGTGTGGCTCAGGTAGAAACTGGTAAAATGTGGTGGTCGTGGTGGAACAAAATGGCGCGCAATAAAAATATTTGAAGGCAGAATATTAAATGACTATGTGCGAAACTAAATTGGGTTCCACTTTACTATTCCTAAAGAAAGGAAATATTCATTACCAGGGAAGTTCTGGGTAAAGGAAATTTACCGATTTTTTTCTATTTTTGTTGCTTCAGAAATTTAAAATCAAGCAATATGTAACGCAGCGTTCACGTGTAAATATTCAGATTCACTCTATCATGGTTTTATTATAGAATCAGTAGTACTGTTAAATAAATATAAGCATAATAAAGCATTCTAATACAAAACATGTTGAAGTTGAATTTAATTTAAAATTTAAATCTTCTCTAAACACCTAGCCGCCGCTGGCTCCGAAAACTTTCTGGTCAGAAATCTTCCACAGCTATGTTTGAAGTCGGAATTTTGACGTTCTCTGTCTCATATGTCTTTGTCTAACACATGGGCAATGATTGATACACAACAAACGGATATTTATAAAAGAAAGTTTGTGTCTCCTCTTGCTTACATGTTGATGGTTTTGGTCATAGACTGATCAATGCAAGCAAAAAAAGTTATATTAAAGAGCTAAATATAATAAAACAAATAGAGGTGAATAACGGTTATCATGAAAATTTCATATAAGAAATAGTAAAAAGAAAACAACAATATATAAAAGCATTACAATTAGCTTATTCTACTAATAAGTTCAAAGAAAATACTCAATTTCATACTTTTACTTATACAGGAAAAATAATATCAAAGGTTGCTAAGTTTTTTAAAAATAAAGATGCAACTGTTGTTTAAAGAAGTAACAAAAGTCTTAGTAGATATATCAAAAACAATAAGTCGAAAACCAAAAAAGCAGAATTAATCCGGTGTTAGCAAGTTAAATTGTGGACAAACAGGCAGAACGTTTTAAAAAAAGTTAATGAGCGTAAATTTGGCTACAGAAAGCATATAGTTTTAATTACTCCAAACATTTAATTCGGGAAAACTATACTTTCGATGAGAACTTTGAAATTTTACATGTATACTATTGAAAAATTACGCTCTTATACAGTATATAACAAAAATAAGGAAACGCTGAAGTATCTCAGGTACACTTACCTGAATATAATGAAAATATGCACATTTAGGTATGAAATTATGCCGGATTCAATGGCCAGTTCCGCAAGAGTACCGTTCTTCTGTTAAAAAAGGAAAATTATTTTTTTTAAAGGAACACCCTTTATTATATTACTTTTTTAAAATCTGCGTAAAATTCTCAATATTTTTTATTAACAGCACTTTTTAGAAAAGTCAGCAGTTTTTGGGAAAATAAGGATCTAATATCCATAATTTAATGTACATTTTATTAAAATACCTGCATACAAAAGGTTACCTAATATGTCTGACAATGTCAGTCAGTTTTGTTAATTTACAAAAATGGATCGTTTAGCTGAAACCTTATGAATTGAAATTTTAATTATACTGGGTTATGGGGATAGAACGCGAAACTACAAGATGTTTCTAACATTTTTAATGACAAACATCCTAACAGAAATCCAATAACCAGATCTACCGTAAGTAAAATTAACAAAAAATTTTCTGAAGCTGGAAAGGTTAAAGATGCTGTACATGCTGGCAGCCCGGAAAGCAGAATAATTCTCCTCACAGAGTTCTTGCATCAAAGTTATTTTCTATGGATGAAATTTTTCGGTTTTTTAAAAGTTGGTCGGCGGAAATGTGAGAGACATCATTTTCTCTCCCTAATGTTCTGGTAGAAAGGTGCGAATTTTCTTCTAAACTGATTAGAACATTCATAGCTTTATCACCATATGTTATGCCTTTAGGTCTGCCAGAACGTACAATATCTTTTACCCTTCCAGTTTCACGAAATTTTTTGTAAATTTTATAGATTTAGTTATCGGATTTCAGTTAGGATATTTGACATTGTCAAATATATCAACTAACGATTTGTCTGCATATATATTAGATCCTTATTTTCGCAAAAACTGTTGTCTTTCATAAAAAGTGCTTTTCAATAAAAAGTATTGATAACTTTACACAAATTTTAAAAAAGCAATATAGGTTGTTCTATATAAAAAAATCCTTTTATATCAGAAAAACGGCAAACTTGGCAGCAAAGCGGAACACGCCATTGGATCCGGCTTTCATAGAAAATAATCCGAGAAATTTCAGGATGCCAAGCATTAATACTCAAATAAAAAAAATAGCTTCTGGCTCAAATAAACTCAGGGTAGAAAAGTAATTTAAATAGGTGGAATATTTTAAACATATTCCATGATACATATCCCATACCTACTTATATGTAAATGTTTTTGAGACTATAAGGTATCGAAATTGTCATTTTGGGGTTACTTAGAACTCTTATGCGTGCGAAAAGTGACCTTTTTCACAATCATTTTAGTGTGAACTTGTCACACTGGTGCGAAAAAGACTCATAATGGTGTGAAAAATGTCACTTTGGCACAAATAATATTGTATGACATTCAAATGACAAACAAATTGCGTTTAGGCGCTCATATGAATTGCGCCGTCATGCATTTTCACACCTGTGTCATAAATAGCTATCGAAAAGTCAAGATAAAAATGTGCAAATCATTTTGTTCTATGTTGAAAGTAACCCAAAATGATAATATTAAGACATCTTTTTTCGAAGCAGTTGAATTTAAGTACAGCACATATAACAAAATATATTTAAAATATTTCACCATTCTCAAAAAGAATAGATACAAGGGGTACTAAATAAAAAAAGTGTATGACGTATAACATCAAACCGGTGTTATGAAAATATCCGCGGTCAAAAAAACCTATTTGACGGATAAAACTTTTTTTTTCAGTTTGGTGTTCTATATTATATTGTTGTATATGATTGTGTATAATTCTTTTAAACCTAAATGCATGACGATTGAAACGACGAAACAAGATGACAAATTAGATCATTTATTACACCTGCTTTGTACTTACGACATAAAAAAGTCACGTTCATAAGCACGTTTTTTTAGATGAGATTCTATAAGTACTTAATCTCCTTAAATTATTGGAAAACTAATCTATTTATTATTTTTATAATATACATAAACTGAATTACATGAAAATATAGATATATTATATTCTTTTAAAAAAAATGTCGATAGGCAAAAAAGAATATCTTTGAGGGATATAAGATACATACTTAATTTAAAAACAAAACCTGAAAACAGCCAATCAGGGAGCCAAACAGTTCTTGCGCTCAATGGCCATTTCAAATGGATTTGTAGTCTATTTTATTTATTTAGTTTTATTTATTTATTTCTAAAAATCAGAGATACCAACAAGTAGTGATATCCACCGAATTAGTTAATTATACAAGTAACAAAAAAAATAAAAAATAAAGGAATCAAAATGAAATCCAAAATAATATGCATTTTTTATAAATATTAAAATGTACTACTAATTCTGCTGGCCACTTGAAATAGTTTGCCTATATTTTTTGGTAAAATTTAAAATGGAATATCTCGGTAACTAAATGAGATATCGAGATTGAAGTTTTTTTTGGCAAAATTAATCCTTAGTATTCCGGTTTGACTATGATTTAAGACTAGAATTAGAAGCACTACATATAGGGTTACATCTGGAACTATTGAATTTTTTTTTTATTCCATTTTTTCCGAAAAACCCTAAAACGTTTTTTTTTACCAAAATAATCTTCTAAAAAAAAAATATTTTTGACGGTTTTCGGTACAAGATTTTATCAAAAATTCCGGAATTTGCAATGTGTCATTCTAACTTAGAAATGTTTACCTGAAACGAGAAATATTGCTCAAATTTATATTACCTATCCAAACGAAACGATTTACACTTTCCTAAATTCTTTTTTGATGACATAAACTTCCGATTTTCGAAGTGTCAGATATTGACATCTGTTGACGAAAATTGTTCAGATGATAATTTTTTCTACAAGCGTGCGAAAACTGATATTTTTCACAGCCATTTTAGTGTGAATATGTCAATTTAAGGTACTAGTGCGAAAAGAAAAGTATTTACTTGTCACACTGTTGCGAAAAAACTGAAATGGGTGTGAAAAATATCACGTTGTGTTAGAATGTGTATCTCAAATATTACGATTTATTAAATAGTTTGGCAATATTGCAAGTCTACCATTTTGTCTATGCCACTTTGTCTCGTTAGTGATGTGAATAAAATTTAGTCGTTCCAAAATTTCTTTCTCTTCCCTCGCGATCTTTAACAGCTTATGGGCCCAGATCCGTATGATATCAAAAGTATTTTTCGGTTAGTCGGAAGGGAAAATTTTTTATAAAACAGTACAATGGCGGCTAAACTATTTGAGCAGTGTCCCGAAGTTGATGAATCGGGAAAATTAAAGATTGGGCCTTTGCGGTGGAAAATGTGTTGGTTTTGGAGGGATTGTCAAAGTGCATTGATGGTACCGAAACAGATACTAAAGATAAGAAATTTGGTATAAGTTAAAAAAGCTTTATGAAGACTCGTGATTCGCATGAAAAATCACTTTGCTACGTAAGTTGATTTCGTTACGATTAGAAAACTGCGAATCCATAGAACAGTATGTTAATCAGGTGATTGATACTTCTCAAAAGAAAAGTGGTTTTAAATTCAATCAAGAGTTGATAGGGAGTTTAATGCTTGCGGGTTTCACTCATAAGTACGAGCCTATGGTCATAGCTATAGAACATGCTGGAATTGACGTCACAGTCGACTCCATTAAGTCGAGTTTGCTTGACATGCATCTCTCAGAAAGTTCAATTTGTTCAACGACAGGGGGCGCTTTTACAACACAATTTTAGAAGGTTGGTAGCCAGGATAAGGCACACCGTGAGGGAAGTGTCAATGTCAAGAATGCAAACAAAAAAAAAGTGACGTAACGTATTTTAAGTGTAAAAAGACTGAACATTTTAAAAATAAATGTCCGGAAAATAAGAAAAGCCAAGACTATTCGAATAATGCCTTCAATGCACTGTTTTTCACAATTTTAGCAGATTGGATTGGTATATAGATTCTAGTTGTAGTGCACATTTGATATCTAGTAAAGATTGGTTGAAAAATGTTCAGAACAATATTCCATTGAAGGATATCATAGTGGTTAATAACAACAAGTTGGCCATAGAATGTGGTGGTGAGTTAAAATTAGAAACCAATGTTGGAAACCAACGGTATTCTGTAAGAGTAAGTGATGTTCTTTATGTGCCTGATTTAGTGACCAATTTACCATCTGTTAGTCAGTTAATTAAACATAATAATTAGGTAATTTTTCATGAAAAGGTTGTAGTATATATAACAGTAATAGTACTCTCATAGCTACAGAAAATTTGCAGAACAATGTACAAATTAAACCTTGAGACAAGCCTTCATAAATCCCAAGGGGATTTGATGGCAGGTTTGGTTTTTTTCTGGGGACATATGGCACAGGAGATTTAGTCACTTAAATTTTAAAGACTTAAACACTATGAGAAGTGGTCTTGTTGAAGGTTTTGAGTGCAAAGTTTCATTGTTAAAAAGCGATTATGATTTGTATGAAGTTTGTTGCGAAGGCAAACAATCTACGCTGTCCTTCAGTCAAAAGGGAACTAGAGCAGGTGCACCATGGGAAATTATTCATGGGGATTTATGTGGTCGAATGGAGGTGATATCGCTTAGTGGTTCAAACTATTTCATGGTACCCGAAGATGATTTTTCTAGGATAGTTTTCATTTATTTTTAAAAAATAAGGACGAAGCCTATAAAAAGTTCAAGGAATTCAAGACTTACACCGAGAACCAAAAGAATACACAAATCAAAGTTTTTCGTACTGACTAAGGAACTGAATTCGATAGTGGCAGGTTCAGAGAATTTTACAAAAAACATGGGAGTTTGCATCAGCAGACAAATGCATATACGCCACAGCAAAACGGTGTTAGTGAACGGATGAACCGTAGTATTGTGGAGAAGTCTCGCTGCTTATTGTACTATGCAAAGTTGAAAAAAATTTTTTGGGCCGAAGCAGTGGCGACAGCTGTATATCTTAAAAACCGCTCCGCTGTCTCAGGACTTAAAAATACACATTTTGAGATATGGCATGTGAAAAAACCGGACGTTAGTGGCATAAAAATCTTTGGTAGTAAAGCTATGACAATAATACCAAAAGAAAAAAAGGCTAAAGTGGGACAGAAAATCTAAGAGAAGAATTTTAGTTTCAGTGACCATATTAAGGGGTATAGGTTATATGATCCTGAAAAGAGGGAAATTATAGTCAGTGAAAATGTGGTAATAGAAGAATCGCCAAGAAAAGATGTGTCGATCCTTTGCGTACCGACTTGAGATGTATCAGATTCAGTAGGGGCTATGAATGAGGAGGATGAGACCTCGGATGAGATATTTCATAGAAGTTCGGTGACTGAAGAATATGAAGCTTCTCAGTCAACCATGATGAAGACTTCATCACTGATTTACCAGATATTGAAGAATGTTTGGTGGCGAGAAGATCAATCAGAGCACCCAAACCTAAAAAATTTCAAGATTTTGTCACATATTGCTGCATGGAAGATCTGAGTACTAGAGATGCTGATTTGTGAAGGCAGGCCATGTCTGAAGAAATAAAGTGTTTCGAGAAAATTTGTCACACATTGCTGCATGGAAGATCTGAGTACTAGAGATGGTGATTTGTGAAGGCAGACCATGTCTGAAGAAATAAAGTGTTTCGATGAAAATAGTGCGTGGGAACTGACAGATCAGATTCCAAAAAGAGCTACAGTGATTCCATGTATGTAGGTTTTTAAAAAGTGGCCAAAATGGTGACGTGACATATTGCGCTAGGTTAGTAGCAAAAGGTTGTGTTCAGAAGGCGGATCGACTATGGGGAGGTGTTTTCTCCTGTTGTAAGGCACTCTATGTTGAGACTGCTAATGGCATTGTCAGTTAGTTAAACTTAAAAATTACACACGGATGTAAAAACAGTTTTTTTGAATGGCATACTTGATCAACCAGTTTATATGAAACAACCTGAAGGTTTGATAGTTGAAAATCAAGAGGATAAAGTATACCAATTAAAAAAGGCAGTCTACGGTTTAAAGCAATCATCCAGGACATTATATGCTAGAGTAATAGCGGTTTTATCTAATTTAGGTTATAAACAATCAAAATTTTAACCCTGTTTGTTTATACAGAAAAATTCTTATTTTTTTACTTTGATTGGACGGTATGTGAACGATTTTTATATTTATTCAAGTAAGGTTAAGCAATGTCTTGGTGTTAGAATAAGTCAGGATTATAAAAATTAGGCTATTTTCTTAGACCAAGGACATTACATAGACCAGATTTTGAAATTTTTTGGCATGGAAGATTGCAAAGATGTGAATACACCAATGGAATCTAATATTGATATCAAAAATTTTCAGTTCAATTCAAATATTCCATACCAAAAACTTATAGGTAGTCTTATGTATATTTCTGTACTAACCAGGCCAGATATAACATACGCTGTTAATATTTTGAGTCAATTCAATAAAAACTATTCGAGACAACATTGGCAGTGTGCCAAGCAGGTACCTAGGTACTTAAAGGCTACTAAGCATTATAAGGTTTTCAAGTTTGTCAGAAATTTGTAAATAATGTAAATAATTTTGATCTTGAAGGTTTTGTGGACTCTGATTGGGCTAATGATTCTGATAGAAGGTCTTTTACTGGGTATGTGTTTAAGCTTTTGGGAACGCTTATTTCATGGCAAAGTAGTAAACAAAAGACTACTGCACTGAGCAGTACTAAGGCTGAATATATTGGTTTATGTGAAGCCTCACAGGAAGCTATCTATTTAAGATATGTTTAATTAATTAAACAGAATTAATAGATTTTTCAGACAGTGTAAAGATTTTTAATGACAATCAAAGTGCACAAAAACTGTCTGTCTCGAATAATTTATTAAATATTCAATACCAGCCTACTAATGAAATGGTAGCAGATATTATGAATAAAGTTAAGCTAGAGTTAAGCATTCCTAGTATAAGTTAAATTTAGTTGCTTTAAATATTAGTCGTTCCAGGTTTAGAGTCGAAATAGTACGGGCGTTTTATTTTTCTTCCCTTCCCTCGCGATCTTTAACACTTTGTCTCAATGTCACAATCAATATAGTATCTCATTGGTGTGAATATTGCGTTTAACGCGCTTATATAAATTGCGCCGCATACTGACATATCCGTACCTTAATCATGCATTTTCACATTTGAGTCATGCAGAGTCAAGATAAAAATGTGCAAATTATTATGTTCTATTTTGAAAGTAGCCCAATGATAGTTTTGAGACACCTTTTTTCGAAAGCAGTTGAATTTAGGTATAGCACTATAACAAAATATATTTATAATATTTCACCATTCTCAAAAGGAATATATATATAACTTATATTAAATAGAAAAAGTTTATGACGCCAACATCAGACCGGTGTTATGAAATCATCCTCCGTTAAAGAAACCTATTTGACAGATATAACATTTTTTTTTCAGTTCAGTGTTCCATACTATATTCTTGTGTATGATTGTGTATAATTCTTTTCAACCTAAATACATAACGATTAATACGACAAAACACGATAACAAATTATATCATTTATTATACCTGCCTTGAATCTACGACATAAAAAAGTCACGTTCATAAGCACGTTTTGTTAGATGAGATTCTATAAGTACTTAATCTCCTTAAATTATTGCAAAACTAATATATTTATTATTTTTATAATTTACATAAACTAACTATAACACTAAGGAAAAAAATGTCTACAGGCAAAGTAAAATATCTTTGAAGGACATTAGATACATGCTTAATTTAAAAACAATTCTGAAAACAGCCAACCAAAGAGCCAAACAGTTCTTCGGTTCAAAGGCCATTTCAAATGGATTTGTAGTATAGAAATATTTTATTTATTTATTTTGATTTGATCAACCATTCGCTTTTGTTAAATCTCCTACACTATCTGGGATTCTGGGCGGGCGCTATTTCGTTCTTTTCCAACTACCTACTTAATAGATCTCAACCAGTTAGAATGCGCAAAGGTATGTCAAACTTTGCACCTGTTGTGAGTGGTTTGGGACCACTTTTGCTTACTCTGTTTACGTCACAGTTTTGTACGGTTCTTCGGCATTGTAAATCCCACTTTTATGCAGACGATACGCAAATTTACTTCTCTTTCCAAGTAAAAGATCTCCATGCTTCATCTGCTCTGATATAATCAAGACTTAGAATCTCTTTATAATATTTCAACAAAATGCTGTTTAAAGCTTAACCCCTCCAAATCTCAAGTGATGTTATTTGGTAGGGCAGCTGCTCGCTCCAGTTGTTTAAATGGTGTCAGTGTTATTCTTAACAATGAAAGGATTCACCTTACTTACCAAGCAAAAATTCTGGGAGTCGTTGTAGATTTTAGGCTCAAATTTTCCAGTCATATTACCAATATTATTAAAAAGGCATTTTATAATCTAAGACTCATTTACTCCATACGCCATTTGCTGAATAAAAAATTTCGTATATTACTTTCGTTGGTATTGTCTCTCCTTAATTATGGAGGTGTCGTGTATGGTCCGAATTTGCTTTGTGCTGATGCCCGTAAAGTCCAGCTTATTCAGAATGCCTGCGTTCGGCTAATTTGTGGCTTGCAAAGGAGGGATCACATTACCGCTCATTCGAATAATATTGGTTGGCTAGTGATGGGGAAAAGAAGAACTCTACACTATCTAGTCTTCCTTCACAAAATAATAACAACACAGAAACCTCCCTATTTGTATCGAAAGCTTAGATTCAGAACATCAAAAAAGCACAAAACCTCTCAATTTCGTGGATCATTTTCATATAACGTAACTAAGCTATACAATAGGGTTCCTGATTCGATCAAATCGTTTAGTGTCTGTAGATTTAAGCAAAAGATTAAGTACATGCTTCTGAGTAATCATATCTGAATTCGAACTAAAGTATTGGCTTACAACTTAGGCATTAATGAACTTCTGTATTAACTATTCTTCTCTTTATTTATATTTAACTATTGTGTCTTTTGTTTTAAATATTACGTGTTGCGTTTTTTTTTTGTTTTAATTAATATTATTCTGGGTTGAGTGTAAGAGCACTGCTCACTAGCTTTCCAGATGAGTGCGAACTCTGCCTTTGTCGTTATTTTATTTTGAATTGTTATTATTAATTTTATTAATATTGTATCTTGTCGACAATAAAAGCATTTATTATTATTATTATTATTATTATTTCTGGAAATCCGGGATACGAACCGGTAGGCACCCCAAAGTGATATCCACCGAATTAATTAATTATACAAATAATAAAAGGAATAAACAATAAAAAAAATCGAAACTAAAGCAGAAAGAATATACAATTTTTATAGGTATTAAAACATACTAAAAATTTCACTGGCCACTTGAAATAATTTGCCTACATTTTTTGGTAAAATTTAAAATTAAATATCTCTGTAACTAAATGAGATATCGAGATGCGGTATTAAAGTTTTTTTTGGCAACATCAATTCATAGTATTCCAGCTTGACTGTTATTTATGATTAGGATTAGAAGTACTATATATAGGGTTAAATCTGGAACCTTGAATTTTTTTAATTCAATTTTTTCCGGAAAAAACTTAAAACTTTTAAAATGTTTTTACCAAACAATTCTCAAAAAATAAAGAAAAAAATAATTTTTCACAATTTCCTATATTTTTATTTGGTCAAGATGTACAGGGTTTTATTAAAAATTCCGGAATTTGTATATTTTTCATTCTAACTTAGGACTTTCTACCTGAAACGAGCAATATTGGTAAACTTATAGTAGCTAGGGCAATATAAAGTTTCAAACAAACATATTATACACCGTGCACCTAAAACAAAGCAACATCCCTCGGATTCTTATCCTGCACTTTAAAAAGAAAGGAGGTGGTAATTTGCCATAATTACTGATAAGAATTTAGTAACAATATATCGTCCCAAACAAAAGGTAACAATAAAAATTGCCTATAGAAATATCGTGTAGGCCCTCATGAGTTTTGCAGTTTTTTCGAAAAATTTCTAAGCATTTAAAATTTTTCCACCATATTAAAAAATGGCGCTTTAATATTTATTACCTAAGAATTTTCTCAACTACTATATGTATTTTGAGTTATATTATGGCCCTCGATTTAGCTTTGTAATTTACTTTTTGATAAACAATTAAGTTTTGCAAATACGGGGTGTTAAAAAATCTGAAATAACGTAAATCTCTGTTAAATTAATTAAATTTCTATAAAATTTTGAACGAAAATTTATATAATAATTCATTTTCACAATTCTAATTAAATCAGCATTACTCCATTTTGGTAGCTTTATGGGATGGATATTAATATACTTGGTTTCTACTTATCAAAAAAGCGACGAATGGATTACTTTTTAAATTTTATTTATATAAAAGGAACAAGACCTAATATAACAATAGAAAAAAATACCAACAAATACACACAAATCTAAAATTTAATATCAGGTCGTTCCCCTTTCATGTTATATACTTTACGACATCTAGTATTTATTACGCATACTTGCAACTATTATATTAATATATGCTAAGTAACAGCACTAAAAAACGAATGCATCGATTTGGAGGCAATTTGTTTTTTTTTTGTGATGCAAGAGGGTACCAATTGCTGCAGTCGACACCAATAAGTGAAAATGCACAGATGTTAAAGAATGTGTTGATCAGACTACAAAGAATACTGTATAAGGACGTTATGGGACGTGACTACAAAGCTGTTAAATTGCAGGAAGAATATTTTACAGAATACACAAATGAAGAGGCAATGAAGCTACATACTATTAGAAAAATTTCTTTAGAAAGGAGCTAGATTCAGAAGAAAACTTTACGGAAAGGATTGAATATAACACAATGTAACAGCGAACAACTGGCAACGAGCAAATGGTTAATTAAGAATAACCAAAAGCTACAATTTTGCCCTGTTCGAATATTTTTAATGCTACTGTCAAAGAAAGGTGAAAGGGTTACAACTGACAGACTGTTCCTTACACTTCACCCGATCTGGAAAAAAGGGTGAATGGATTCAGAAGAAAACTTTACGGAAATGATTGAATACAACATAATATAGCAGAGAGGGCTCAAAGCAACTGTCAACGAGCAAATTACTAATTAAGAAAAACCGGCGAATTTCCTTTATCCGGAACTTCCCTCGTTATTAATCTTTGCTTTTATTAGGCATAGTGAAGTGTGACTTAATTTAGTTCAGTACATAGTCATTTAGTAATACAGATGTAACGTATGGGTGTTTTAACGAACATAATATTACTAGGCAAACCTCTTAAAAGGACCTAGGCACGACAGCTCCTTTTGCCGGCTCTGGCATGAATTGACAGGCGGGGTTGTTTTAACTAATTTAATTATTTTTTCTGTCCTTTTCGATAATTGAAAGTATACAATATTCTTTTCAAAAGTCCGACTTATACCACGGCAGCACATTTATTTCTTTTTTTATTGCGGATGGCGCCCTTTTAAAAACCTTACTTAAGCTCCGTGTTATAAGACGTGTCTTCTGAAAAGAATACTGTATACTTTCAATTATCGAAAAGGACAGAGCTGTCGTGCCTAGGCCCGTTTAAGAGGTTTGCCTAGTAATATTATGTTCGTTAAAACACCCATACGTTACATAATTATTTTGGCGCCCAACGTAATTAGCCATTTTTAATTTTATTTAATTAAGTTTAATTAGATAAATTCTGTCGTTGTTGATATTTTTGGATGCTTAACTTTAAAGTTTTGACAACGAAATTTGAAAATTTGCGGTCACTTTTTTGTTCATATTGTTTTTCACATTCGTTATATAAAAAAACCTTTACGCAATTTATTTATTGAAATCCGACAGAGACTGAGTAATTCTGGAATTTACCGAATTTCACTTAAAAAAAAAACTAAATAAATGATATCACTGAAATGAAAGAATTCATGCATCCTTAGCGTCAAATAAATACTGAAATATAGTGATATAATAACTTAAATATACACAATAATTATAATTAGCCTATTTACGTACAGCCGCAAGCTTAACTGAATCTAGAAAATTTAATTACGCGCAATATAGGTCTGTAAGTAATAAAATATTTGAATTATCAAATACTAAATATGTTTACTTAAAAAAAACATAGAATTATTATATCATGATAAATTGTCTGACCGTAATGCACGACAGTACACCGTTACACAGATATATTATCTGTTCACACGTTTTTATTGGGCGCCATTCTATTCCATCATTTTGGATTCCTGTCAGTATTGTACCTCTGCCACAAGTGATTTTTGATATTTTAAAACAAATTCAATAAGTAGTTTTTACATCGACACATGCCGCCATTTTGTTACGTCATGTTGAATTCGTACCAGATTATCCCTATATGACATTTAATTTTTCTGCAAAATCTGAAATCAATTGAATAAGATTATTTTAAATTAATTTAAAAAAAAAACTATTTGGCCGCCCTTTTTTTTCCGTCATCTTAAATTCGTACCACAGCTTTACCAGTTTATCTCTATATCACACTTAAAGCTTGCACAACATTTGAAATTAATCCAATGAGTTGTTTTTTTCGAGCCGTTTTTTAAATATTTTATTAGGCTGCCATTTGTTCTTGCTCTCCATACCAAAATGTTACCACTCCTATATAACGCTAGTTTTTTAGTAATAATTGTTTTACTAACCGTTATCTTGTTCCGAGATACTGGATTTTTACCAAAATATTACCAGGTCATCTCCATATTACCCCTAATTTTTGTGTAAAACTCGAAGTCAATCTGGTTAGTAGTTTTTAAGCTCTGCAGCGAACTGATAGACAGATGATAAAAGAAATTGATAAAAATATTTTTTGAATATTTATCTAGGTACGCGAAACCTGAGAACATATAAAATCTGAGAGGGTGATTTTGGGGTTAAAATAATGTTCTGACGAAGACACAGTGTTGTCGAAACAGCTGTCAATATTTGTAATATAGTGGAAATTTCCCAAACATTTGTTTATTTGTATTTAGATGATTTTTTTCAAGATTACAAATATTTTATTTGGCCGCCGTTTTATTCCGCCATCTGGAGTTAGTACCACAGTTATACTATTTCATCTCTATACCACAATTAATTATAACACACAATTTGCACAACTGCAAAAGCAGTCCATAAAGTTGTTTTTTCAGCCTGAATTTCTAAATATTTTATTAAGCCGCCATTTTGCTCCGCCATCTCGGATTCGTACCAGAGTTGACTCCTACATAAAACTTGATTTTTTTGCAAAATTTGAGATAAATTGTATAGTGAGTTTTTCAGTAATAATTTTTGTAACATTTCACTAGGCTGCTATTTTGTTTCGCCACCCTGATTTTTACCAAAATTATCCCCATATGTCCCCTAATTTTTAACCAAAATTTGAAGTCAATCGGGAAAGTAGTTTTTTTAGCTACGCCGCGAACAGACAGAGAGACCGACCGAATTGAGAAAACATGTTTTTCCACATCTAGGGTCTCTGAAATCTAAAGATCTGAAAAATTCTCGAAGAGTAATTTTTTGACGATTACAATACTTCCCTTTTACGAGGGAAGTAAAAATTATTTGGCCACCATTTTGTTGCGCCATCCTGAATTCATATCAACTTTTAATGCTTGCACATTTGAAATTAATCTAATAAGTAGTTTTGCCGATGTTTTAAATATTTTACTAGGCCGCCATTTTGTTTTGCTATCTTATATTCATACCAGAATAATTTCATTGCTGGGTAACCCTGATTTTTGTGTGAAATTTGAGGAAATTGGGTAATTAGTTTTTTTAGTACTAAGTTTTTCTTTTCGCTAGACCGCCATCTTGTTCCAGCATATTGGATTTATACCAAAATATTACCATTCATTTTTGATTAAAATTTGAAATCAATCTGATAATTAGTTTTTAAGCTATGCCGCAAACTGAAAAATAGACCGACAAACTGACAAACGGACCGAAAAAATTACAAATATTTTATTTGGATCCCATTTTGTTCCATCGTCAATAATTACTGCCACAGTTTTACTAGTTCATCTTTATGCCACAATTATTAAGTCGTTTTTCAGGCTGAATTTTTAAATATTTTATTAAGCCGCCATTGTGTTCCATCATTTTGGATTTGTACCAAACTTTTATCAGTTGATTAGTAGTATTTTTTTTTTAAATTTCACTAGGACGCTATTCTCTTTTGCCCTATTGGATTTTTACCCCAATGTTACCAGGTGATCCAAATGTGACCTTTATTTTTTGACTAAATTATGAAGTCAATCGGGTAAGTAGTTTTTTAACTATGCTGCGAACAGACTTACCTACAGGCAGACAGGTAGACAGACGGAATTGAAAAAAGATGTTTTTCTTCAACTAGGGATCCTGAAACGTAAAGATCAGAAAACATTTTGATGGGTAATTTTTTCACGATCACAATAGTTCCCTTTTACGAGGTAATTTAAGAAATATCAAGAAACATAAGATATAATGTAGCGTTTATCAGCTGATATTTAATATGTTATTATAGGTCTTACGAGGGAAGTAATAACCAAAAACCAGAATTTTAATCTCTTCGATTCTTTTTAATGCTAATGTCATAAAGAGGTGAAAACAGTACAACTGACAGACTGTTCGTTACACCTCACCCGAACTGGCAAAAAAATCACCCTAAAACAATATGAACTTTATTATTTAATATTAAGGAGAGACAAAAGATAAATCCAAGTCTGGCTAAGTGACAATTTTAAGTTACAACACGTATAACTGCAGGAGGATCAATTGAAGAATTGCGCGTTTTTTTGAAAAAAAAAATGGTGCCTATTTCTTAAAATAGAATCAATTTCAAATTATTGAAAAATTGCTTTTTTATTTATTATAGTATTTCATAAAGTAATTAACATATATTTGCGAATTCTCGACCTTAAGAAAGTTTAGTCAGAAATCATATTTTCGATATACGCCATATATATATATATATATATATATATATATATATATATATATATATATATATATATATATATATATTGATAAAATCTTTTAGGGAATTTACTAAAAATCGCGACTCTATGTTATTCATTTCTTAAAGATCACGTGATCTAAAAACGTGTTTTACAAAATGAGTACAGGATGGTCCACTTAAGATGCTCCTATACTTTATCTCAATAAATAAGACACCGAGAAAAAAAAGTTAAATACAAAAAGTATTGACCCTAAGTATATGTTTTATTTATAATATTTTTATGTATACAGGATTTTCAATTGTGCCAGGACAGTAAACAACTCAAAATTTAAATTCTACGTTTGATTTTGAGTATTTCTTGTCATTACATAGCATACGAAATTTTGAGTAGTTTTTGAGAAAAATTAACTTTTCTATTTTTTTTCGGAAAAACAGGTTTTTGGAAAAATGTGATTTTTTCACACCTGAAGACTAAAATTGTAAATTTTGGTTATGGATCCATGGGAGTGGTTAATATTTAATACTCTGACCTATCAAGAGCGAAAATCCATTATACAGGGTGGTCACAAATGACCATCAAAAAAAATGTTTTTGTAACTAAAAAATTTTAATTTTTTTAAATGGAACACCCTGTATTTAGCACTTTTATTGTGTTTAGGATATAATTCTGCGTCATTCCATATTTATAGTTTATATTCCAAAAATTAGTAGTTTAGAAGTTATGACCAATTTTCTATAATAATTCGGGTATTTCTGTTAAAAATCTAACTAAACCTAAATAATATCCTATTCTAAGTTTTTTTTAACATTATAATTAAATTTAACATTAAATCAACAAGTAATACAAGAAAGAAAGTAACTAATTATTTATTACAGAACATTTTCGACATAACCCCCGTCTTTGGCAATACAAGTAGTATACATGGGTTCAATTCTCGTAATAGCATTTCTAACCGCGTCTGTTGCATTAAGTCTTTCTACCTCTTGCCTAATTCTCCTTTTTAAATCTTGAACAGTATTACCCCTATTTTTATACACCTCGTTTTTTAGGTTGCCCCATAAAAAATCCAGGGGTGTTAAGTCGGGGCTCCTCGCTGGCCAATCTATGGTCCCGTACCGACTAATCCAAAATAGAAACCGTTGATTCAAACAATTTCTGACAGGCACTACAGTGTGATATGGAGCACTATCTTGTTGATAAACAAGCCCTTCTTTAATATCGTTCGGCAGATTGTCACTTAACGGAAATATTTCGTTCTCCAACAAATTTAAATACCTCTCACCATTCAGAACAAAGTCATAAAATACTGGACCTATTATTCGATCACGGATAATACCACACCACACATAAACACTTCTCCGACCCTGTTTTTTCATTTCTTTTACACGATGTTCATTTGAGTTACACCAGTAATGAGTATTTTTTCGGATGAACATGCCGGCCGTATTGAAAATTGCCTCATCGGTAAATAAAATATTTTTAAAAATGTCAGTTTCAAAATGGTGGTCCATCATGAGAGAACAATAAAAAAGCCTTATTTGAAAGTCCTGTTGGGATAATTCCTGAACTTGTAAAAATTTGAACGGATGGTAGTTATGATCAGTTAAAGTCCTTTGAACACTAGTCTTACTAATTCCTGGTAGATCTCGGGATGCATCTCTTTGAGAATTTTGTTGTTTCCTCCAAAATACAGGAGAATTTCTAATTGCTTTTCTTCTGTTAGGACAATTTTTGGGCGCCGTTTTTATTTATCGAATACCACTCCACGTTCAAGATCACGAACCATTCGTGAAAAAATATGTTTCGTGGGTACCCGTCTTGCAGGATACAACAACCGACACTCCCGCAGGGCTAATGCTGGACTCTTATTATTTCTTATGTAACATTCATGAAGATTTAAACGCTCTTGGACACTGTATAAAGCCATTTTTCCTTTAAAAAGAGTTAGAGGCAACTAAATGTCAAATAAAAACTGTGTATTTATTGGTGTCCAGGCAACAATTTTACTAGTTTTGTTTTTCCATGGATATCTTGTAAAATTAAAACCGTAACTGTAATATTATACTACTTGTATTGCCAAAGACAGGGGTTAAATTTAATTATAATGTTAAAAAAAAACTGAGAATAGGATGTTATTTAGGTTTAGTTAGATTTTTAACAAAAATACCTGAATTATTATAGAAAATTGGTCATAACTTCTAAACTACTAATTTTTGGAATATAAACTATGTATATGGAATGATACAGATATAAATCCTAAACACAATAAAAGTGCTAAATACAGGGTGTTCCATTTAAAAAAATTAAGTTTTTTTAGTTACAAAAACATTTCTTTTGATGGTCATTTGTGACCACCTTGTATAATGGATTTTCGCCCTTGATAGATCAGAGTATTAAATATTAACCACTCCCATGTATCCATAGGCAAAATTCACAATTTTAGTCTTCAAGTTTGAAAAAAATAACATTTTTCCAAAAACCTGTTTTTCCGAAAAAAATTAGAAAAGTTTTTTCTAATTTTTTTCTAATTTTTCTCAAAAACTACTCAAAATTTCATATGAAACGTAATGACAAAAAATACTCAAAATCAAGCGTAGAATTAGAATTTCTAAAAATATTCATACCAATTCATTAAAAAGAAAAAAGTTGGTTACTGTTCTGGCACAATGGAACACCCTGTATACATAAAAATATTATAAAAAAAATTAAATTAGAGTCAAATACTTTTCGTATTTAACTTTTTTTTCTCAGCGTCTTATTTATTGAGATAAAGTATAGGAGTATTTTAAGTGGACCACCCTGTACCTACTTCAACTACGAAAATTCAAAAAAATTACCTTGTTTTGTTAGACGACATTTATTGATATCCTAATCTTCTTAAAATTTTTGTAGACATTCCGTGACTACTAATAATTATGATAATCTAAATAATATGTTATAAACGTCCATAAAATATTTAAATGTTTCTGTGCAAATATATTATTTATTATGTTCCAGTTTGGTTATCAGATGGATCCAGGATTAGAATATTAGGAGCAAAGTTCAAATGCCTACCACGTATTAAAATTCGCAAAAAACGGAACAACTTTTTTAAGTTATTGTGATATTGTAACAATAAAAAGGGCCTCCATGATAATTAAAAACAAGTTGTTATTAAAAAAAAACAATTAATAAGTATAAAAAAAGTTTACCATTACTATTAATAACTCCATCCCGCTAAACATGAAACATTCCTAAAACGTTTCGAATCTGCAGACATATTGCAAAAATTTTACATTCCACAAATAATTTTAAGAAATGTTCCAACATGTACATAGGTCCGAATTACAAAAAAATATCGATTTTGTTGAAATTTAAAAAAATATGATATTTAAAATTAATGTGAAACGGTGCTCACTTTCCCCCTTATAAACTTTGCAAAAACCTATATAGCCTGTGCCACCCGCCAATCACAACATAGATTGCTTAATGTACTTTCTATTGGTTCGTAATTTATTTCTGCCTAGTATAAGCAAGTTTTGTTGACTGTTTGGCAAGGGCTTCCTAGCTCGGTGGTATAATACTCGACCTTGGATTCGGCGCATATGGGTTCGAATCGTCAGTTCAGGCTGATAATTTTTTAAAGTTATAATAATAACGTTAAGGTTAACATTATTCTACAAGCTGGATTAGTTGAAAATAATTTTACACTTTTAAAAAGATTTAAGTTTAAAAAAAACTGAAATATGCTAAAAAAATCCATTGCAATCGTTGTGCACTTCAATCAAAAATGCCGTCCAAACGTTTTTAGGTGTTTCTGTTGAGACTAGAAAACTATATATAAATATAATTTATGTTTTTTTGTTGTTGCGTAAAAGTATTGAACTAGAATTTATAAATTTTATAATGTTTGATTTAACGAAAGTAGGCGCACATAATAACTAAACACTGGCTTGTTTTTTATAAAGCCATGATGTATAAAAATCCTTTAAATGTATTACAGAAGAGTTACCTAACAAGTACGGAAAACGATATTATTACAATTAAAAAAAATAATTTCCTCTTTAAAGCTCAAATCTAAAAGTGGCGATCTACAGAGGGTGCAATTGTACCTTCATAAAGTCTATTACAAAGAGCTTGAAATAAATACTTTTAGTTAGGGGATTGATATCTTGAGGAAAAAAACTTTTTACATTAGGAGTAAGGGGACATAGCTGGTTACTTTCATATTTGAAGGATAAAACACAAAAAAATAATATCGGCGATGTAAAAATAGGAGGCGGGGGGGGGGGGGCAATTTCTCTTTCTGATCCTAATTAATAGCATTAAGAATTGTATTGAATGGAATCCATTTTTTTCCATATAAATCAACAGATTATTCTAAATTGGTTTGGCCAGAAAACCGATTGATGTAAATGTTTATCAATCAGTTAAGTTTCTTGTTTCTGATCAATAGTGTCCTAAAGAGAATGACCATGTATATTTTTACTTGCCTTGTGGAAATTTTTAAAAAATGGTACATGGAAATATATAATGCCTATTCTTAGTTTAAAATAAAATTAAAGGCATTAACACAAATTTTAAAACTTGAAACTATGAAAAAAGAAATTGATATTAGTTAATAAAAAAATCGGCAAATTTCCTTTACCCGGAACTTGCCTCGTTATGAGTCTTTCCTTTTATTATGAATAGTGTGACTCTATTTACTTTAGTTCATAGTCATTTAGAATGTATATATATATATATATACAGGGTGATTCTTGAGGAAATGTCAATACTTCAGGTACATATTCAGGACCAAAAAATAAACATAAAAGTCTATATAAATAAGTGTCCGCAAGGCCTTAGTTCTCGAGATACAGGGTGTTAAAGTTTTTATTTAATTTTCCTATTTTTAAATAAAATCTATGATAACGTAAATAATGGAGTGAAAATTAATATACGGGGGTTTTTTGGTATGACAAATTCGAATCTAATATAAGTATTACTCTTACTTGTAGGGGGCGCCACCTACATGTCTTTCTACTTCTTCGAACAATCACAACTTTTTGGTACAGTCTTGTATTACATTTTTGAGCAAAATAAATTATTCCCTTGCCATTTCTGCGTCAAAAAGGTATACCTGTTAAAAGTGGTATGAGCAACCGTTTTCGAGATATTTGGATTTAAAACAGTTTCGGCGCATGTGATTTTTTTTTTATCAAATTCAAATAAAGTATGCATTTATTGTAAAAAAATAGAAGTGTGCCTTGCCTGACAGAACAACTGCTGGTTGGTGTTCTCATCGTTTTTCCTGTTACTTAGCAAAAGTAATGTCAGTTAATAATAAGATCAAATTTTGTCACTGTCAATTTCTGTTCATAACTTTTATTATCTGACAATAATCATTTAAGAAACTTTAGTTCTAAATACGTCATTATGCCTGTGATATTCTCGCATCGTGAATATGCAGCTATGATATTCGTCTATGGCTTCTGCAATGGGGTCGCAATTCCAGCAGTCGCGGAGTACCAGTGTGGTTTTCCAGATAGAAGGGTGCCAGATAGAAGAGTTTTTCAACAAGTTTTCACTACTGCTGGAGAATCTGGGATGTTTCCAAGTGCGAAAATTGTATCTGAAAGGGACTCGGGATCCAACGTTGAAGTAGGAGAGGCTATACTCAATGCCGTCGAAAATGATCCAAGCATAAGCACTAGGCCAGATACTTATCAAATTACACAATCGTCTGCTTGGAGAAATCTTCACATTAATTGTTTATACCCATTTCATTTACAACGGGTTCAACATTTGCAGGCGGGTGATTTTGAGTTGAGAGTGCAATTCTGTAACTGGATTAATGAGGATCGAAGGTTGTATAGGTATGTTTTGTTCACTGATGAAGCTCAGTTCACGCGTGATGGTATTAATAATCTTCACAATGAACACCGGTGGTCCTATGAAAATCCTCACGCTGCAGTAGAACATAATTTGCAACATAAATTTGGCATTAATGTGTGGTATGGAATGTTAAATGGTCATTTAATTGGTCCGTTTATAATTGACAGTAGTCTTACAGGAAAAAAATATTTAAACTTTCTTGAAAATCACTTGCGAAATCTATTAGAAGATGTTCCCCTTAATGTAAGACAAAACATGTATTTGCAGCATGATGGAGCCCCTGCACACTACAGTTTACTTGTAAGAGATTTTTTAAACTAAAACTTTCCAAACCGATGGATTGGTCGGGGAGGTCCGTTTAATTGGCCACCTAAATCGCCAGACCTTAATCCTTTGGATTATTGTCTTTGGGGATGGTTTAAATCACTGGTATATTCCACTAAAGTAAATACAAGAGAAGCACTATTGGATCGGATAACAAACGCAGCACAAATATTAAGAAATGCGCCCGAATGTATCCACAGAGCAACCCGAGCTATATATACACCATAGAGCTGACCTGTGCTTAGAAGCAAATGGTGGAATTTTTGAAAATTATAAAACGTAACCTAGATTTTATTAAAAACAACTTAATAATAACAATTTTAATAAAAATTAAATACCTTTTGTTTAGATTATATCTGAGGCGCTGAATACACACCTCAAGAAAATGTGTTAGTCTTTCACTTCAAAGCTTTTGTGCCAAGATGCGTTTAAATTTGGACAAAATAACAAACTTTAAAAAATATTGCGATAAAAAATTATATGCGCCGAAATTGTTTTAAATCCAACTATCTCGAAAACGGTTGCTCGTATCCCGTTTTAACAGGTATACTTTTTTGACGTAGAAATGGCAAGGGAATAATTTGTTTTACTCAAAAATGTAATACAAGACTGTACCAAAAAGTTGTGATTGTTCGAAGGAGTAGAAAGACATGTAGGTGGCGCCCCCTACAAGTAAGAGCAATACTAATATTAGATTCGAATTTGTCATACCAAAAAACCCCCTTATATCAATTTTCACTCCATATACTGATTTTTTAAACATTATTATTGGGCGCCATTTTGTTCATACTGGATTCCTACCAATATTTTCCAGTTTTTACCTATGCCACACTTGATTTTTGGGCACAATTTAAAATAAATTCAATAAGTAGTTTTTATATTGAAACACTCCGCTATTTTGTTACGTCATCTTAAATTCGTACTGGTTTATCCGTAAATCATATTTAATTTTTCTGTAAAACTTTAAGTCAATTGAATAAGATTTTTTTTTCGTTGATGTTTTAAAAAATTGTTTGGCCGCCATTTTGTTCCGCCATCTTAAATTTGTACCACAACTTTACCAGTTTATCGCTATGTCACACCTAAGGCTTGCACAAAATTTGAAATTAATCTAATAAGTAGTCTTTTCGGGCTGATTTTTTAAATAATTTATTAGGCTGCCATTTTTTTGTTGCTATCTTATATTCATACCAAAATATTACCAGTTCATTCCTGTGTACCTGTGTGTGCGCAAAATTTGAGGAAATTGAATTTTTAGCAAAATGTTACCAGGTCATGCTCATATGACCCTTAATTTTTGACTAAAATTTTCAAGCCAATCTGATAAGTAGTTTTTAAGCTATACCGCGAACTGACAGACGGGTTGACGGAATTGATAAAACATATTTTTTTGATATTGATTCCTACATAATACTTTTGTGCGTGAAATTTGAGATAAATTGGATAAGCAGTTTTTTCGTAATGATCTTTTTAACATTTCACTAGGCCGCCATTTTGTTTTGCCATATTGAATTTTTACCAAAATGTAACCAGGTCATCCCCATATACCCCCCATCTAGGGATGCTAAAAAGTAAAGATATGTAAAACCTGCAATTTTTTTAACGATTATATACAATTCATTTGGCCGCCATTTTGTTCCGCCATCTTGAATTCTTACCATAGTTTTACTAGTTCATCTCTATATCACAATTAATTCTTGCAGATAATTTAAACTCAGTCTATTAAATAGTTTTTTCAGGCTAAAATTTTGAATATTTTGATTTAGTTGATTCCTACATAATACTTGATTTATGTACAAAATTTGAGGGAAATTGGATAAGCAGTTTTGTAATAATATTTTTTTTAACATTTTACTAGTCTTCCATTTTGTTTCGCCATATTGGACTTTTTTCAAAATGTTAGCAGATCATCCCCATACGACCCTCAATTTTTCGTTTTTCGGTATCTAGGAACCCTGAAAAAATCTCGGAGGGTGATTTTTTCACAATTACAATAATTCCCTTTTACCGGGGGAAGTAAAAAGAGTGCAAGGATACTCATAATGAATAGAAATAGATATCTAATTAGTGTTTTTGTCCGTCAAATTGTACAAGTAAAAATATCACAATCGGAGAAAAATATATTATAATTATCCAAAAGTCTATAAACAAAACTAATAAAACCAGAGCTGTTGGTCCGGTGCGTATTTACATGGAATAGTTGCGACTTTCTAGTGCATCTTAAGGGAACTTGCAGTACTGTCGCAGCTGATTAAGTTGTTTAAAAGTTTGTATATAAACAGAAGTATCGCATCACGCCGGGCTGCCTGGATTCTACGTAGTCTTATCTTATAGGATATAACTGAAGATGGAAAGGGATTTTTGTACAACAATTTTTTTACGAACCTCTGCTGCACCTCCTTCAACCTTTGGATGTAAATGACATAAAAAGGAGACCAAATTGCGGAAAAGTATTCAAGAATGCTATGAACAGTATACTATACAAACGCACATAATGGTCTTTGTATAGTTTGTACTTAGTAATTCGTGTAATAAACCTTATTATTATGTAGTTTTTGATAATAATGCTGCCTATGTGAGAGTTGAAACACCGTTTGTTTCGAATATCACACCAAGATCGGTAAGCTCAACAGTTTCGATTGTTTTATTTTTCATTTCATAGCATTAAATCGATTAATTAGTGTATTTTAAGAATTTAACTGATTTGCGTTGGCTACGTTGATGTTCAAAGTTAGAAGTGCACGTGGAAGCGAAGTAATCCAAGTCAGATTGCAAATCGTTATTAGGACTGGCATTGTCAATATTGAAACATTTTAGATCGTCAGTGTACAGCAGAACATGGGATAATAGAAAAGAAGGACAACACGTTGTTGAAAGATACGAGGAAAAGAATTGATCCAGTATGCGAGCCTAATGAACGCCTGTTGTTACAAGTACTCCATGTGAGATAGATCTTAGATACTAGAGAGATTTGCAATAACAATATCGAGCACGTTTTTTTATCAAAAGTGGGTAGTATACACTATCGAAGACCTTCGACAGCTAGGTGTAAATGCATCGACTTGATCCCTGCACGAATGATATTAGAAAGTAATGATACAATGCGAGGCTGGGTGCCGTTGAACTTTCCTTGTAAAACTATGTGCTGTCTAATGATGTAGTGTTTGTACGTGAGGAATAATTCATGAGTGAAAATTGATTTCAACACTTTGAGGATTGCAGAAAGAATGTATATTCCAAGATAGTTGGTAATATCGCATTTGTCGCCAGAATTAAAAATAGGTTGAATTTTGGAGAGTTTTCGTACATTCGGAATACAACCTGCATTAAAAGATATCTGGAAAATGATCATGAGTGGACCCGCCGTCGATTCGAACAGTTCCTCAACAAAACTGTCTGAATACAATTAGGACCTCGTTTCTTAGAAGAGTCAAGCTTGTTGATTTCTTTGATTCTTTGATAGTAAAATATTGTGATCATAATGTTGAAGCAAATGTGATGGGTTTTAGATTACTTAAGCTTATATCGTCAAGGCTTGAATATGAAGCTTGAAAGTAATTCGTAGATGCCTCCGCAATATATTGAGGGTGAACCAAGTTTTGGCTAGTGTAGTTTCGAAATTCTATCTCTAATATATTTTGGTTTTCTTAAATTATTTAGGCTAACAGCATAATTTCGACGCAGGATTCCGGAAGAGTGATTATATCTCACACTGAGACCACGAGTAAATTCTAGAAACTGATCCCTTCCAAAGATCACGAAAACCCTAAAAAAATGTCTATAGTTTATTATCGAAGAATTACACTAAACCAGAACAACTTTCAATGCATGTGCATGTCTACCAATAATGGTGGTGCTCCACTCTTCTCGCAAGATGTCCACGTGCTGATCATTGTTTAGGTTTAATGTCTTTCTTCGACAGAGACACTTTAGCAAATTATACCGGTGATGACTTTGGCCCGATCGATATTCGTTGACAAGCATCGCCGCGCGCGGCTAGTATTTGAACTGCTAACAATAGGTAGTAGTTGTTGTAGCGATACAATAATAACCATGAAGTACTACCGGATTCTCTATAAAGACACTGTGAAGTGCAAATGCATGTTTCTGTATTAAGAGAGCGTCGACGGAACCTCCGACTCTGCGCCCTATAATAAAGAGCGTGAAATCGCTAAATAGACAACGACGCACAGTGGTTTATAATTGATATTTTCGGGGACATTAGTCCCAAAACTGAAAACATGAAAAGTCAGCTATATCATCATAAAATGGTAGCTAGACAGTTATTATCCTTATTTGCTTGGTATCGCAGCACAATATGAAGTTGGCTTAGAGAGACACCAGTCACTCGCGCGACATTGTGCTCGATTTTACTGTTATTTATTAACTCAAAGAATACGATTTTATTGTTATTTATTATTTCAAAGAATATAAAGTTTGTATTTAGTCATGTCAAATAATGTAATGGGTAAGTTTATAATATATAAGACGTTGCTTAAAATTGTTAACCTTTTACAGCCCGGAAGAACTAGCATTTGCTGCTCGTGTGAGCTACGTGAAAGCTGGAAAAAGAGATATAACCGAGGCAATCAAAAATGTAACTACCGGAAGTAGTATATTCCCGAAGAAAGTAAAGGAGGGTGACCACTCTCAATCAAAAATTAAGCAATATAAGCCGGAAGAAACGTTAGCTTTAATAGTGGATACTAAAATGGCAAAAGCGCAGTATCTGAAGATTCGAAATGGAGGTATTGAAAGAAATTGTAACATATATCCAGCATATGAAAAAATCTTCAAAGTAAAGCCTCAAAAAAGAGTCTTACCCCGCAGTTATTTTAATTTCCGAAAATATAGGTTGTGTGAGACCTCAAAGCCTTCTTGATCACACTGCCCATCGACTAAGTATTGTACAAAAAGAAGTGCTTGATAAAGTTTTCCTTGATACAAAGTTTTTGTCTCTTGAACTCATTTATAAATGGGGTTTCGATGGGAGTTTCTGTCGCTCCATGTATATCCAAAAATTCTTGAATCAAAACTCAGATTCAGATTTATTAGTGACATCTATAGTACCTCAACAGATGAAGAGTAAATCAAACATAGTAATGTGGCAAACTCCCAGTTGTTCTTCTACTCGTTATTGTATACCAATAAAAATAGACTTCATAAAAGGGAATCGTAATGTAGTCCTTCAGGAAGACCAATACATAGAAAATCGAATTTCATTCTTAATCCCGACCCGAATTAACATTCACGGAAATGTAGTCTTAGTACATAATATATTAATGAAAACTATGATATATGGAAAAATAGCCAATAATTTATCAAATAATATATCATCCCAAACCTGCTACATATGTAGGGCTACGCCAAAGATATGAACAACTTGGACAAGATACTAAAGATGCCCATCAATAATACAACGTTTCAATATGGAGTTTCGACATTACATGCAAATGTAAGATTTTTTGAATGTATTCTACATATCTCATACAGAATAGACTTGAAAACCTGGAGAATCCAAGGCGCCGAAAATAAAGAAATTTTTCAAAGGAGGAAAGACTATGTAATAAAAAATTTAGATCGGAGATGGGTCTTTTGCTGTAAAACAAGGCAGCGGTAACACAAATGATGGGAATACTGCTCGTCGTTTTTTCAAAGATCCAAAACAAGCATCTGACATCACAGGGGTGGACGAATAGCTGATTTAAAATTTTCAGTGATCCTCCAAGCTTTATCGTGTGGCTTCAAACTTGATCCAGTCAAATTCAAAAAGTACGCTCTAGATACCGCAGAACTGTTGATTGCTTTATATGGATGGTATAAAACGCCAGAAAGTGTCGACAAAATCTTGGTTCATGGAGCCGACCTTATGTATTCCCTTATACTTCCAATTGGCAAGTAATTTAATACCTATTTTGTACGTTGCCTAACTAATAATTTTTATACCTTATTTTATATTTACTGATATTTTCTTGACAGACAATAAACTAGACGTTGCTTTTAGGTCAGTTAAGTCAAGAAGCTTTGGAGGCGCGACATAAAGAATGTCGTTTTTTTTAGGCAACATAATACTAGAAAATGGAGCCGAAAGGACAATATAGAAAATCTGTTACATGCAGTGCTACTATCATCTGATCCTATAATTTCTGACATTAGACCTATGCCGAAAAGAAAATTAACAAACATATCCAACCAAGTCATCAACCTTCTAAAAACTTCTAGCTTTGTTCCCAACTCAGGAGATATCGATTCTTCATCTGAGAACGACGACAGCGAGTGATTCGGAATTTAGTTACTAGTCATTAGTGTGGTTAAAATCATTGCCATTTTACATTTTGTCAAGACTTTTTTACGTTTAAAGTACCAGTAACAATAGTTACTTATGTGAGAACCTACTTATAGTCTAGCAGATATTTACGAGTGCTTATTTGTTTCTCCTATTTTTTTGGCATATATTTCCTCATTCCTTAAACTTGTTTTAATTGTTGTTTTGAAATATGTTCTTCTAGTCCCCTTGAATTATGATCTTTAAACTGAATTTTTGTCTTTTGCAAACGAACGAAATTGGAGGCATCACACTTTTTCGTAAAATATCAAAAATCTAAATTCAATTTTGACATATGCTTGAATTTGAACAAAACATTGCGCCAGATTGATTTGATTTTGATTAAATTATAAGCGTGTTTATGTTAAATGCAAAAAACACAAAGTCTTATCGTTTAAAAAAAAAGCCTAGTAGGCCATGCTTTGGTATTCGGGCATAACTTGTAATTCTCATAATAAAATAACTTTTCTTAATAACATTTTGCCATATCTTTCGAAATAAGGGTACCTACCTACCTACTCTTGTGCAATTTTTATATTTTATAACCTACCCTGTATACCGTTTGACTTGGAACCATTTTAATTCCACCTAAAATGGTAATTGAACATGGACCAACTTTCAACAATAATTGTGTTTTGGCCGAGTAATAATTAATTAAAAAATCCTATATAATATATCTAATATATTAATAATATACATATAGGTAGGTAATAATATACCTACACCCCCTTATAGGTATATTATTACCAATTAAATCCACCTTTCACATCATCATAAATACCTTAAAAACCTTTTTACCTTAATATTAAATGAGTTAGAAAAATTAGTTAGAAAATATATTTAGCCTGCCCACATGTCCCCCTAATATCGCAAAATAAACCACTGTGCGACGGCTTAATATGAATTATTCTTAGGCTTCATGCTTTTGTGGTATATTCAAACATACAAAAAATATAGAATATGCCAATAATTATAAACCATTTAGTATTTAATTGCATCTCGCGTGGCTATGAAAAAATGATAGATTTTCCCAAGTGTTATGTTAGAACGCCATATGGCATTATAAGCAAATTTATGACTAAATTGGTTTCTATTTATTAGTCAAATTAAGAAAACGAATACGGGGGTGGATTTATAATCAAGCTTAGTGTACCTTAATACTACAATCGTAGCATAAACTCAAAGTTGCTTTAACTATAATTTTACCACTACCTATTAACACTTTCCATAATTAATATACTGGGACAAGGCCGGATTTTACTAACAATGTAATAATTTATTGTAACTGTACGCTACTATCTGTTTTTGTATTGTTTCTCTGTTTTCATACATTATAATAAGGCATAATTTCCAAGATTTTCATCATTTCATCACCTGACGAATGTTTGTATGAAAAAAACATTGTTGTTTAGAAATCAATACAAATTATATTAGGAGCTTAGATTTCAAACAAAAGCGGCTACGAGAGATTATTAAAACAATTATATCAACAACGTGTCAAATAAACAACGCGAGTTAACAAAATAATGACTGTACCGATTTTTAAAGCTTGCAAAAATGCTATATAATATTATTTATATAGAGATTAAAGTGTATTTGTCAAGTGGTATTAATATATATAAACACTAATACTACTAAAATTATTTTTCACCGATACTCACGTGCACATAATTATAATAAACGTGATGTGATAAATGATCGCTTACTTATTAATTCCCCGCGTTAATAAGTTCTAAAACAAGACCATGCCCAGGGGCGCCGAGTTAATGGGGGCTCAAAGGTCCGAGCCACACATGGAATAATTCAGTGTTAAAACAACTGCTTGTGAGACGACACTGTAGCCTGCAGAAGCAGGATCACATTCAAAAAGCACTATTATAGTTTAGCAAGCAAAGTCATTTTTTTTTGGGTAAAATATAATACAATCATTTTTTGGATAAAAAGTAATAATAAATGTTATGAAAAAATCGGTAAATTTCTTTACCTGGAACTTTCCTCATTATGAATTATTATTTTTATAGGTAAGAGTGAAGTGTGATCCAAGTTAGTTCGGCACATAGTCACAGTATATAGGTGTTATATATACTGTCTCTTCATTTTTATTGGGCGCCATTTTGTTTCCTCATATTGGATTCCTACCATATTTACGACGTCTTTTCTTCCTATGCCACACTTGACTTGTGGGCATAATTTAAAATCAAGTGAACAAGATTTTTTTACGTTGATTTTTTAAAAATTTTATTTGGTCGTCATTTTGTTTCGCCATCTAAAATTGAATTCCATATTATCAGTCTTTACCTACTCCGTTGGTCCGCAGATATCCCAGATATTAAGTTTCTGAATGGTTTTTAATAACGATCCTAGTGTTGTTATGTTAGAGTGGTGTATTATTTTGGGTTAGGATCCACTAAAAAAACAAAGGCCCCTTTTTCATATTGCCGATGTTTCGCCAATTTACACTTGCATCTTCAGGACACAGATTTTATATCCTGCATGAAGCCCATAGTCTTTACCTACTCTATTAGTCCGCAGATATTCCCTAACCTAATCACTCTAACATAACCACAAGAAGATCGTTAAGGAAAACCCTTTAGAAACTTAATATCTGGGAAATATCTGCGACCCAACGGAGTAGGTAAAGACTGATAATGTAAGTATCATTCAGGATATAAAATTTATATGTTTATATATATGCTATATCAGAATTCAACCCTCATTCTTATTTAAAAAACATAAGTGTTTATCTTATTACGCAATTGTAAAGGATACAGATGTTTATCAAAACTTCTAATAAACAAGAAACATTATTTTAAGCAACTCTTTAAAATCTTTCATCATACAATGTAATAAAAACAAGATATTTCATCACTTGTTTACAACTTTAGAACTCTTTTTGCTTACATCTTTTGCGTTTCAAATCAACAACTTTAATAAAAACTAAACGACACAATAAATACCTGCAATCTAAACGCATGTCTTCAGTTCAGAAGATGAAGTTATTCTAAACAGTTCAGACAGTTCAGGCAGTACAGTTCAGAAATAGTCTTAATCCAATTTAAACATTTTAAAAGGCATAAGCTGTAATTATTTTTGAAAGAATAAAAGTTTTTTTTAAAAGGTGTTTTCCGCTTACCACTATCTAACATATATGTGTACTGAGGATGCAACAATAAAGTTGCGAAACGTCGACAATTTATAAAAAATACTTGTTTTTTTATTGTGTCTTAACCCTAAATAATACACCACTCTAAAAAAACATTTTTTAACACTGTTCCGCCATATTGGACTTTTACCAAAATATTATCGGGTCAATCGGGTAAGTAGTATTTAAGCTAGGTCGCGAAGTGACACACAGACTGACAGACGGACCGACGGAATCGATAAAACATGTTTTTTTGGCATCTAGGGACGCTAAAACGCAAAAATGTGTAAACCCTGAGAGGATGATTTTTTCACGATTACAAACATTTTATTTGGCAGCCATTTTGTTGCGTCATCTTGAAATAGTAACACAGTTTTAATAGTTGAGCCCTATACCATAATTAAGTATAGCACACAATTTGAAATCAGTCCATTAAGTAGTTTTTTCAGGCTGAATTTTTAAATATTTTATTATATCGCCATTTTATTCCGACATCTTGGATTCATACCAAAACTTTACCAGTTGATTCCGACATAGTATTTGATTATATGCAAAATTTGAAATTAATTGGATAAGCAGTTTTTTCATAATTTTTTTATTCATTTCACTACGCCGCCGTTTTGTTTCGCCATTTTGGATTTTACCAAAATATATCCAGGGCATCCCCATGTGACCCTTAATTTTTGACCAAAATTTTACCTAAATCGGGTAAGTGGTCTTTAAGCTATGCCGCGAACTGACAGACAGACAGACAGACAGACCATCAGACGGACCGACTGGATTGATAAAACATATTTTTTGGCATCTAGCGATGCTAAAACGTAAAGATGTGTAAAACCTTAGAGGGTGATATTTTCACGATTACAAAGATTTTATTTGGCCGCCAACTTGAATTACTACTACTATTTTAGTGGTATAATTATGGCACACAATTTGAAATCAAAAATTAAGCTGTTTTTTCTGGCTGAAATTTAAATATTTTAATATGCCGCCATTTTGCTCCACCATCTTGGATGCGTGCCAAAATTTTACTACTTGCTTTCAATATAATACTTCACGTCTTTGCAAAATTTGAGATAATCAACAGTTTTTTAATAATAATTTTTTTAACATTTCACTATGCCGCCATTTTGTTTCATCATATTGGATTCTTACCAAAATGTTACCAGGTCATCCCCATATGACCCTTAAGTTTTGACCGAGATTCGAAGTCAATTGGATAAGTAGTTTATTAGCTTCGCTGCGAACAGAGAGACAGACAGACAGACCGACGGAATTGAAAAAACATGTTTTTCATCTTCTAGGGACCCTGAAACGGATCTGAAAAAATCTCGGAGAGTGATTTTTTCACTATTACAATACTTACCTTTTACGAGGGAAGTAAAAATGAAACCGCCTTCGCAAAAATGCACTAAAAAATGAATAATAATATTCTATTCCACCTTGAAAATTTTGCTCCGTGAAGTCGGAGCCAAACTAATAAAGATAGTAAGACCTTATACGCGTAGTATTAGACATCAAAATACCGAATTGACTAAATGCATTATATAATAATAATATTTTATAATATATTTTTGTGATGAAGTAATAATACTTATGATTATTATGATATAATAGTGAACGCCTAGAATCGAGATGCAACAGTAGAATATTATAAAACTTCTTGCAATATATCTTGGCGCAAAAAACAAAATGGCACCATTCCACCATTCCACCATTTTTAACATTTTTAATATTTTTGTTGTGGGACCACTCCGGCAATATCCTGAATATCCCCTGAAAATTTCATCTAAATTGGTCAAACCATCGCGGAGTAATCGATACAAACAAAAAAACAACAAAATAGTAGCCATTACGCCATTTTCAACCTTTTTTAATATGCTTGCTATGGGACCATTCCGGCAATATCCTAACGTCCCCTGAAAATTTCATATAAATTGGTCAAACCATCGCGGAGTAATCGATGTATAAACATAAAAAAAATTAACAAAATGGCCCCCACTCCACCATTTTTAACATTTGTTTAATATACTTGCTATAAGACCACTTCGGCAATATCCTGAATGTCTCCTGAAAATACTACATTTTCATGGTCACCCTGTATACATAAAACTGGATAACAGGATAGCAAAAGAGATACCTTTTACCAAATGGGTTGTATGTCTATTACACACCCCAATGCTTAATTTATATTTTAGTGTGAAAAGGATATTTAAAAAAATGTAAATTTAATTATAAAACGCACTGGCTTTATCGGCCTTACACCTGCGATTTTTAATATTATTACAAAAAAACGGGTGAACGGATTTTAAAACAAATTAAAAGGGACAACCTGAGAAACGTCCTCTACCATTTGGCGTTCGACGCATCAAAATCGGCTAAGCCGTTTAGACAATATGCGCGAATAAACTAAAAAAAAATACATACAGGTCGAATTGAGAACTTCCTTCTTTTTTGAAGTGTGTAGGAAATACTCTTATTCTTTCACATGCTTTTTGAAACAACATCAAAAAATATCTTTGTTGTAGCGTTTTTATAACAAATTAGAAACAAAACTAACCAATAACAAACAAAAGATAAAATGAGCTTCGCTAACATACATATTTAGGAATTAAGAAAATAAATGCCTTTAAGACTCGTTCTTAGGAACCCAAACAAATGTGTATTCGCCATTCCCCCGCATTTACGACTGACCTATTAAAATAAAATATGAAACAGTTTTATAATTTTCTGTTTTAACAAAACAAATTAACATAATTATGTGAAACAAACAAAAGACAACAAGTATATGAGCTTTAAAACTCGCAAATGAGATTTTTTAGTATCATCTGTTATTCTCACACCTGAATACAAACAATGAACTCATATAAGTTGTGTGTTTTGAGAAAATTCGGTTCAACTTGCGTCTTGTTTATTTGCCTGAAAGGCTTATGATATTTAGGTAAATTATTTAGTTTAACAACGAAATGATATAATAACAATTGTAAGCATTTATTTTCCCTAAAATCTTTATTTATTTTTATTTGAGCGAGTTATTTCAGTACCAGTTGAAAATCAGACTCCGGCTTTGCATACCACGCCACTCGAGATCTTTTATATGTAAAAGGATAGAAATTTAAATTTCTTGATGGCTACTAGGACTGATTTTAAGGTTTTACTCGAAATTTACCTTAAAATCTAAACATTGGCTTACGGCCTTTTACCGCCCATAAATGTTATTAAAAGATATTTTGCGTTAGCTTTTAAGAGTGGGACTGAATGTTTTTTATACTGAGGTCTTTATATTTGTTTTGTTTATATATCAAAATGATACGATTTCAGGACATTTAAAGGTTCTACAAAATATAATATTTGTTTCCGCTTTTATTTATTATCTTCAAAAATGTTAAAAATAGAAACTAAATAAAACTTTGTCAACCTATATCAGAGTAGGTACCTCTTATGGTATTATATTTACATGAACTTATATACCTAAAATTGGTCAGAGATTCATATCCTGAATTGTCAGCATACAGTATAGTAGCCTATATTATAATAATTATAATACGTTGGCTTTTATATGGAAAGGTAAAAATATGACCGTGGAACTCTCTTCCTTAATATTTAACCTTTTAGGGCTATTAGTGAATTTTGCATTTGCTTATATTCTTTTTTAAATTTTTCATAAAATATAAAATTATACGCTGACATGGTACAAAGACAATACACTTAATTACAAACACAAATTTTGATCGGATTAAGTATTTTTAAAATGTAATTTTATCAGTATATTATATTATATCCCTCCCAGTTTTATAGAAATTGATTTAAGCGTGTTCCAAATATGTTTTTGTTTAATGTATATCTTAAACAATGCATGCTAAATTTCTGCACCCATTACTGTTAGTATTTAATAGTATGTTATGTAACAAGTGTTGCAAGGGGAAGTTTTCAAACCAGAAATCTTTTTAATTTGAAAACGATTTCTTTCGCAGAATTATTTTTTAGACAGTATTTTTGTTACGACCACAAATAATTTTCAGTTAGAATTTTATTTTTATTTACAACATTATTGTTGAAAATTGTGTAACTATTTTGTCTGAATGGGTGTATTTAGGGTAGACCCCCTCTCCCACACAATATGAAAGGTATAATATTACGGAGGTGATGATATTTTTCATTGTTTCAGCGATCTGGACCCCCTTCACCGCACAGTAAGGAAAGAAAGTGAGGACCCCCCAAGCAAAATCGTAAACACACCACAGCTTGTTTATAAATGAAAATAAATTTAAAGTTGTCTTTGCTTCTTCAGCAGTCTTTTGACTGACGATCTCTCAAATAATGTCGTTCCTGGAAATGAATTTTACAATACATGTGTTGAAAAATGTTGTCGACACGCGTAAGATAACAGATAACAGATCAAGCATTTTGTGTAAGTTTCATAAGTAGTCTCGCAGGAAAAAGATATTTTCTTTGGATCCTAATGCAATCTAAGACAATTAAAACGTCCGTCAGTTCGGTTAACTCTTATCAAAGTCTGATGTGTGTTATAACAGCAGAAATACACTTACATCCACCATTTTGTCAAGATAGTTACCCAAAGCATCCGTGTCCCCAAGCCCGATAATATCGGCCTCTTTGAAATTAACAGGCTTTAGCTCTACATAATTTAAAAATGCTTCTAGCTCGATATTATCTAAAAATGTTCAAAAATGACTTATTTGTAGTTGTTATAAGGTTAGAAGAAAAAATTCACTTTTCATTTTAAGTAACACTGAAAATATTTTCATGTTTTTCCCTTCTAATTTATTTTGCTAGTAAAATTAATGCTTAGAATAAAAACAAATGCAAGGCTTTTGCTTTTCGAATGTGAGATGTGAATAAAAATGCCCCTAATCTTTAAAAAAAGCCATTTATCTCCAATTAAAAAGTATGTTGCCGAGATAACCCAGCTACACTCACCTTAACAAAAAAAATGGAATTTTAGCAACCAAGAATTTTTAGTGTTTAAAATTTCCATTTCTCACTAATAGGAAACTAGGTATATAATAATTGCACACTAAATAGTCCCCTAAAACATTTGTATGTATCTTTGTTAACAAATGGCAAATAAATTAAGTTAAGCAACTAAATTCCAAAAATTGTAGAAATCATTAGCAACACAATTTTTTTGTATAAAAACTTTTTTTTACTTTACAGGGTTGCTCCAGAAGGAACAAAGAGCCCCCTAAACTTTAAATCTTGGTATAAGAATTTTTTACTTAAAATACAGGGTCGGTAACTTCTAAAATGCTTTTTGCCAACTTTGTCGGTTGTTTTAGAAGATAAAGTATCGAACCTAGAAATATTTATAGGCAACAAGAAGAGACGCATATAAAATAACGCTAAGTTTTGTTAAAAAAAACATATCAAAACTCACTAAATTGTGATTTGTTTTTTAGCAAATCTTGGCATCTGAGTTAAAATCTTAATTATTTTGTATTTAACATGTGGTCTTATTTTTACAATGAAGCTTCTAGAACCATTCGAAATATAAACAGAAACAATGTGCAGGGTAATTTAAAGAAAAGTAAATTGGGATTTTTATGAAAAAATGAAACTTATTTTCGAGAAAACCAATGAACATCAAATAAAAAAGATATACACTAAAACTATTAACATTTTTTTTATTTTTTTGGTAATAACCTACGTGACTACATTTTTAGAATCTAAGAAGCAATTTTATAAAACATGTTCTATGTAAAAATATACCTTTTGGAAATATTTAAAATATAATATTCAATTTCAAGTAGATCTTAATAGTTATCAAAATGATATTATGCAATATATTTTAATCTTTTGAAATCTTTGGAGATATTATAGAATAGTAAAATAGGAACATGAGCCATATTTGTTTTCATTAGATGGATTTTTCGTAACGCGAGTTTAAATTTAACAAAAATGGGATATTTTACCTTAAAAATCTCTAACACTAACACAGACTCCAGAACACAAAAAAATTAATATATAAAAAGAAAGAAAAAATTTCGTACAATATTTTATCTAAATAACTGGAATCCCTGGAATATAATAAAGAAAAACTAAAATAACTACCTCCGAGTGGGTTTGACTTCATGGTTTTCTTAAATAAATTTATTTCGCCAATGGTAAAAATATGAAAAAATTGCTTCATATAGAACTAATTACGTAAAATACGGGAAATAGAGTATGGGTTCGGGAACATGAGACAAAGGGGGAATCGGGAGCTTAATTCGCTTCGCAGAGACGTTTGCAACGTAAAATCGACTTTCTGCAGATTTTGCATCATGACATAGGCTAATTATGCGGAGATATCGAGGGAAATAGGCAGAGAGTTCTTGTACATCGTGCCGTTAACACATATATTGGTGAAACCATCTAGAAGAAGAATGATAAAATGTACTTTGAATATTTTCTATTGATTGCTCTAACCGAGGGAAATCGACTTAATCTTAAAACGAACATTTGCGCTTACAAAGTTAGGACGGTCTTTTTTGTGAATTCGCCTAAGGTCATAAGCCTTTTATATCGCCGAGGGGTTAATCATAAGAAAAAAAAATAGTTTTATTGCCAATAAATTGCAAACATTTTCACGTCGAAGAAGTTCATTCAGTTAACGCATTTAGTCTGTCTACTTTAAGCGTTTGCCATTGACTACTAGACTTTGGAGTGTTTTACTGAGAAATAACAGATAAGATCTTATTTTTGTGCTAAATTCCCCAAAGTTTTCCAATTTTTGATTACATACAGTACTTCACTAAGTGTGGCATTTTTTACTTAGAGCATTAAATTTATTTTGATGGTTTTTGAATTTTTAAACTTAACCTTTAACTGATCAGCGAAATCTTATGTTAATCTGATAAAGGTCTAATTACTAGATTGTACCTTTATTCGTGAAATTTTATAACATTGTTACCGGTAACTGGTAAAAATAAAAATTCGCGCAATGAAAGGATATCAGTTGAAAGGAATAAATGAATAAATAACAAAAAAACGTTTCAATTGCATGATTAAGAACTTCCAAAAAAGATAAATCGTCGGTCCGGTGAAAAGATTTTTATAACATTTTTGAAAAGTAAACCGTATTTTTGCGTCAGTGCTTAGATATTAAGATATTGAATTAAATCATATAGTTCATTTTTATGTAATACTTTTTTTTCAAAATTTGAGGTAATTTGGATAACTAGCTTTTTTGTAATAATTTTTTAACGTTTCACTAGGCCGCCATCTTGTTCCGGCACATTGAATTATAACCAAAATATTACCAGTGCATGAGCTTGACATATAGACAGACGAAATCGAGAAAACATGTTTTTCGTCATCTAGGAACCCTGAAACGTGAAGCTCTGAAAAAACCTCGGAGGGTGATTTTTTCACGATACAATACTTCCCTTTTATGATGGAGGTGATAATAACAGAACAAATTATAGATTTCACCGATATCTATAAGAATCATAAGAGATGAAACTAGTCTATCTTTGTCCGATTTCGACCTATTTGCGAAAAACCTAAAATTGTACCTTTTGATCTCGGGTTTGAAGACGTTCTGCCAGGCGAACATAGGCAAATTTTTGCACGAATAACCTAGCTCAACTTTGCCTATTCACTGATTTTCTGATGTCTTTTAGAGGGCGAGCTGCACGACTATTATACTGGTTAAAAATATATTATTGGAGATATAGAAAACGAACATAAAAAATTTAGCGAAAGGGACAGGATTGAGCTAAATATTTTTGTTGTCTAGTCTCATTAAACCAAAGCTCTGATGTGTATTCATGAAGTAAGGCGGAATGATTTTTTATAAATGTTTGTATTCTTAGTAATTTTTTTGTGGTTTTATTAGAGATTTTTGAACAATAACGAAATAACGTAGATAATTTATGAGCAGTAAAAAACATGCTTCACTCTAACTTATCTACCTATAAGTAACAAAAATTTGATTAAACACTTAATTGGTATAAACCAGTTAAGTTATATTTAGGAAGTTTTCACAAAAGGAACTTTTTTACGAAATGCTTAATACAAATATGCTATCATTTAATGATGGTATTTAAAAAAGGCTGTCATATATTATTTTTGTAAATGGGCATGTTGAGAATCAGATAAGGGAAAATTGAGGCTAAAAATTAATACTGGTTTTTCTCCACCTTAATTTTCCGTCACAACATTGCTAATGCCGGGGTTATTCTAGCTTAGAACTACATTATAAGTCTTCCAACAACTCCAGGAATTTTATAAATCAGATTAAAATGACTATATCGTTAATTTCAGCAGAATGACCGTGGGTAAACCAGAGTTGCAGAAAAGAGCCATGTAACTATTACTTGCTGCTATTATTAGGTAGTAGTATTTATTAGTATGCACAAGAGACTAAATCAATTACACTAGTTTACAGCAATTTTGCGACTGTTGTGTAAAAGGCAATTTTTTTGTTAATTTCTGATCGCTTAATGCGAAAATGATAGAAACAAATTTCCTAACACGTAAGATTTTTGAGATATGATTTTTTCAACAAAAGCTAATCAGCATTTTAATCACATTATTTTTAAAAAGTAATGTCATTGGAATTAAAAAAGAATAAATTCGGGTTCCAGCGCTCCCGGCAAATTGGGAAGAAGATTTAGAAATGTATGTAGATAAGGCAGAACCCGATAATGTATCAGAAAAAAACGGTTCCTATTTTCCTGAAAGTGAAGAAAAAGCATCCCATTTAGTGTACTCTATGATCTAGTTCGCGACCTCCACTTATCCAAAGAGCATGCTGAACTATTAGGTTTAAGATTAGGAACCGCAGCCAGCAGCTATCCTCGGTTTTTCAATGCTGCTATTTAAATATATACAGAATAAAAGCTGTGTTCGTGTTAATCCAAATAGTGTTATAAATAAGTTTAACATCAATTCTACTCTATAATAGCAACAAAAGACATGGGAAAACATACGAAAGTATTTCACTTAATCTAAATGCTATGATACGTATAAGAGGCAGATATGTAGAAACCGAAAAGTAATTGTTTCTAGGGCTTTAGGGTAGATTTACGTTTTCTTTGTCTTTGGGACAGTAGAGCTAAACAGACCCATTACCAAATAAAAGAATGGCTTCAGAAAGATAAATTTATCCCAGACGAAGCTAACGTAAAGAATGTTCCTCTTGTTGATCATAAAAAAATTCTGTTACCTTTTTAGCATTAGATAAAGGAGGAGATGCGTTTAGATACCTAAAATAAATATTTCTTAATCTAAGTGATCCTAAGCTTAAGGAAGGAATATCTGTTGGACTACAAATTAGAAAAATACTAAGGGATGAAAAGATTGATCAAAAACTAAATGATATTGAACTAGCTAGAAATTTTAAAATAATTATTTCGGAGTTTCAGAAATCAAAAATATAGAAAACTACGAAAAACTGTAGGAGATTATTGTTGGTATCTCATGAGAGAAAGCGATCACGAATATAAACGAAAGTCAACATTTACAAAAAAGTTATCTACAAAAGACCTACTATAAATGTATTTTTATCGATTTTTATGTATATTTTTGCAAACAAAACCTGCTAACCTTAGAATATCTTGATGTTTTTTCTTGGTTTGAACTTAATGTATAACTATCCGTAAATCTTCTTTACCCGGAACTTCCCTCCTTATGATTTATTTTTCATTTGTTAAGGATAGTGAAGTGTGGCCCAAATTACTTCAATACAGAGTTAAAGTATATATGTTTTACATATACTGTCTCTTCAAACATTTTTATTGGGCTCCATTTTGTTTCATCATATTAGATTCCTACCAATATTTTAGCAGTTTCTTTCTGCCTATTCCATGTCACACTCTTGTTGTTATGTTAGAAAGGTGTAAAATAACTTTTTTTTTAATTGTCGACGTTTCACAATTTTATTGTTGCATCCTCATGACACATAGATTTTATATCCTGCATGATATCCACATTCTCAGTCTTTACCTACTCTGTTGGTCAGCAGATATTTCCTAACCCCAAAAATAAGAAGATCGGTAAAGAAAACCATTTAGAACCTTAATATCTGGGAAAATTTGCGAACCAACGAGGTAGGTAAAGACTGATAATATTGGTTTCATGCAGGATACAGAATCTATATATGTGTCGTGAGTATGCAACAATAAAATTTTAAAACGTCGCCAGTTTAAAAAAAAAACTTTCGTTTTTTTTGCCGGATCCTATCCCCAAATAATACGCTATTCTAACACAATAAGATGATCGTTAACGAAAACCATTTAAAAACATAATATCTGGGAAATATCTGCGGACCAACGAAATAGGTAAAACTGACAATGTGGGTTTCATGCAGGATATAAAATCTATATGTGTTTTTTTTAACATTGTACCGCCATATTGGATTTTTACCAAAATATTACCAGGTCATCCCCATACGACCCTTAATTTATGGTCAAAATTTGAAGCCAATCGGGTAAATAGTTTTTAAGCTATGCCGTAAACTGACAGACACACAGACCGACAGACGTATTGACAGAATTGATAAAACATATTTTTTTGGCATCTATGGACGGACGCTAAAACGTGAAGATATGTAAACGTGAGTGAGGATTACAAAAATTTTATTTGGCCGCAATTTTATTCCACCATGCTGAATTAGTGTCAAAGTTTAACTAGTTGATCCCTGTACCTCAATTAGTTATGGCACACAATTTGAAATCAATCTATTAAGTAGTTTTTTCAGGTTGAATTTCTAAAAATTTTATTATACCGCCATCTTGAATTTGTACCAAAATTCTCCAGTTTATTCCAACATAATACTTGATTTTTGTGTAAAATTTGAAATAAATTAGATAAGTAGTTTTTTAGCATTTCACTAGTCCCCCATTTTGTTTCGCCATATGGGATTTTTACCTAAATATTACCAGATCATCTTCATATGACCCTTATTTACTGATCAAAATTTCAATTTAACCAGGTAAATAGTCTTTAAGTTATGCCGCGAACTCACAGGCACTCAGGCGGACCGACGGAATTGATAACACATATTTTTTGATATCTAGGGACGCTAAAACGCAAAAATGTGTAAATCCTGAGAGGATGATTTTTTCACGATTACAAACATTTTATTTGGCAGCCATTTTGTTCGGCTGTCTTGAACTATTTCCATAATTTTAGTAGTTGATCCCTATACCAAAATTAGTTTTGGCAAACAATTTCAAATCAAACCAAGAAGCAATTTTTTCAAGCTGAATTTTTAAATATTTTATTAAGCCGCCATTGTATTCCATCCTGGATTTGTAACAAAATTTTGTCAGTTGATTCCAACATAATACTTGATGTTTTTGCAAAATGTAAGAATAATCGGATAAGTAGTTTTTTAATAATAATTTTTTTTACCATTTCACTAGATCGCCATTTTGGATTTTTACCAAAATTTTACCAGGTCATATTGGATTTTTACCAAAATTTTACCAGGTCATCCCCATATGACCCTTAATATTTGTCCAAAATTTGAATTATATCGGGTAAGTAGTTGTTTTAGCTTTGCCGCGAGCAGATAAACACATAGACAGACAGACCGACGAAATTGAGAAAACATGTTTTTCGGCATCTAATAATCCGTGAAGATCTGAAAAAATCCCGGAGGATGATTTTTTACGATTACAATATTTCCCTTTTACGAAGGAAGTAAAATTATATAAAAATTTTGGAATAAAATAAAAATAAATGATGCATTCTATAATTGCAAATATATACGTGATAGACAATTTTGGCTGTTTTATTATTATAATATCAGTCGCATTTTTTTTCTTGCTTATTGACTAGTGTTATAGGAGGTGATGTAGGTAATAAAAATGTCAATTAAATGGTTAAATATATATATAAAAAATTATTCTTAAGCATTAAATTAATAAGTAAGTTTATTTAAAAGTGTATTAAAAATGTACATTTTTTACATTATATTAACAAGTTTATAAATATTTACATAGTAAGTATAAATATTAATTTACAAATAACTGTTTTATGCAATGCTTGCAAAATACACATATATCAACCACCGGCGTACCTTGCGGTTCTTATTATCTCTCTCAATAAACACTTCTCACATTTATCAGCAGATGAGCTCTATAAAGAAACGACGGAAAATCTTGCATCTGCAAACCCAATTTTAATCCCTTTTACTAGTATCCTCACTCAACTGTAATTAAAATTATTATTTTGTACTGAAAGTAATTTTTCGGCCTCTTCGTCTTTTAAGAGGAACTGAATCTCTTCTAACGTTTTTCCCTTGGTTTCGGGAATGAAGAGTTTCGTTATTATCACAGAACAAAAACACCAGCAGGCAAATATGTAAAATGGCACATGTATACCTAATGCGTTTTTAAGAAGATGATAAATCTGAATTGATATAACAGCAAACCCAACGTAACAAGCGTCAGCAATGGTCATTCCAATGGCCTTTAGTTTGGCTGGAAACAGTTCTGCTGTAAGAACTATGGGTACTAAACCGATGCCGAATTTAAAAGCCGCGGCATAAAACAGAACAGCTACGGGAATCAACCAGCTAACGCCAATTACTTCGTAACCAAGGTTCTTTAGATTAAAGTAAATCGCAATTGTCATTAAACAAATGCCTGCTAGAGTTCCAGAACTCATGAGAAGAGCACGTCTTCCGAAATGATCTATAACAACTGATGCTGACATGGCCGCGCAAAGCATCAGACCTGAAAACAAAATAGCGGCAGTAGAGGAACCTATATATTTGGCACCTGCTTCTTCAAGAATAGAGTGCAAGTTCATTAGCATAACTGATATACTGCTCATGTGCTGAGATGCGTTCAGCCAAATCATAATAAGAAGGGCTTTCCTGTTACTCTTGACCAAGACTATGTCTTGAGGCTTTCCCCTTTCACTTTTTTGCCTTTTAATTGCAGCGGAAATATCTTCAAGTTCTCTGTCTGCGTCATCATCGTGTCTTAGTTGCTGTAATGATCTTCTTGCTGCTTCTGGTTTGTCTTTGTATAGTAAATAGTAAGGCGACTCCGGGATAAATGGTAATGTTGACAACGTGATGGCATTAAAACAGATACCTAAAAACATGATAATGTATTAAAATTTCAAGATTATGATCAGAACATTTTGTGTGTAATCAAAAAGGAAAAATTATTTATGTGTGCTATGGCTAAGAGGTTTATTTTAAATATAGCATGGAGCTAAGAAGCAAAGCTCCTATATCATTTTACATATGTGTTCGGATTCAATTAATAAAGGACCCTTGAAATGATTTTGTCAAAAGTTTTCTTTATAATCGGTGTTCTTTCTTTTTATGGTAATTGGAAAAACAAAAAAGACCTCACTCAGGATAAGTATATTGCACTATAATCGTTTTAATCCATGCCCTAAAAATGCAAAGTCATAGTTATGCAGAGTCATAGTTTCCCTTGACGTTCTCCAAACACCGTAACATACATTTTAATTTCACGCCCATTACTGTGTCTCTAAAATAACTACTACGAATTGTTAGGAGCCCATCAGACAACGGTGCATGTCTTCTCAGCTGATCATCCATCATAGCACTAGCCGCGCTTGACGATTCTTTATCTTGATTATATCGTCTGTGAACGAATCTAACCCAAACATCACCAGGTTTACTAAGAATATACTGTCGGCTTCTATGAACATTCATATTATTCTTAGAATATTCTGCAAATATATACATCCTCTATACAAAACCTCCTAATCTTTTGTAGAATATCTATTAATAATAATCAGATGGAATATTCGAGTAAGATGAAAGTGTGTTTTTTATCTATATAATATTCTCAGATATTCGACATGTGAATAAAAATAAAACTATAATAATATTTCTATAAACCATATTTTTCATAAGTACTATTTATATCCTAGGCTTATCCATCTTTCATTCTTAGCAACTACAGGAATCAAGTTTGGTAAACTATACGATATTTATATATTATAAACCCTGCCAACCGTCATTGTATTGTCAACCATACTGGAAAATTAACATTTGAAGTTTGAGTAAAAGTGAGAGCTGAATTGATGTCGTTTGCTCAGGTATGAGACGATCTCGGCAGCTAAAGGTTACCTAAGAATATTCCAAGTTAGCTCACATCTGCAAAAATATCTCCAAGCGACTGGTCCCGATATAATAAAGACGTACGGCATAGTGGTGAACCCTTCGCGCCGCTATTCTCTAAGGCGATCAGTCTAAGATAAACCAACAGTCAACAAAGATTTTAAAGAGAGATGGGAGAGACAGGGCTTTAGACACTCAGGTGACGCAATTCGTGGCCCTGATGCCGCTCGGATAGAATACCTCCTCGGGCTCTCTCGAGGAAATCTTAGAAAACTGGTAGGAATGCTAATGCTGCCCAGCTCTTGTAAATACCAGAGAATCCGTTATGGGGGAAAGATAGCCAAAAATGGCCACAAACGAGAAAAACTCCGAAAGAAGTTACAATGGGCCCACCTGAGAGGCCTAAGTAATGGGTTGGCACAAGTTACCCCTCCATACTTTACATCTATCTATCTTGGTAGTGGAATCATCCAGAGAACTAAAAATATTGTTTAGAGACTTTGATACAGTTGAGAAATTCGTAAACAAATTTGAATCAAGGTCTAGCAAACATCTTGGATCGTGATATACAGGGACAGTTGAAATTGCCAGAAAAATGAATCACGAGAAAGAAAATGTTGGTAGATGGAGTTGGATGGGATGCAGTTATCATTGGTATGCTAACTGTATAGAGAAGGGAAACCGATATGGTGGCAGTCACCCAGGATCGTCTTCAATCGTTATCGATCATCAATGGTTACATAACATCATTCACGCTCGACGGTTGTCATAACAACCCTAGGCTCTCGATCGTATGGTACTCTGTCAGTTGCGCATTTCTGATTTTAACATTAAACATATTGTAAGTATCAATATGAATAATGTAATAAACCAAAGAGTACGTTGTTTGAAACTGCTATTTCTACTTTGTCATTGTCAAAATTGGCAAATATTGAACGACTGGTGGCACTCGGTGCTGTATATTCACACTTTTTAGCATTTTTAGTTAAAAGTACCTAGTTGTACAAATTTGATCAGGATTGAAGACAGTCCTGTGTGACTGGCAACAAATTTAAACCGGTCAGTTTAAAACAATGTTAATATAATTTGCTTTAATTTCAGTCGATTATAGACGATGGAAGACGCTTGTACACGATATATCTGGTTTGACTGTTGGAAAAATAAACATACAATAGAGAATTGTAGGTTTATTTTTCTTCTCTCTATACAAAATGATTTTCCGATATATTAAATAACGGACTTCAACCGGGTGAGATGGATGAATTAAATTTATTTGGCGGAATTTGATGAATTTGATAAATTACCTGGAATATAAATCGTTACTAAGGTAGCGACCAAGATTGCAGTAATAAAGAATTGTGCCCAAGGCATAAAGAAGACATTTTAATGCCTGCGTACATTGCATGCAAAATATATGTAAATATGTACAGGATGACCGTTTTATTATAGGACGATATTTTATCTCGACACCTGTAGAAGAAAGCAAAAAAGTTATATACAAAAGTTGTTTAAGGTAATCTGAAGTTTTATTTTATATATGCTTCATATCTACAGTGTGTCCAGTTTTTTATCGACCGGTACCTTATTTCAAATAGGATACCCTATATATTGTGCCATTTTTGAATTCCCTACGAAATTCTAGATATAATCTATGTATATTGTTCTATACCTAAACCTAAGCGTTTTTGACATATCTTATGTTTTATATCAAAAATGAAAGAAATGACATTTGCAGACCTCAACTTAAAACATTTTCTTAATTAACAAATACAGGATGGTCAAAAACTAGCGTTAAAAATGAAATGAGAAAATCGTTAAACGTTTTTTTATTCAAATGGAAACCCCATAATTTTATAAGTTTAACTCATTAAGCATTAAAAATGAGGGTGACTTTCTTAAAGAAAATTTCAAAAATTTTTAGTTTTCGAAATAGTGCCAATTTAACATTCTTCTGTTGAAATGAAATTATATTAAACAGGGTGTTTCATTTAAAATAACAAAGTCGATGCTCCTTTCTTTACTTTCCAATTGTTCATTCTTAATTTTTTTAGTAAATCCTGACGGTTTAAAGAAAACCACAAAACTTCCGTATTTAACATTTTCTTCTAACTCTAAAATTGAAGCATGCAGACCCGTTCAAAATATAATCAAATACCCTTTACATAATACATCACTTGTATTATGTTTCATTTTGTTGGTTATAGGGAAGGATTCTTTACGTAGGAACTTCCTACTCCCTGATAACCAGGTAAAAGGGTAAGAATGCTCTTTAAGAATTTAATTTATCTAGAAAAGTGTAAGATAACCCAATTTATATATTTAATCACTAAATAAGCAATAATTCCTCGAATTGGACCGGGTTATACTTCATTAGCCCTGATATAGTGAACATTTATTATGAGGGAATTCGGGTTAAAACTAGTTTATTAATATTGTTTATAAGCTTGCAATCAACTTTAATTCAAAGAGAAACATTAAAATAATGTAGCCCTTATGTGTAGTTAAAATTTTGCATCACTAACCTATTACACATGGTATCCATAGAGGTACAAACGGTGCAACACAGTACACTATTAATATGCCTATGAGCATCATAAGGTAAATAATACTGGACAGAAAACCTCTGATATTGTGATCAGCGATTTCGGCAATATACATTGGCGCAGCTACAAATCCTGTATCTCCCGATATTCCAGCAATGAATCTGGCAACATAAATGTATTCTATACTTGGAGCTATTGCAATGGAAATCCAAGCTATTAATGTTGCTAATGATGATAAAATTAGAGATCCTTTTCGGCCTATCTTGTCTATAAGAAACAGATTTAAAGGAATTCCGCAACATCCGCCTAACATGAGAATAGTTTCTAGCCATTCTGCTTGAGCTAGTGTCGCCTTTATGGGACTATCCGGTGCCATAATTTTGGGTATGATGGGCGCAGTCCATCCATATTGCATACCATCTGAGATACATGATAATGTACCTAAAAATATATAGAATTTTATTAGAAATAGAATTATTAGATTACATATTTTACTACAGAGAAATATATACAGGGTGTCTCTCCGGGAATTACACCGATCGATTATAGAAACACTATAATTAGGAAACACCTGAAAATTTGGTACCATACTATTGTCAATAGGAGCCATTTAGCAAAAATAATTTTAAGCTGTCAGTGCTTCCGGTTATACCAGAAGTTAATGTCAATTTTCTTATTTTAAATAGACATATATTATTTTATTTTTGATTCTAGTTAAAATTCTAGGCATATATTGCGTGTTTAATATCCTATACCTAAATCTCGCCGTTTTTAGCATTTGTGATATTTTATGTCAAAAAAGACATTTGCGCGTCAAAAAATATCTGCCAATTTTTCTTGTACGTACTTTTATTGTATCACTCGGGTAAGTTTCTTTGTAGACGAAGACCTCTTTAGCAGATTTTTTGTGCAATTTTGATAGTTATTAGTAGGAGTTATTCGAAAAATAAGAATAAATATTAAATTGAAGAACTATCAAAAATCTTTTTTTTTAAATGAAACATAACTATGTATAATACTGTCTATCCCGAATATATATAGTTTTCAAAATTATTGCCAATTAAACGTGTTTCTGTAGAAAATAATATACTTACCCTATACCATTTGAAACATTTCAATAATCATGCCGACGATTGACGCTTAGGTTATACCCACGAGGAGTATTTAAATTTATTCATTTTTTAAGGAGACTCTGGCAAAGTGGTATCAAGAACCTGTGATACTTTTGGACTTCGATATCCACAAAAACAAAAACCATCAACTCACACCGTTACAAAAATCATATACAATTTTAAAATTTTTTTTAGCCTTAGACGTCATTTTTAACATAAAATATCAAAAAATGTCAATACAGGTATAAGACATTATACACGAGAAATGTCTAGAATTTTATGTAAAACAAAATAATATATAGGGTGTTTCATCTACTTCTGGTATAACTGGAAGTCCCGCCATATTGTAAATATTTTAGTTAAATGGCTCCAATCGACAGAAGTATAGTGTCAAATTTTTAGATTTTTGTCAAATAAAGTTTTCTCATAAACGATGATGATGCAGTTTCCGGTGGGTACCCTGAATATTTTATTTGTGAAAACTAAAAACGCGTTTCCTAGAGACCACAAACGGTTTAATTTTGTTTAATAATCTATTGTAATAAAAAATAATTAGAAATATTTAATTTGGGTAAAACTTTTCTTTTATTAACTAAATTAAAAATCAATGTGCTTAAAGTCAAGAAAGAAATTCGTCGAATTCCTTCAAAATATTAAATATTTTTATGTAGTAAACAGATCGGTAAATTAGGATTTTTGCTTCCTTCGTATAGAACATCGGATTCACACAGATAACACAGTTTATATATGCATATAGTGATTAAAAAACACAATATCAACGAGAAAAAGAGTTAGCACTGAACATTATTAAATGTTTAAAAACTTTGTAGTAAGACCGCCCTTTAAATTAACAGAATGTAGAGCATTTTGATCAAAATTTAATGCTCCAGTTAAGAAACAGTGCTAGCCTTTGGTTTTGCTGGCCAATATAAACTGTGCTATCAGTGTGTAGTGGAATTTTATGTTATGGCATTTTATTTACCATTTAGTATTCGTGCCAAAATGTTGTAATTTGGTGCAAAATTTTAATTCAATGAAATAAGTAGTTTTTGATACTGATTTTATTATATTATATTAGCTAATGGATAATTATATTTCTCACATAATTTTAAAAACACGATAAGATCTCGGTACTAGAAAGTCTTTGCTTCGTAAATATAAGGAATACTGAAGCGTGAACCAAGAAGTCATTTAGTAACACATATATACTTTCTTTTCGAACATTTTTATTGGGCGCTATTTTGTGCTACCATATTGGGTTCGTCCGTCGTTCAATAGTCGAAAGTTCGTCGCAACATTTTACCAGTTTCTACCTATGTATTTACCCTACTTGTTAAAAACCGCCCTTTTGTTCCGTCTCGTTGAATTCGTACCCGTTTATCCTTAGATCACATTTAATTTTTTCGGCGTAATTTGAAGTCAACTAATAAGATGTTTTTTTAAATTGATTTTTTAAACATTTTGTTTGGTCGCCATTTTGTTTCGCCATCTTGAATTCGTACCACAATTTTACCCGTTTATCGCTATATCACTCTTAATGCTCGCACAAACAAATCTAAATTTATCTAATAAGTAGTTTTTCAGGCTGCTTTTTTTTAACATTTTATTAGGCCGTCCGTTTGTTTTGATACCTTACATTTGTACCAAAATATTATAGTTCATTCCTACGTACCAGTTGATTTTTGTGCAAAATTTAAGGTAAATTGGATATTTAGTTTTTTAGTAATAACTTTTTTAAAATAATACCAGGTCTTCCCTATATAAATATTCATTTTTGACCCAAATTTGAAATCAGTCAGGTACGGAGTTTTTTAGCTACGCTGCGAACAGATAGACAGTCAGACAGACAGACGTAATTGAGAAAACATATTTTTGGCATCTAGTGACGCTAAAATTTAAAGAAATGTAAAATCTGCAAGGTTGATTTGTTCATGATTACGAACATCTTGTTTAGCCGCTATTTTGCTGCGCCATATTGAATGCGTACAAAAATTTTATCAGTTCATCTCTATACCACAGCTAATTCTTGCACAAAATTTGAAATAATTCTACTAAGTAGATTTTTCAAGCTCCGTTTTTAAATATTTTATTAAAATATTACAAAGTTTTACCAATTAAAAAATCATGGTATTTAGAATTAGACCGTGTCAAATTGGAATTACTATCCGACGTTTCGCCATCGATTGCACGAGGCTTCTTCAGGAATCTTTAATCAACGAGCTCTGGACACTGAATGGTCGGTTTAATCCCAAGAACCATGATTTCTTAGTTGATCAGAGCCGACAAAGCTTCCGTTCTAAAGTTTTACCAGTTGATCTCTGCGTAATAGATTGAAATTGGATAAATAGTATTTTAGTAATAATTTTTCATAATATTTCACTAGGCCGCCATTTTATTTAGCCATATTGGATTTTTACCATAATGTTACCAAGTTATCCCCATGTGACCTTTAATTTTTGACCAACATTTGAAGTCAATCGAGTAAGTAGTTTTTAGCTATGCAGCGAAGAAACAGACACAGGCAGACCGTCCACAGACCTAAGGAAAAAAATATAATTTTCGACATCTAGGGATCTTGAAACGTAAAGATCTGAAAACATTTTGGAGGGTAATTTTTTCAGGATCACAATAGTTCCCTTTTACGAGGGAATTTAAAACATATCAACAAACATAAGAAATGATGTAGCGTTTATCAGCTGATACTTAATATGTGCACGAAAATATGCAAAGAGGAAACATAAACAAAAAATGCTTTGAACTAAAAACATATATTTTAAATTTGTTTATTTAGGTTATCGGTATATATTTATACTTAGTACAATGTCAAACATATTATGATAGATATATTGAAGACGTATTATGATTTGGTGTCTTATTTTATAAATATTTACGAATAAATACTGTAAGCTTTCAAAACAAATCATTTTTAAATTTAAAAGTCAAACTGCTGCTCGTAATAAGTGGATGGCTTTTTTATTTTTATGGTAAATTTGGTGTTAAATATTTTGAAAACCAAAAGTGAAAATGGTATCGGCCTGCGCATACTAGCATTTAATAGAAACATTATTTGTGAATAAACTAGTGTCAAAATTTTTCGAAAAGTATCAGGGGTGTGTTTTATAAAGGGTGTATCTGAAAAGCATAATTTTTTCTTCAGTATTCGAGGTTTCTACAAAAAAGTTTCCGATTTTTCTTTAAATATATTTTCTCAAAACAGTCGCCAGAAAGAAATAACAAATTTCTCAGTTTTTGAAAATTCATGAGCGTGAGGCAATAATTTTTACTAAAGCATAATATACTCCTTTAAAATTATTTGGTTTTTGTTTAACCCAAGCCCCAATTTTTTGCATTAGCGTACATAAAGATTTGTATTCTGTAAATATTTGAATTGTTTCTTTAATACAACGGATAAATGACATGGCTTTGTTTTTATTTACATTTTTAAGGCCATTACCGACAGTTGTGAAATATATTTGAATAAAAAATTTCCGCACGAAAAATATTTCCTGCATAATCTTCAATGGCAGCAAGCAGAATTAGCGATTTTCAAAATTCATGGATAAAAACTTCCTTCCTACCAACTGAGTAGGTAATCGATAAATATGCATAAAATACACCCAGTTAAAAAGTGACGCACTTGATTTTTAGCCCAAGTTCAATATCTTATATCATCTAAACCAGTGGATCGATTATGAACAATTTTTTTTCGTAGCTATGTAACTTTATCTTTCAGCAAAAATGAAACAAATGAAAAATTTCTCAAAGATTGTTGGATAACAATGTAAAAACTAAAACTATGCTTTTTTGCTAATTTTTGACTTGCCTTTTGTATTAGTTGAGGATTCGTACAGAAACTGTTTACACCCCATATGAAAGACCTTTTTTGGAGCACTTTAATTTTTTATACCGACTATCCCTAACATTGACCGAATTACAGCTTTTTTACTGAAACCTTACCCAGCTGCATAGTTGTTAATGAAAAAACTTAGACAATGTTTTTTTTTAACTTAAGACAACAATAACTGGATAAGAATTTGAAAAATGTGCATAGTACCAAATATTGGCTTCTCTATAGCAACTTTGAGAGCTTCCTATCTTGCAGCATACTCGAAATTAAATTTCTTATACTTTTCATTGGTATAGCGTCCCATTCTTTTGATGTTGTATCTGCCAGTTCAACAAAGCCTCTCAAGAGACCGTTTGCGAGAACGCACCCTTCTTAATTTATTCCACAAATGCTTTGCTGTATTGATATCGGAGCTTCTCGCAGTACCCATAATGTGGCGATACCCGCAGTTTCGCACTAATGCGAGGGTATACGACTGGGCATTATCCTATGTCAGAATATTCAAAACGAGATTCAGTTATAACAGTAATTTTAGACTTTTGCAGGTCTCCTAGTCTCTAAATTCAATTCTGCTAGGTGTACCCAAACCATCTGCTCACTAACCATAGCATCTCGAACTTGGCGACGAACTTCTTGAACTTTTACAGGTATATTTGATCGATTACGTAAAATCCACAAAAAAGACTTGCAAATTCGTAATCAGCGACAAAAACTGAACTTAAAACCCTTTAAGTCTTTTTTAATGGAACTGGAAATTATGTATCAAAAATCTATTAGCGGATGGATAATATCGGATCATAATCGACTTTGAAAAAACAATTACCGTCGCCATGGCAATTAATTTGTTATAGCCCGCCATATTTGCCAGCTATGTATTTCACTAATTTCATGATTGTTATTTTTATATGCGAAAAAGGTTTTAGGGATAAAATGCCCCAAATTACACCTGAACAAAACAATTAGGTGCTTTAGTGAATGATGGGAGTAGTAAACGTTACGCCGCTCGTGCTGTGGGGGTTCCTGAAGCAACAGCTCGTAGAATGGGACCGTATACCGATCGAAGGAATAAGAAACCTAATTTCAAGTATGCCACGCAGATGAGGAGCTCTCAGAGTTGCTAGAAGAGGCAATACTCGGTACTAAGCACATTCTTCAAGTTCTTTTTTAGCCAGTTATTGTTATTTTGCGTTAATAAAAAAGTTTTATAAAATTCATACAATTTTTATTTTGTTAGTATATCACTTCTGAAAAATCAAGTAGGTTCCTTGGCAAAATGTAAGATTACAATAAAAAAGCTGAAATTCACACATTTTCAAGACAAATTAATGAACAGAATAACAAATTTGAGAAAAAAGAGGATAAGAGTGTTCTATACAAATGCTGGAATAATAAACAAGATGCTTTAGAAAGCGGTCAAAAAGACAAAAAACAGGAAAAAAAGCATGTGTAAGTTTTTCCATTAACAATAATGTAGCTTGGCAAAGTTTCACCTGTATTTCGGTCAATTTTAGACGTAAGTCGATCAATAAAAAAGCAAAATGCTCACAAAAAAGGGTCTTACATATAGGGTGTAAACAGTTTCTATACGAATCCTCAACTAATACACAGGGCAAGTCAAAAAATAGCAAAAAAGCATAGTTCTAGTTTTTACATTATTATCCAAGAATCTTTGAGAAATTATTTATTTGTTTCGTTTTTGCTGAAAGACAATTACATACATTAACTACTTACGAAATATTTTTTTTTAATCGATCCACTGGTTTAGAAGATATAAGACATTGAACTTGGGTCAAAAATCAAGTGCGCCACTTTTTTGGAACTGAGTGTAAATAAACGTTATACAGTATTATCAAAAAAATATACTACAAACTCCAAAATAACACTTTTATTTCTAACTTTCTTACAGTTTTCAGTCCATAAATGAAACACAAATTAGAATATACTTAAATAATGAAGGTCCAAATTTTAAATTAGTTTTAATTGGATAGCTGGCTTTTTTATATACCAGGCGAGTAGCCATTATCCTTAAATAGTTCTTTAGGTCCAACTTAATATATCAATAAATTGAAATGGACGTTTTATAAGAATCATAGGGTTGTCACTTCTGGAATTTCTGCATAACATTGTGTCCGTAATCTCCGCATAAGTTCATGTATTAAACCTACTCAGTATAAAGGCTTCTACGGAATTTTGGCATCAAACCCACAGAAAAAACAGTTTCGTCTATAATATAATATGAAATAGGAAAAAAAAATGCTTTGATTACATTTCATGGATGATTGTCAACTGAAAAATAATTTATCATGCATGTAAATGCCATGTCTGTTCTTGCGCCTGCGATCTTTCCCAACTTCCATTCATTTTTCTGATAAATGGCTTCACATGTTTATACGGCGTTTATGACATACAAGCTATTTGCCCTCTCATAAATATATAGTTAACCCGTATTGCCCATAGACTATTATCACTTTATTTATAAGCCTTGCCTTGCTTTCAGACTCTCTACCATCAGCATGGTATTATCTGCATACCGAAAAGTATTTATGTGAATGCCGTTTACTTCAACAACCTGATATACAACACACAGTTCTTTTTACTTCCCTCCTAAAAGGGAAGTATTGTGATCGTGAAAAAATCACCCTCCGAGATGTTTTCAGATCTTTATGTTTCAGAGTCCCTAGCTGCAGAAAAACATGTTATCTCAATTCCTTCGCCATAGCTAAAAAAACGGCTAATCCGATTGACTTTAGATTTTAGTCGAAAATTAAGGGTCATCTTAATTTTAATTAAAAAAAATTATTATTAAAAATCTACTTACCCAATTTATCTGAACTTTTACACAAAAATCAAGTATTTGTAGAAATCAACAATAAATTTTTGTGCGACTCGAAGATGGCAGACCATAATGGCGGTATATTAAAATATTTAAAAATTCAGCCTGAAAATACTACTTAATGGACTGATTTCAAATTGTGTCCTAATTCAAGATGGCAGAACAAAATGGTGCCCAAATAACATGTTTGTAATTGTGAGAAAATCTTACTTTCAGGTTTTACATATCTCCATGTTTTCCTTAGATGCCATAAAATATGTTTCATCAATTCCGTCTGTCCGTATGTCGGTGTATCTGTCTCTCTGACAGTTCGAGGCATAGCTTAGAAATTACTAATCAGATTGACTTCAAATTTTAGTCAAAAATCAAGTGTCATATGGAGACGACCTGGTAATAATTTGGTAAAACTCAGTATAAATCCAATATTCCCGCACCAGATGTCGGCCTAGAGAAACGTTAAACAAATTATCACTTAAAAAACGAATTATCCAATTTACCTCAAATCTCAAATTTCACCCAAAAATTGTCTAACATAGGAATGAACTGGTAACATTTTCATATGAATAGAAGGCAAAACAAAATGACGGCCTAATAAAAATTTAGCCTGAAAAACTACTTAATAGAGTAAAATACTTTTGTAAAAAAAATACCGAATGATAATCTTAAAACTGCATTTCTTATATTATATACTATAATTTTAAAAAACTTGGGTAAATTGGCTTTACCTGCAACTTTCCTCGTCATAAATCGTCATTAAAAAAATGGAAGTAGTATATCTTTAGTTCCGAACATAGTGATTTATATCTACAAAGAAGTGTTACATTCTATTTTTTTTTTCGAAAAAAGGAAATGTCAAGTGAGAGTAGTTTTTCGATATTAATATTTTAAATATTTTAACAGGCCGCTATTTTATTTATTTATATATTTACAGGCTGAAGCTTACAATGATATAAAATTAAAGTATATGCATATTAAACAGTATAAGGTAAATATAATATGAAATATCTACAAAATTAACAGTTAAAATGCATAGATGCATCTAAAAATTAAGAGTTAAGAATACTAGAGCCTTGAAAATTTGTCTCCGAGAAAATCCAGCGCAGAAAAGGTATTCGCAAACCTACAACAACGAGGAACGAATGAATTATATGCGTAGTTTGTACAGTGGGAAGGTGCATGGAGTAGATAAGAAGGTATATTTACTGTAGATGGAACATGAAAACATACTTTCTTAAAAGATCAGGACAACTAACATAATTATTGACTATTTTATAGAGCGTCTTAAGATATCTGTGAAATCGTTTGCAATTTATGTTAAACTTTTCCAATCTTGTTTTTATAAATGTTATGGTTAAGGGCGTAGTAATAGGGGCTTTATCAAAATAGAATGTATTAAACGAATATTCTAAAAATCAGGGGCACAACTTTTAATAAAACAAAACATATGCAGAGATTTAGATACTATCCTTTCCATATGTGAGAAGCTCATTCGAAGCTCACCCAGAGGTCTATAATATTAGATACGTGCTTTAGAGTAATGCCATTCAGTGTATAGTTGAAGTTAATAATATCACGACTCTAAGAAAATATTATAGTATCGCACTTGGTATTATTTATCTCCATGTCATCACAGTGACCCCTCGCCATTAATTTATACAAATCAGACTGCAACTGAAAACAATCATCTAAACTAAAAATTTTCCTAAAAAAAATTAAGTTCGTCAGCAAAAAGCAAGAATTCACTAAAGTGTACAAGAATCTTCCAAATCATTTATTCAGACATTGAATAAAAGTGGACCAAGGTGTGAGTGCTGGTGATGGAACCACAATTTCGTGAGATTTAAAACTATTTTTGCGAACAATAGGTGTAGGGTTGAAAAGATAGTCTGACAGCCAATCAAGCAAGGTACTAGATATTCCAATTCTGTTAAGCTTAGCGATATAGTATCCTGTGGTTAACTGTCAAACGCCTTGGATAAGTTCGTGCAGAGGACATGAATCTGAGCACCGTTTTCCAAAGCGTCCGACAGAAAATTATCGCAAAACAGTAAGTTCACTTCAGTTGACCCGCCAGGAACAAAGCGACACTTTTGCGCAACAATCTATCCCAACAGACCACCCCTAAAGTAATAATAGCTAATACTTTCGAATAACCAAGGAATAGCACTAATAAGCCTTATTGGGCAGTGATTCTTTAGACTGTTTTTATCTCAAACCTTATAGATCAGTGTAATGAAACTAGTATTCCAATAACTAGGAAAATGTCCAGTAGACAATTGAAATCAAAGATCTAGCTAAAATAAACAAATCCCATTAGGATAAGGACCCTGCAAAACTCTATTCTGGATAATATCAGAAATGCAAATATCACAGCTTGAAATATCTTCATTATTAAGTTGCAAAATATTCATTGATATATCACAATTTCTATCGCTCTATGTTGTCGCAAAATAATCAGAAATTAAATCTGCAATCTCTGTTCCCGATGAACACTCAAAAACAATGTAGCACTTTTGAAAGATTGATATCCTTACGTTTACAATTAACGAAGTTCCATAATTGTTAGAGTCTTGAGTTAACATAATCGTTAATAAATGTGCGAGATAAACTTTTTCAGTAACATCGCAACCTAGAAAATTCATAATAGTCATAAAGTAGAAGAGCAGATTTTAATTCTTCAGAGCACCGACGTGCACACTTCCTTGAAGCATTTTTTTAATGGTATGAAGATATCTGTTGCTAAGTAAAGAATATCATATAAACCATTCACACTACGTTAAGAGATTTACCAAAAAACAATAAATCCCAATTAAATAAACCTAGAAAATCCACAAATATATCTAAATCAACACACTTAAAGTCCTTAAAAAAAGCAACTTATAGTCATTTTGCATTTTCAGTCTCAAACAGAGAGGTTAGTGGTATCTATCCACAGAGAGCAGGATTTCTTCAGCTTCTAGTATAATATTGTCAAGGTTTTGAGAAAATACCAATTTAAGTATAGAATGGTATCAGGTGGCCAATTTGTTAATCTGGCACAAATTCTGATATCAGCAAGCAGTCAATATAACCTCCAGGAATTCCTTTTTAATATTAGAGTCCATTGGCAGTAGACTAGCTATATAGCTCAGTGGTGTTCTGTTCCAACTGGTATGGGACATCAAATATACATGTATTTGTATCTTTGTTTGATAGATAGTTGAAGGTGATCTTGGAAGGAAATATACAGTGCTTAAAATACTTTTATTGTTACAGGAACTCATAAATACAAAGCGGTACTCCAAATCATTTGATGATGGTAAGCGTTCTGATTTCGTGTTTCAGTGAAAAGTAAAACAATGTAAGAGGCCAAAGCTACAGACTCCAATAGTGGGAGTAACTTTGTATGAATGCCCCTGACATTGTGGTAATAAATAAGGATACCTCTTCTATCACTAGGTTTTCTAGTTTCCTGAAATAATTTTAGGCACGCCATTTACATAAATAAGTTGTATGTTTGATTTTTTAACTCAGCCTTAAGAAACCTCTCCAATTCTCTCTGTTTTGGTGACAGGTCAGCGCTGATAAAGATTGCCTCACCTGTCAGTTTAGAGTTGTTTCTTAAAAGTCTGTTGACAAAAAATACATTCTTTAGGGTAAGCTTCATAAAGCGGTTGTTGTTTTTATTTGGTTTGCCAATACGACCGAACCCAATCAATGTAGGAGTTAATTGAGGAACCAAACCGTTGACCGACTGAACCTTGCTTAATAAGGTGATTAATATTAATAAAATGTTTGACCTATTTTGTCTATCATGAATCTCTTGTAGCACATTTTTATTACGAGATAGGTTTGGATCATTGAATACACAGTTATTACCAAGGTTATTATACTTAAGAGAAGCTAGTTCAGATTTAATTTCGTCGATGACCTATACAAGTTTCGGCACTTGCAAGAGGGTCTGATCTTTTTCTCTTTAAATCCATCACTTCTTGTTCTGAGGCTGTCAAGTCAGAATAAACAGCTACATATACAAATCTAAAATATACATCCCAAGAAATCAGTTTATATTAATATCGCTCTCCACAAAATTACATTTAAGATATTTCATTTTGAATTTAAAACTGCGGAATCTTAATAGCGCGGATTTTGGACATTAAAATTCGATTTTTTTTGAGTGGCTAACAAGCACAGATGTTCTTCAAAAGTGGTATTCCGGCATTGAGTAAAGAAAACTCTTGAATCACATTGGAAACATTGAATTTTTACGAATCTTGTAGAGAACAAAAAAATGTCATGCACATAACCACATATATTTTGTTCCGCCTATTGTTAGTTAGTCTGCTATTTTTTATAATTGGATTCACACAAAAATGTATCAGTTTTTCTTTTTATTATACTAGATTTTTTAAATAATTTATTAGGATTTTGTTTCGCCATATTTAATTCATATCAAAATATAATCAGCTCAACTTTCTATCACACTTGAATTATGTGCAAAATTTGAAGTTAACCAATTGCTTAATTTGTTAGCTATGTCGCGAACTGATATGACGAAATGATTTTTTTTAACATTTGATTTTTCACGATTGCAATACTTTCCTCTAACGCTTGTTACGAAGTCGTTGCAGGGTGTTTTCTTAACAGGATATTACAAATATTGTGTTTCCATTAAACTATTCATATAATAAAAAAAATTTCAGGCAAAAAGTTTTCTAATAGAAACTAGAGTTAATATCTTGGTTACATATCATTGACACTCAGCAGTCGCCAAATTCCACATTTTAATCAAGATAGTAGATCAAGATTTTAATCAAGAATTGTAGTAGTAATCACAAATTATTGCACTGTTAAACGTCAAAGCCGTTGGCCTCCCTTTTATCACAAGTCAGTAGCATCACCATACATAAGAAGCGATAGCTTGAGGAAAGTTATGGATGATAAAGGACTAATTTTAAAGTTTGGGAATCGTGCAATACATTGTCTTATAACATGGTATATTTGGTTTTTTAGATAGGTATAAACCTAGGTTTTTAATGAACGAAATGCCTTTAATATTAAGAAAAATAAAAAAAATCGCCTTTACTCAGAACTCTCCTCGTATTTACAGAATTGCACTATATACAGATAACACAGGTTTTATATGCATATACATAATTTTTTGGTAATTACTTTTTACAAAAACTTCATTTTGGGATATATTTTTTTTTTATTTTTCTAAACAAATATATAGATTTATAAAATGTGTGATGTGTGTAGTAAAATTCTGTAAGAGTTATTATTTTTTAATAACTCTATATAATTTAAATAATATTAAAATATATAAATTATGTAATTTATTATTTTCCTCCATAAATAAAGGTTTTATTTCAGCAAATTGAGTTTTACCGAATATTTAAACATTTTATTAGGCCGCCATTTTGTTTTGCTGCATAGGCTTTGCCCTAAAGCTTTATAGCTTTTAATTGTTTCACATTTGATTTTTAAACATTTCATTGGGCTACTATTTTGTTCCACCATAATGGCTTCAAAACGAGATTTCACTTGTTTATCCTTATATCACATTTGATTTTTGTCAAAAATTTGAGGTCCATTAAATACGTAGTGTCTTAATATTGATTTTTTTAACATTTTGTGAGGCCTCTATTTTGTTCCATCATATTGGATTTTGACCAAAATGTTATTATGCCTATTATGCGATTCCAATACGATCCGTGATTTTTGACCAAAGTTTGAAGCCAAACAGATAAGCAGTTTTTGACCTATGCAACGCATAGATATATCGTGGGTCCCACGGAAATAGAAGAACATGTTTTTGGGGATCTAAAGATCCTAAAGTTGCCAAAAAAGCCACCCATGGTATAATTTATAACTCAAAAGTAAATAAATCAAAGGTAGAAAAATATTAATAGGGAAGAACTAATATATGGTAGAAAAAATAATTTTTTGGAATAACCGCTAATGCGTAATGCAATTTGGAGAACCGTAGGCACCTGTCTCTGACTTATGATCTTCATCAAAACAGCCAACTGGGTAAGACAAGAGTACAACTAGCGTCAAACTTAACAAACAAAACCACAACAGTAAAACCGACATTTGTAGATAACCCATGAAAACATCCGAAATCTTCGCCAGACTTGATACACTATTACCAAGAAGCAGGATAAAGCCACCTGGGGTAAAACTCATAACCCGAGAGTAATTACTTGTTTTTTAATTAAATAATATACAATATATTTTATTCATGTTCATACAATATTTATTGATTACATAAGTCAACTCTTAGATAGTAAGAATAAATTGTACCAATACATATAACAAACACTTATTTTATTAAATCTATAGTTAATGTAAAATTAAAAGTTTAAAATAATACAATACCGTATCACATATTTTTTATTCATCTATTTACTTCCTTCAGCGAATAGGAAGTTTTCCATGTATGTAACACCCTGTATATAATACATACATCCATCAAATGGGCCTCTTCTTGCGGAATGGAAGTATACTATGATTGCTACGTTCTCCGTTTCTCTCTAACGCATAGCCTGTTATTTCAAAGTTTTTGTCGAAATTTACGGCTGTTTTTTAAAAATAATGGTATCAAATCTGGTATATTTATAAAGAGTAACTCATTTGATAACTGTTTAATATAAAAGGTGTATATTTGAGAAACTAAGTTGACATTGAGTTTAAAAAATATACAAATTAAAGAAACTTGTACCATAACAACATATAACAATTTAAAGAAACCATGTACAATATCCACATAGAACTCCATAACATTTTTCGACAAATTGTCGTTCGATGAGGAAATAGAAATGAAATTTGTGAACTCAACGAACAAAGTTGATAACATTTGGAACCTACATTATGTTCTATTTGATTAAAACCCCTAAAAATTCCTTCTAAAAAGATGCACAGATTTAATTAAAAATGTATAAAATTAGCCGATCTTATATATCAAAAATTTCTCAAGACTCCTACTTCATTACTGAATTTCAGCAAAGATAAATAAAATCTACGGAAAATATATATTTCAAGTTTTTTAAAGCAATTTTTTTATTTACTATATGGAGTAAATGAATATAAACTTTACAAAAACGATTTTTTTTAATGCCAATCTTAACCGACAATCACAGCCAAAGTAAAAAAAAATATTTTTCAAATTTAAAAAGGGATCTATCTCATATTTTGGATAAAAAAACACTTTTTGTTCATAAAACAATGAACATTTTCACTTTATAGACTAACTTACAATTTACAAGAACAAGCTTTCTGTGGTTAAAATTCCAAAAAATCCAAATGTTATTAATAATTTAAATTCATTTATCTTCAAGCTATTGACCCTTGACTAATTATCATATTTCCCTACAATACAACACATTAATAGAATATTTTTATTAATATATTTTTTTTATTATTTTGATAACCTAAACGTATACTCTATATTTATTACGCATTTACAGTCTCACTGTAAGTGATACATGTTTTATTTTAAGTATCCATTCTACAGTAATGTATGAAATAACTTATCTATGCTCAAAATAATCGACCTTTGCTTTCCCCAAAATAGAATATTCAAATTGTTTGTAAAAAATAAATTCATATAAAAGTATGTCCTAACCATTAAAAAATTAAAAAAAAAAACATTACTCGTAAAAAATCAAACTTGGACAGTGAGTGTAAACCTATATAAACTACTACTACTAAGGAGATTTTTATTGGTATAAGAAGGCTTTGCAAATGTAAGAATATATTTTTATTTACTTTATTGTTAATACATTTTAGGCAAAAACGTCAAATTTAATGTTTTTTCGCAGTAATAAAAAGAACAAGTTAAGGATATTTGCGAAAATATCAAGAATTAAGGTATATGTCGCTAAGTAATTTAAAACTTCCACTATATTAAAGAAAATTAAGTTAAATTAAAACAAAACTATAAGTTTCATTTTCTATAGTGAATTTGATATTGGTATGTAAATTATTTATGAATTCTATAACCATATTTAGTTGGCTTTCTGTTCCTGAAACAAGCTAAAATGTCTAATGTCTAAATGTCGTATCTGTCAAAGTAAAGAAATTTGCTAAAAAGAGGGTGTTGGCTAATTTTGTTTTTTAGAAAAATCATACACATATTCGGCTAATAACGGACTGAGTAGATTTCCCATTATCAGACCGTCATTACTTGTATATATATTATTATTAAATTTAAAATAGTTTTGTTTTAAACAAAGTGAAAGTAAATTCATCATTTCTTGTTTTTTAATAATTTGTACTTGTTTAAAAATAGAAGATTGTCAACAAAAGTTAATGTGTCTTGAACAGGTATACTTGAAAATAAATTAAAAGTTGTTTTAATTTTTAATCGAATATTTGACCAAAAAATTAATGGTGCTGATTAGTTATGACGATCTGATAATGAGAAATTCACTCAGTCTATTATTAGCTAAAATATTTATGGATTTACAGAATTAGCCAACTTATATAACATTTTAGCTTGTTTCACAGGAACAGAAAAACAACTAAATATATTTCTAGAATTCATAAATACTTTATACCAATATAATATTAACTTTCTTGATTTAAACATAAAAAAAGAAAATAATAAGCATATGTTTCCTGTTTTTCACCAACCAACACATACTTATACAACTATACATTGTACTTCATGTCATCCAATACAACTTAACTTAGCAGCCTTTCGTAGTATGATCCATAGATTAATTACATTACCCATAAATAAACAGGATTTCCAAACGAACTTAATTAAACAAATTGCGTTAGATAATGTTATAGTCCAGATGTAATAAATAATATTTTAAAGAGAAATACTTATAAAAAACTATGTGTTAGTTTACACTAATTTTTTAAAAGACCCTTCCAGTAACTATAGAGTAAGTCGGGGAGATATGGCCACCCCAGTATATTCGAACTACTACTTTAAGCTTTGTTGCGTTATTGCAAGTAATACATACGTGTGTAGAATTGAGTACCATTTATAATTAAATTTTAAGACTCATGAAGTGTCTATGATTAAAAGAACCATGGACTATAAAATAAAAAAATTTATTTAATTCAAGTGACCATCTCTCCCCAAGTATTCGGAAGAGATGGCCATGGTTCTAATGAAGACTGTTAAGATCTCAATTATCTTTATTTTAAGAAAAAAGTTAATGTAACCATTTTTAATAGTACCATACATTAACATAGAGCAATATTACTTATAAACAAACATAGTTTTCTGATTACTTTTTTTTATTGAGACATAACTTTCCACATCGCTGGCATAAGTCGATGTAGTTGGTGCATGTTCCATGGAGCCATGATTTGCATTGCAAACCCAGTAATTTTTTTGTTGCCTTCATATTATCTTCGCCGCACCAGTCGCATTATTTTCGTTGAAATCTTCCATGCAGTCGACTCTTTAGAAAGAGGAACATTTACTTCGCTCTCACTCTCACAAAACTTGAAAATTCATACCTCCTCTTCTTTGTTGTTTTTTTAATCACCTTTTTAAATGAAGTTTTGTCTTTTTTGAAGGGAGTCTTACCCTACTTCGGATTTAAATCTTCGATACCGTTTTTGTGAATGGCGATTCAACATCTTCACTTCCTTCTGTCGAGATACTTATTGATTCCTTAGTTGGTTATGGTTACTTTGCTCTTCGAAAGTATTATTTAATTTAACATTACTCGGAATATTGTATGGATTTCTTTGTACATCACAAATTAGATTTTGTGAACGTACGACTGAATAACCATAATCTAGATTTGCATCTGGATTCAGCGGATAAGCGGATACATCCCTGATGCTCTAAACCCAGCTATTGTATTTTCTGGACTTGCCCAGAAACTGGTAACGGGTAATACGCCGATTCGGATTATTCCTGATCCACAACCTGCAAGCATAGTAAAAATTGCTCTTTAAAGATTTGAAAAAGACTGTCCTGTCCAAAGCCTGTAGGTAACGCGTTGTGTGGCCAGGTAAAGAGAGCAAAATAATTTTCATTACAAATTTCAAGCATTTCTACAGAATCAGAATGGGAGGCATGATTATCTAAAATTAATAAGACTTTTCCTTTAGAAAAACATTGTTCTCCAGACCTTTTGTTAATAAATTAAAGTATTGTTGAACTTCATTATGGTTCATTGCATTGACTCAATTAAGTGAAATTCCCTCGACTTTCTTTATAGATAGATCACTATTTGGACGCAAAAATAACTGAATTCAATCATAACCAGTCATTTCTTTTTGTTGGTTGGAAGTACGCTTAACACCCAGTTGAACAGTAAAATGGTATGCAACAGAACGCAAATCGAAAATTTTAAGAGGAAATACTCTTTTTTGCATTTCCTTAATGTGTCTAACTAACCTGCGTTTTTGTTCTTGGCTGAATGTACCATAAAACCCCATTTTTCCTTTCACATCATTAATTGTCTTAATACGCCGCTCTAAAGTTTTTCTAGAAATGTTATATACTGCTGATGCATTGCGGACAGATGAACCTGCTCTCACAGCCTCAATTGCATGTCTAAGAGTTCATCCTGTGACCAAGACCCTCATGGTTACCTTGCTTTCTTTTATAGTTTCTAGGCGTTTGTAAATAGGTAAACTTGCTTTACACACACATACACTCCACATATAACACTAGACACGACCGTACAATTTTTAGTTTAGGAACGTAGCTTAAGCTAAATCATTTTTAGGTTATGATGCTCAGAAAAAAATGCTTTTACATTTAAAATTGAAAAAATCACGTTTTCACCTACTTTGGAAAATTAACTTTTCTTATTTTGTTTGAATGTTAGCAAAATTCGTCACAACTTATGCAAATCACGTAGAACTACAGAAACCGCGTTCCTATATACCTGGTAGTTACCTTGCAACGCTTTATAAATTAAACCTTGATATGGCCATCTTTCCCCCTATAGCTAACACCGCCGGACTTACCCTAGACGTATTCGTACCATGAAAATAATCTTTCCTAAGAAAGCTAAATGTGAATTTAGCATATAAAGTCAATAACTCCTTAGGCAAATTCGTAAAAAATACATCAAAAACAAATTTAAATAAACTAATTATCCAATTTACTTCAAATTTTGCACAAAAATCAAGTACTACATAAGGATAAACAAGTAACATTTTGATATGAATATAGATAGCAAAACAGTAGTGGCGGCCTAATAAAATATTTAAAAAATCAGCCAGAAAAAAACTACTTATTAGATTAATTTCAAAAATTATGCAAGCGTGATATAGAGATACACTGTAAAGTCGTAGTACGAATTGAAGATAGCGGAGCAAAGTAGCGGCCAAATAAAATTTTAAAAAAACCTTAGTCAATTAATTTTAAATTTTTCAGAAAATTTTGCGATAAACTGGTACGAATTCAACTTGACGTAACAATATGGCGGTGTGCGGTAATGTAAAAACTACCAATTGAATTTGTTTCAAATTATGCCTAAGTGTGGCATAGACAGAAAATGGTAACATGTTGGTAGGACTCCAATATGATGGAATAAAATGGAGCCCAATAAAAATGTTTGAAAAGATAGTACATTTATGTATGTTCCTAAATGACTATGTACTGAACTAAATTTCGTCGCACTTTACTATTCCTAATAAAAAGAAATATTTATAACGGGGGAAGTTCCGAGTAAAGGAAATTTACCGACTTTTTTTACTTAGTGCCACATATCTTAATCAGACATTTTCACCAAATATCAGCCGAATCAATCCAGTTGTCAAGAATTAAGTTTTGCGCCGCTATACTATTCCTCATCAAATAGAGAAAAAGTGTAGAAATGCAATGCAAAAAGTGTACGGAGATACTCCTCCACCATAGTTTATAAATGGGCACCCTTATTTAAACATGTCTTTAGAAAATTATGAACAAGTTGGACGACAGGGTGACGTTGCGACACATGAAATGGTGCTAAAAATGAGACTTGCCGTTAAATGAGAAGAATTTCTAAAATGCTCAACATTTAGGAAACTACAAAATTCTAAATTACGTATGTGTTTTAAGCAGTCTTTAAAGCTCTGAAAGGACAATTAAGAAAATTTAATTAACAAAATAGTAACTGGAGATGAAAAACAAAAATATGTTTATGATAAAGGTCCCAAAGAAATAAAAATTAAGTTGTTCAAAGATTCCCAAGCTTATAGATTATAAAACAAAAGGACGCACTACATGTGTATACTATGCAGATATTTTAACTCGCCTAAAACGAGGGGAAGAAAGGCTTCCATTACCGCGTCTTCCATGGCATCCTGCGGTTTTGAAGAAATGAACCCCCACCCTACAGTCCTGATCTGGCTTCATGTGATTACTATTTGTTTCCAGTTTAAAAAAGGAGCACCATGGAAAATGTCATTGCAAGCTGCAATAAATAAGCAATTTCCACAGACTAACCAAAATCAATTGACTAGTAGATCTCAAGAGTATATTAATTTTAATTGAGATATTATATTAAACTATATAGCATGTCAAGGCGCAAAGAGTCTTTCTGGTTTGCAAATAAACCAGAAAGCGCCAGCTTAATAACATTTTATAAAGCCGTTGATTTGTTATTTAAGAGGAAAACGTAATAGATTTGCTCAGCGCATATTTCGTATATTTCTCATGCTATGCTTTTGTTATTACGTGAATACCCGAACACAAGATCCTATCTACGCCCGTGAAGACATGTCTGGACATCACTTCCCGAATGCACATCGATAATATTGCAAAATGAAAGCATTAGATATCAGCATTTAATAATTATTTGATAAACAAAATAAATACGTATTTTATGTCTAAAATTTAAACTGCCAATCCCAACTAACAGTAAGAACTTCAGTACCAACTGGCAATAATTTAAACTAGACTCCTTTGAACGAATAATTTGTACAAATTCGTAGTTATCGATTCAAAGTAAAACGAATTTAGTTTTCCTATAAGGCAATAACAAATTAGCGTAAAAAATAAAAAAAAACTTTTGGTATAAAAACCTTTTTTGAGAAACAGTGACGTCAATTTTCTTTTTTACGAGCTTCTTTATTAACAAATAACACTAATAATATTAAGTAATCAAATTTAAGTGGGGTATTACATTATGAAATGTCATATTTATTATTTAGGGTCTAAATAATTGGAGGATATATTATTATAGCGTATTACTTAAGTTCCACAAGGTTAATTTTTGAGTAATTAATCTATGTCTTGCATATAAAATTTAAAAAAAAATATTTCTTTGGACAAGTTACAAAAATTTGCCGTTAATCAGTTTTTCTTTTCATTATTTTCCAAATTTGAAACTCACCCTCATATAACACAATCCTCGGTACAACCTTAATTTGCTTGCCGTGCTTTGATTATAATAGACCGGATATGTGCAAAGAAAGGTCTTTGAGGAGAATCAAGTTTGTCTTCTTTTTTATTTTTTTAAGTTAATTTTCAAATTTTAAGATACATATGGTTTTATAGCACAACTTTAACGGTTGTGTTTTGATAATAATCGACCGGAAATATCAAATTCCCGAAAAAAATTATTTTGTCATATCATCTTACGAATTAAAATGCCAATATTATATTAATTATAAAATAAACCCAAAAGTATTATCATAAAGTTATATATGTAGACTCGGATTTTATTTTTAACGTTTTGTTTATTTTATAAATAGTTTTTAAATTTATTTAATATATTATTTTATATATACTTTTTGGTTAGGTCTGAGTATATTATAATAAGTTTTCCCTGTTCTATTATTTAAAAAAAAGAATTTCTAATTTGCACGGCTAAGTACCTATCTATCCCCGCCCCCGCAGATACCGACTTGAAGCCGAACCTGCACAAATGACAAATTTGGTCAGACATATTGGCGTCGTCATTTTGAATTTCTAAATGTTGGCTAAAAATTTTAAATTTGCACTCTTAAGTACGAACCAGATTACAAATATCAAAACTATCCCACATATTCGAGCCATTATTTTGGATTTTTATCAATACAGAAGTGTCAACTTGTACTGACATGAGAACTATGTACGAATGCCAAATTTTAAGGTAATCGGTATTGTGAAAGAGGGTGAAAAATCCATTAAAAGATAAGACTTAATACAGAAACAGAGTGAAGCTAATAAAAGCGTGGTACAAAGTCTTTTGCTACGAAGTACCCAATTTACTACGTTTATTATTTCTTACATTGCACTATAAAAGAACTGCATTTGATACAATTTTTAATTACCTGTAATATATTTACGATAAAAATAAAATCAAGGAAAATATTACGATTTTTACATCCCTCGTAAAAGTGAAGTTTCTGATCGTGAAAAACACAACCTCCGAGATTTTTTCAGATCTTCACGTTTCAGGAGCCCTAGATGCTAAAAAAACATGTTTTCTCAATTTCGTCGGGTTTCCTGTCTCTTTGCGGCATAGCCAAAAAACTACCTACCCGATTGACTTCAAATTTTGGATAAAAGTTAAGGGTCATATGAGGATGACCTGGTAACATTTTGGTAAACACCCAATATTGCAAAGCAAATTGGCGGCCTAGTGAAACGTTAATAAAAAATTATTTCTGAAAATCTACTTCTCCAGTTTATCTCAATTTTTTCAGAAAAATGTGGTATTATTTAGGGATCAACTGGTAAAATTTAAATACGAATCCAAGATGGCGGGATAAAATGGCGGCTTAATAAAGTATTTAAAAATTCAGCCTGAAAAAACTACTTATTGAACTGATTATAAATTGGGTGCCATGATTAATTGTGGCATTGAGATGAACTAGTAAAACTGTAATACTAATTCAAGATGGCGGAACAAAATAGCCGACAAGCAAAAAGTTTGTACTTGTAAAAAAATCACCCTCTCAGGTTTTACGTATGTTTACGATTCAGTGTCCCTAGATGACAAAAAATATCTTTAATCCATTCCGCCGGTCCGGCGTCGGTCGGTTAATCTATCTGTCTGTCAGTTCGCAGCATAGCTTTAAAGCTACTTATTAGATTGACTTCTAATTTCAGTGAAATATTGAAGGTCATATGTGACCTGGTAATATTTTGGTAATAATCCAATATGTCAAAAATGTGAATATAATGACGGCCTAATGAAATATTTAAAAATATCAGCCTGAAAAACTACATATTAGAATAATTTCAAGTTTTGTGCAAACATTAAGTGTGATATATAGAAAAACTTGTAAAGTTGTGGTACAAATTTAATATGGCGGAAGAAAATGGCAGCCAAATAAAAATTTGTAAAAATCAACGTAAAAAAAATCTTATTCAATTGACTTTAAATTTTCCAAAAAAATTAAATGTGATATAGGGATAAATTAGTACGGATTCAATATGACACGGAATAAAATCGCGGTGTGTGTCAATATAAAACCTGGTAAAATATTGGTAGGAATGCAATCTGATAAAACAAAATGCCGCCCAAAAAGCACCTTTCTATAAAATATTAATTTTAAAAAGTTTTTAAAATTGTATATTATTTTGTATTTATATATATTATATATAAAATTTTCTTTCATGTTGTAGAATTAAAATTACGTTAAAATTAAATACAAGAGAAACAAAGTTTTAGTTTTAAATATTAAGGTGGTTTAGGTCAATTATAGATAAGATATGAATATCAAAACATAAATACAACCAAATGGAGGCGATATTTAGCTTTTAATCCTTACTCTTACATACTTTACCTAAATATATAATTTAACATTTCTGCATTTTCTGTTTATAATTTTTCTTAGCTTTTTGGTGAAAAGTCGTTACATTTTGTATACATTTTATAAGAGGACATATGGATTTTGGGATTGAATGATATTTTGGTAAAAATCTAATATGGCATAAAAAGTGGCGTCCTTACAAATTGTTAAATAAACATTATTAAAGTATCAAATGGTTTAAACTGAATGATATTTTGGTAAAAATCTAATGTGGTATAAAAAGTGGCGTCTTTACAAATTGTTAAACAAATATTATTAAGGTATCAAATGGTATAAACTTGTAAAATTTGGTGTGATAGCCATTATAGCAGAATAAAATGACCCCTACTGAACTGTGTTTAAAAATTCAGGAAGACAAAAAAACTACTTATCCAATTCATTTGAAATTTTGCACAAAAATCGGGTTTAAAATAGGGACAAATTAGTAAAATTTTAGTGCAAATTCTATAGGGCGAGACAAAGTGGCAGCCTATTAAAATGTTTAAATGTTAAGTAAAATTGATTTTTTTATATACTATGTAAATAAAGTTATAAAAAATATATAATAATTATACTACTGGTAATTTTAATTGAATATAAAAAAATTGATAAATTGGCTTTACCCGAAACTTTCTTCGTTATGAATCTTTGCTTCAGCCGGTAGTAATTTATTAATATGTACCGGGTGGCCAACTAAGAATGGACGCCGGCCATAACTCGCTAACCGTTAATCATATAACTTGGGGGAAAAAAATTATTAGCTAAATCGACTAAGAGAAATCGCTGGAAAATATTTTGAAGTTCCGCATATGGCCGCTAGGGGGCGCAACTGTTATGGTCAATCAGAAAAAGGGCTGTTTCTTAAAAAATATTCATGTAAAGGTATATTATAAATACTGCCATCGTAAAGAGTGGAAAAATTGTGATTTTTTTGTTAAGGATATTTTGCTCTATCTCGTAAAATGTAGTGGTGGGGGAAGGTCAAACATGTTTTTATTTAAATGTCAATAACTCCGTTATAAGTCAACGGAATTGAACAAACTAGGTCTCGTTTAAAAGAGCCCATCTTAACTAATAATCTGATGTAAAAAAAAAATCCGATTTGATTTCGCCGTGGTAACTAGAGGGCGCTGATTGACATCACAACAATTATTACGCGTTATTTTGAAAATTTTAAATAGCACGCTATATCTCTTTTAACACAATTTAATAGAGGAGGAAATTCTCAATAAGTCAGTGCAAATTTCAGCTTCCTAACTTTTTTCAAACCGGAAATATAAATAAAACAAATATTAGGGCGCTGGGTACGCAACATCTCCCTAATCTGTATGGACATAGCCTACATCACAATAATTCAGTAATAATACCACAGATAATATTCAACGCAAATCGCTAAAAATTATACTAATGTTCTGAAATAACCACCAGGTGGCGCAGTAGGAGTCAATAAGTGCAATATTAAATTTTCATTATAATGGGAAATGAAAGCCATTTAAATGGAACGTGTGAAAGAAACGATAATAAAAATATAATTCAATTAATGCCGCCCTAAATGTTCAAATTGTCGGCCATCGTTTTCGATGCACTTATGCATCCTATCTCGCGTGGATAAAACTGCAGCCTCCAGTTCAGCAACTGAAATAGTATTTATACAGTCTCTTATTCGCTGAATCATATTTTCCCGTGTAGTGGGTCTGGTGGCAAAAACTAAATCTTTCACTCGACCCCATAAATAAAAATCTAAACACGTTAGGTCGGGTGACCTAGCTGGCCATGGAAGGGTGCCGCCTCGCCCTATCCATCGGCCAGGATAGTGGGCATCTAAAAATTCCCGAACATTGACGGCGAAGTGCGCTGGACAACCATCGTGCTGGTATACCAATTGTTGTCGGACGTTCAGAGGTACGTCCTCCAACAAAATCGGCAATTCCTCCCTTAAAAATCTTAGATATCTCTCACCATTCAATGGATTATTGAAAAAAAATGGTCCGATAATTCGTCCGCCTAAAATCCCTGCCCAACAATTTACAGACCAACGGCCTTGGTGCTGGACTTCGCGCATCCAATGTGGATTTGTTCTGGACCAATAATGTGTATTGTGAAGATTGACACGTCCATCGCTCTGGAAGGTAGCCTCATCGGTCCACAATATTCGCCTAAGAAATTGCCGATCTTCCCTCATTACACCCAAAAGCCAGTGACAATGGTTTAGTCTGTGATCAAAATCTGCAGCAGTCAATTCCTGATGCAGCACTAAGTGATATGGATGTAACCTAAAACAAGATGAAGATATTTAATTGATGTTCCAGGAAATTATTGGTTTTCTAGGCTTAAAGACCTATGTGACATCAGAATCACGTGACTTTTGTTAAAAAATATGTCCAGTTTATATTTGCAATGTCGTTGCTTACCTGTGCTCTTTGAGTATATTTTGAACAGTGGTTCGCGTTACTCCTAGGTCTAGCGCAATAATTCGAGTACTTAGTTGAGGATTAAACTCGATATACGCTAGCACATTAATTACATTCTCTTCGGTGCGTCCTCTGCGTTGTCTGCGGTATACGGGAATATGCACGTTTCCAGTGGTTCGCAAACGTTGGATCACTCGAAGAAAAACCTTTTTACTTGGGTGGCGTCTCTGCGGATATTCCTGCGCATATACTCTTGCAGCAACCGTAGCATTTCTCAAACATTCAAAATAAACACCTATCATGTCGAATAGTTCTTGATTTGTATAAATCATTTTGTTCTTAACACAACGCAACACGAACAATAACAAATCTTGAACAAGAAAAATACGAACTACAACAATAACATGAACAACAGCAACTAGAAAAACTCAAAAAACACGAAAATCTCGGACAAAAACGCGAAATGATAGCAATACTATTAGGAAATTCAAGAACGATAAATAGCAACTAAAAGGCACTGACAAGAAACTATTGTTTATTTTTTGACGTATTACTTTCAATTTTGTTTTCACAGCCTACTATTTTTTTTGCTTGATGTAGCAGAAAATTGCTAAGGAATTATTATTTATCTATGTTTTTAGTTTATTGTTATTCTTGTGCATAAATTGTCGATTTTAAGAAAGACGGAGATTTGCAACGGTCGAATATATTAGGATTTTTCTTATTTATTACCTTATAATATCTAACTTACTGAAAATAGAGTAAACTACAAAAAAATATAGAGAAAAGTAAAATTGCGAGTAAAACTATGCTTATTAACGTCTACTGCGCCACCTGGTGGTTATTTCAGAACATTAGTATAATTTTTAGCGATTTGCGTTGAATATTATCTGTGGTATTATTACTGAATTATTGTGATGTAGGCTATGTCCATACAGATTAGGGAGATGTTGCGTACCCAGCGCCCTAATATTTGTTTTATTTATATTTCCGGTTTGAAAAAAGTTAGGAAGCTGAAATTTGCACTGACTTATTGAGAATTTCCTCCTCTATTAAATTGTGTTAAAAGAGATATAGCGTGCTATTTAAAATTTTCAAAATAATGCGTAATAATTGTTGTGATGTCAATCAGCGCCCTCTAGTTACCACGGCGAAATCAAATCGGATTTTTTTTTTACATCAGATTATTAGTTAAGATGGGCTCTTTTAAACGAGACCTAGTTTGTTCAATTCCGTTGACTTATAACGGAGTTATTGACATTTAAATAAAAACATGTTTGACCTTCCCCCACCACTACATTTTACGAGATAGAGCAAAATATCCTTAACAAAAAAATCACAATTTTTCTACTCTTTACGATGGCAGTATTTATAATATACCTTTACATGAATATTTTTTAAGAAACAGCCCTTTTGCTGATTGACCATAACAGTTGCGCCCCCTAGCGGCCATATGCGGAACTTCAAAATATTTTCCAGCGATTTCTCTTAGTCGATTTAGCTAATAATTTTTTTCCCCCAAGTTATATGATTAACGGTTAGCGAGTTATGGCCGGCGTCCATTCTTAGTTGGCCACCCCGTACAGTACATACACAAATTATATTATCTTTAATTATTATGCATGTTTATGTAAGTACATTTTACTTTATAGTTTTTCACTTAAAAACTCTAATATATACGGATTTTAAATACAGGGTATATTTAAATAGACCTAATAATGATTTAACTTTAAATGTACATTTTATGGCAAAATTTGTTAGAACAATATTTTTACAATTTGAACATTTTCTTCTTTTAATACCGAAAATAACAGGCTTATATAGACTAAATAGACCGTAAACTACCAAATTATTGTCATATAATCCTATTCATGTAAATATTTAACAATTTTTAAGTTTAAATTTCTTTTGTTTTATATTATACTTACTTAAAATTGCAGTCGCGACTAATCGCTTATGTTTCATTTAAAAAGCTTGTGCACTAAAAAATCCTGACACCAAAACACTAAAACCATCCAACATGAATGAGACCGTAGGGATTTTAGATAAATTAAGAATAATCGTTGTTTTATTTACCACTTGTGTAGATAGTCTTATTATGACCTTTAATCTTGGAAGAATTAGAATTACTCATAAATTCGAATACTATTCGAAATCGAAGAGTTAAGGAAGTTGTTGAACGTTTCAGATAACATCATTAACAGACTGATAATATATTAATGTCATGCGTAAGATGTACAGGGTATGTAACGTAAGCGGTTCACCCGATTTTACTCCGTTATTATTTGGTTAGAATTAAAATTCAAAAACCTAACTTATTCAGTTTTTTTGGGTTATCGGATTAAGGTATCAAAAAAGTCGGTACATTTTCTTCACCTGGAACTTTCCTCGCTATGAATCGTTTATTAGGAATAGTGAAATGTGGCCCAATTTAGTTTAGCATTTAATCATTTAGAAACACATATACGTATGCAGTCTTTTCAAACATTTTTATTGGGCCCCATTTTGTTCCACCATATTGGATTCGAACCAATATTTTACACCTATGCCAAACTTTATTTTTGCTATAATTTAAAAAAAATTGAATAAGTAGTTTTTACACTCATTTTTTAAGACCGCTATTTTGTTCCGTCATGTAGAATTCATACCAGTTTATTCTTATATCACATTTAATTTTTGTGAAAATTTTGAAGTCAATAAAATACAAATATTTTTTTACGTTGATTTTTTAAACGTTTTATTTAGTCATAATTTTTTCCGCTATTTTCAATTCGCACCACAATTTCACCAATGTATTTCTCTTTCACAATTAATACTTGCACAAAATATGAAACTAATCTAATTAGTAGTTTCTTCAGGCTGATTTTTTAAATATTTTATTAGGATACCATTTAGGATTTCTGTGCAAAATTTAAGGTAACTTTGATAATTCTTTTTTTAGTGATCATTTTTTTAACAATTCACCGGGCCACCATTTCTATCCATCATATCGGATAATTACTAAAATGTTACCAGGCCATCTCCATAAAACCCCTAATTTTTGACTTAAATTTGCAGTCAATCAAAAATTTGATTTTTAGCTATACGGCAAACTGACAAACAGATCGGCGGAATTGAAAAAAACTTGGAGAGGCATTTTTTTCACAAATACAAATATTTTACTTGACCGCCATTTTGTTTCGCCATCTTAAATTTGTAATACAATATTCCGAATTCATTCATCATTCAAACTTTTAAAGCAATAAGCAGTTTTTCAGGCTCATTTTTTGAATGTTTTACTAAGACGCTATTTTGTTTCGCTATCTTGGATCCATACCAAAATTTTACCAGTTGATTTCTACGTAATACTTGGTATTTATGCGAAATTTCATATAAATTGGATAAATAGTTAATTACCAATACTTTTTTTAACATTTCAATAGGACGCCATTTTGCTCCACCATATTGGATTTATTCCAAAATGTAACAATTTCATCTCCTTAATATCCCTGAGTTTTGATCATAATTTAAAGTCAATAGGATTAATAGTCTTCGAGCTGTGCCGCGTTGAATGCCAAATAAAAAAAAGGGCGAAAAACTGATTTTGAAAAAATGTTACTCTGTATATTAAAAGTGCATTTAATAGTTGAGATTATATGAGCGATCTTTATATATTCGATTTATAACTTTAACTTCCGGTTAAACCGAAATAATACTGCAAAATGTTTGTGCGTAACTCCCTTAAATTTCAGCACAGATCGACAGAACTCTTTCTCTTGATTTAAAAAATATATGAATTTATATATTTATCTATCAAATTTCCGATATATTCGCCTTTTAGTATTACTACAGGCTACTATTGGACTAGTTGACTATATACATTTAATAGTCCTGATATATATTTAACATTGCAATTATGCCGAATGTAGATTTTTTTTGTGTATTTAAGTAAATTGGTTGTATAATATCGTTAACGTTAATGTAGTGTCGATGCTTGATCTTTGTTTGTCTTTTTGTTCATTAACTTTAATCGGCCCTTTAATAAAAATAAATTGTTAAAAAAGCACTTAGTTGGTCAATATATTTAACTGGCGCTGCGAACAAGTCAGTCGAATTTTATCCTTCATCGGTTTTTCGTTGTGCGGAAGTGTTTTTTTTAATCTTTATATACGATCAAAAACTGAAGAAACTTCAAGAGTCCCTCTATCGATTCTTGGTTGTGATCTAGAAAAGCATTCTACCCAAGAAGAAGAAGGAACAAGTGGTGAAGTCCAGATCTCTGGCAAGAGGCGCAGTGATCCCAGGTCCCGCCTTCCCGAACCAAATCAGCTCCCAAACGGAAACCGTTCAGCTATCTGCAGAGATTTTTGATAGCAAATATTGTATGATAAGCTTTATGGATTTATCCTCGATTATGTAGTAAGTTATGCTTGAATTGCCATTTATTTTAATGTCTGATGCTTCTGAACGTTTAATTGAAAACGAATCTGAAAATTCTAGGGTGAAACAATTATTAGTCATACAGAACGAATTTGTTAATCTCCTTAATGTTTTAAACTTAGATTCTAAAATAAATAACATTAATCAAAAATTGAAAACAATAGATTCCATATATCACTTTTGCCAACTTTTTCTGGTGTTCAAAATTACCTAAAAAGTTTTTTAAATTCCATTGACGAATTTTATAATTTATATTATAACGAAAATCAAGATCAAAGAAAAGTTGTTCTAACGAATAAAATCTAAGTTACTAGATAATGCTAGGATATTTCTACTATCTCGGCCAGGCTTAAGCACTAGGCCTGCAATAAAAAAAATCTTTGTCAAGAAACTACTCATCATATCGTCCTCAAATTTTGCACATTTTTAGTCACTGTTAGGTATCGGTGACTACATAAAAAAACTTTAAAGTTGCTGTTACTAGTGGTGGGAACAGTTTAGGCATCATTTAGACATCATTTAGACATCACGCTGTTACCAAAACGGGGAACGATTTCAGGGTAAGTTTGACGTACCTCTTATATTATTGAAATAATGTAGTAATAATCACCAGAAAGGGACTTCTTCCATGCTATTCAGCTGTCTTTCTCCAAGAATCATAAACCGCCCTGGATAGTTACTTCTCGTAAGCATAACGTTCGCCGTTTCTCGCCGACCGCAAAGGTCAATGACCGGGTGGGTGACGTACTCTGGCCTTTTCAGTCTAAAGATTTAGTATTAGCTACATTGTTCTGTAATAGAAATTTGCCTTTTCTTTTCTCAATATTCTTGAATTTTTACAAGTGGTAATAGGTCACACAAGTTTGAAAAAGGGTTGTTCGTGCATAGTGAAACGTAATTAGCTATGGAAAAAAATAAAACTTCTTTTATAACTGATATATTTACTTCTGCAGAAGTCTTCATAACAAAAAACAGTGTCTGGGAATATGTGTGTTGTGTATAATTGCAAAAATAGTTACAAAAATCACTTGCTAGGTGTAACTTTTCATAGGTTTCCAAAATTAATTATTATGAAGAAACAGTGGGTACATCGGTGCAATAGAAAAATGTTAGCTATAGATATATTTGGATTCTTTATTATCGTTTTATTAATTTTTCAGGCAAGTTGTGTTTTCTTTTAACAGATAGCAGGTTCCTTTTAATTTTAATTTTTGCTCTGGATTGTTGCTTTTTTAGTATTACTTCAAATCTCAATCTTGCAAATTAATCTAAAAGTTATTTATACTTAGGTATCAGAAGCCTCTGTAGTTATTGGGTTTTTTGTTTCCATTTTCTTTATAAAAATGGTTATATTAAGGTATTATTTGTAATCTGTAGAATACATTATTTTTTAATTTTGAAAAAAAAATATGTATGACGATAGTAAAAATTATTAAAAAATCGTAATATCATGTTTATTACTTTCCTAATTGAGAATCACTTTACCTATTTGCTTTTTAAGTTAATACGTTTAGGTACCTAAATTACGGAAAAGTGCTTATTTCTACCTAACGATTTGGGGCATTCTGTTATAAAAGTACATAATATAACAAAATTTCATGAATTAAGAAGGCACTCATAATAATAAATTTTGTCTTGACATAATGTTTAAATTATTTTCTAATCATTTATTTGTATGTCCAAATATAAATTTCTAAAACATTTTGATGAGCAATTGACCATTGCTTATTGACTGAAATTCATATGGTAATGTTGCTCTATTAGTTTAATATAAAATGTGTGGCAATTTACTGCATTAAAAATCAAAATAACAGCATTAAAAGGCTAAAGCATATTATCCTCCTACATAAATAACGCATGAAACTTGTTTCGAGCAGGCCAAGCGACGTCATTGCAGCAAGGCTCGCTCCCGCGAAACTGACGGAAATAAATCGCCGATGTAACTATCCCGTGTGGTTTAAGGTTCTTGGTCTTTCTCTTTCAACTCTGAATATTATTATACGTCTCCGTCTACTTCTCTAGACAAAGTGAAGTAAACTGTTGTAGTTAGAAAGTCTGCCAGATTATGATGTACTTATAGTCGTCATAATATATAAATATTTATTAGCTACTACTTCGCTAAGCAATATTCTAAAATCCAAACGAATGAAAATTTATCGGGAATTTTATGAGAGAATGTAAAAACAAACCCTAATACTGATCATGACCTGCCTAATACCACGACCGGCATTTAGAATATTTTTGACCATACTTTCTGTTGATGTTAAGTTAAGGTGGGGGTTGTGAAGTGTCCAGTAGGGTTTATTATTATTTTTTTATTTATTCTGATAAATTCTTGTATCTAGGAGAAAGTTTACGTATTTTGGGATTTAATATGAAAGACTTTAAATTGGACCAAGTTGCTGGAATAATATGTGTTAAGATGGAATCTAATTTTGTGGGTGTTCCTGGGCAAGGAAATCTTTTTGGAATTACGATTTCGTTCCGGATTTTCCGCAGACAATATACAAGGACCAACTGTACAAGAAATAAGCCAATACTGCCCAATGAATTGCCACACTACAACTTCTATAATAATATCAGAAATTTTTGAGGAAACCTACATTGTAACTCATCCACAATTAAAAATGGTAATTTCATGTGAGCCAAACTTAACCTATAAGGTTAATCCAAGGCATCCACATCAAGGGGCTTTTAAAATCAACCTCCCCTGTAGCTGTCAGCTGCAAACCCGGAACGGAGTCGTAATACCAAAAAGATTTCCTTGCCCAGGAACACCCACAAAATTAGATTCCATCTTAACACATATTATTCCAGCAACTTGGTCCAATTTAAAGTCTTTCGTATTAAATCCCAAAATACATAAACTTTCTCCTTTTATCAGAATTTATCAGAATGTCTAAACCCTAACTGGACACTTCACATCCCCCACCTTAACTTAACCTCAACAGAAAGTATGGTCAAAAATATTCTAAATGCTATCAAGAGCAGTCTGCTTCGGTAAATTCTTATAGCTACAGTTATGGATCTCACAGTAATTTTTTGTTCCTAGTCTGGAATATTATAAAAAAAAGTACAAGCGGAACTAAAATGTACGGATATAGTATAAAAATATTATATAAAAGTAATGCTATCTTAAAAGTAACTATATATGCCCTAGATGCCTTGTATGCATTTTCTAATAATGAACATAGCAATGAATAATATATGACAAACCCCTTGGAGCTCCTTAGTGTTTATTTTATTCTGTTATTTAAGCCTAAATCAAATGTGCACATTATAAAGTGATATTAGGATAAATATCATTATAAATAAAAAAACACACTAATAAATTAATAAAATTTATGTAATATAGAAAAAATTTTACTTAAATTCTCGAGAATTACGCTGTAGATGATGGAGTCATCTAAGTAAATTATTTTAAAAAGCACAAATGTTTGGTGCATACTTATTATTTGAATTGTGTGTGAATTATCTCGTCAAGATTATTGCAAGACCTACAATACAAGAAAACAACCTGGAGGCTGATTATTTTCTTTTATTGATTTCAAGACTTAAAGGTTAATACATTATTAAGTATTTAATTAATTACTATGGCATAAAATTCTTGTTTTAATTAGATTTAGTACATAAATTACAAATAGATACTTAGTAGTAATGTTAGTCGACGTTATGGTATATACTTACACTTTTTCCTTTTCATGTTAAAATTCTGCCGAACTGCCATGCCAAATACGAAAGAAAATCCATGATTGCAAACCACGTCACCCAAAATGGAAGTGGACCCAGTTACAACCTTGAGCTTGTGTGGTCGAGGCGTCCATCTAGCAGCATGTGTAGTGTACCCATACTTCCCAGGCGCAGTCTTCTAGTGGTCAAGTAATCCAAACAAGCACCCAAAGAAAAAGCTCACTTAGTATCAATAGTAACACCGAAGATAACTATTCCCACTACACGAGGCTGAACCATCACATGGACGCTTAGAGAGGGTGAAACACCACCGTACACGTGCCCCATAATTCATAGCCGAATTTAGAAACAAAACAAATTTCAAGTGGCACTTGCTACACGAGTAAACTGGTCCAGTCACGAGAGGTACTACAAACAATCAGTCGATGTCACAGTTTGTTCCAGTGCCGTTCCGCGCAAATGCAATAAGGATCCGCACGTCTTACTACGATCAACCCAGTCCATTCCACAGTTTGTCCCAGCTGCGTTTCAATTCAAACGCTATAACTCGTAGTCGCAGCAACTGATAGCCGTCGTCCGTCCACCCAAGACAACATATTAAGAAGAAGAAGTCGACAGAACCATATTTGGTATGAACAGTTGTGTGTTTAACAGGTTAATGGTATTTATTTTAATTTGTGAACATTAACTTAATCAAATTTTAAATTAATTTTAGTTTCATTTAAAAAAAAAAATTAATAATAAGACGAAACCTGCAGGGTCAGATGTTCTTTCACTAAAGAAAAGTATTTTTTAAAGTAAATAATGTAATTTTAATCAAGCTGAGTTACACATTTTTTATATACTTTGCAATATTCATTTTCTCTTTTTATGTACTTTTTAATATATAATAAGTTTGTTAATATTCTAGATATTAAACACATACAGGTACGTAGGTGTGTTAAACGCTGGGGTCCAGCTTTTTCTACCCGTGGGGAAATGTCAAGGGTGAAAATATTTCAAGGCATTTCCTATTAAATTCATTAGCCTAAACATTCTAAAAATTACTAGTTCAGTGACCGCTTTTACATGCTTAGTAAAATATTGCTTAATCAGTTAAGGAACACTGAACCTCCTAAAGCAGTTTCAGCAATAAACAAATCGGTGAATAGTAATTGTTCGGTAGATATAAAATGGCGACTGCAAAAACAATCGCTGACACAGTACTATTGGCTGATTATTTAAAGGCTTGGAAGGAAAGGGGGCAGTCTACAATCAGACAGTCAGTTGCTTCTGTTATATTGAGTTAAGTGACGGTAGTGTTTTCGCTAATATATAAGATGGCCCCCAGCAATATATTTAGGTAAGAACCGTTTTAAGTTAAAATTATTAGTCCTTGTTATAACCGCTTACTGTGTTCTTGATTATGTTCTTGTATTAATATAGATAGAGTTTGTTTTGGAAAATAGTTCTTTGTTATAATTTGGTAAAGTTCCCCAACGTCCCTAGTCAAAGCCCGACAAAATGGGGTATGACAATATATTAACATTTTTTCTCCCAACGAAGGCCAGGAATGGTCAAGAATAGGGATGGGCATTTTATCGATATATCGATAAATGTGTAATAACGCCGGAGAACTACGGTTCTTCCGGAGTTCTCTGATAATGCCTATATGTATCCGAAGATATCGATGATAGCTAATATATATATATATATATATATATATATATATATATATATATATATATATATATATATATATATATATATATATATATATAATGTATTTTCATTCTATCTCTAGAGTCTCTATTCGGACGCGAGAAAGAAAGCTTTGAAAATGCCAAATGTGATTTTGGCGAAACGTCAGCAAAACTGTTCTTTTCAGAACGACAGTAGTGAACGGATGTACACCCGGAATGAAAATACATATATATATATATATATATATATATATATATATATATATATATATATATATATATATATATATATATATATATATATATATATATATATATATATATATATATATATATATATATATATATATATATATATATATATATATATATATATATATATATATATATATATATATATATATATATATATATATATATATATATATATATATATATATATATATATATATATATATATATATATATATATATATATATATATATATATATATATATATATATATATATATATATATATATATATATATATATATATATATATATATATATATATATATATATATATATATATATATATATATATATATATATATATATATATATATATAGTCTTTCCTCCGCGCTAATCTTATATGCTATAAGTATTCTCTTCTATTAATGGTTATGAATTATATCCGTGAAAGCCTTAATAAAATAAAAATTAAAAACTGATGCTTTTTATCTAATAAATACGTTTGTTCAAGAATCCTCTCTGTTGTATAAGTTAAGCTTTTTAATCACCTTTCTTTGGTTTTCGCCATCTCTGTTATCACTTTCCTTTCCCTTTGCCACTGAATGACGCACTTGCTCTAATTTATGCAGACTCCAATAATATGATCTGACCCCAATTTTTCATCAAATAGAATGGGTGTCGAGAAATTGAAATTTATTAATGGAGGCTTCTATCCCTTAATTAAATAAATTGGGGTTATTCTCCAACGGCGAAGCTTCTAAAACAGAAGGCGCAGTATAATATCTCGTTAACGTTGTTTCAATTAATAAAGCGGAACAATTTTCATTTAATAACACAATGGAATGGTTTTTTTGAACAGGTAATTAGGGCATCCCTTTAAAGAGCTTATGATTCGCGGATTTATTTGCAAAAATAAGGTGAATATGAACTTAGGAGGAATAATTAGGTTCAAGTTGCTTTTCACATTGCATAGGGGTTAGATTTCTCTCGGAAAAAAGACAGGGTAAGAACGCCTGAGGAAGTTGTTTACAAGTCTTCTTAAAGCTTGGATGTTAATGTGTTGGAGGGGATAGAAGCAAAAAAATCAACTAATTATTAAAAAAGACATTCTTTTTGTATTAGGTATTTGGGTTAAAACAACCATAATTTCGACAGATGACTACAAATATATAAAAGAAAATTCGCCTTTTTGGATTAGAATAATGTCTTTAGCAATCTTCTATCTCTCATTCGGTATAGTAGGTAGAAAAGCAGGGGCTACCAGTGGAGCAGCCTTTGCACGTGCCGCACGCCGTCCCTGGTTGTCTTGTTATATACAACAGTGGTCCAAAATAAAACAATACAAGGACAATTTGGTTAAATTGTTAAAATATATACCGAACGCCCGAAAACATTCTTAAAAATGGATAAATTCTGCTTTTACTAAATCTTTCCACTTACAGAATTTCGCTACATATAGATAACACAGTTTATATATGCATAAAATTATTTGGTAACAGTAATAGCTCTATAAAAATATATAAACTTATATTTATTTTAATCTTTTTCATAAATAATGTTTTAAACATATTAATATGTTGTCATTTTCTTCCATCATATTGAATTCGTTCTAATATTTTACAAGTTTCCATCTATGTAACACTTTATTTATGGGTAAAATTTAATATCAATTATAGATTTTTGCACTGATTTTCTTCAAAATTTTATTTGGAGGCCGTTTTGTTGCGTCAGGTTTAACTGTGCAAAAGTTTTACCGGTTTAATCTAACTTCGGTTTTTTTTGAACCACCTTGATTGAATTCGTACTTAAATTTTACCAGTTCATCTCTATATCAGACGTAATTATTAACTAACATATGAAATTCATTAAAGTCCTCAATAGAAAAAAACTTTGCACTAACGGATTCGTTAAGCAAAATTGAAATGATACTGGTTTATAGGCACCGAAGAAAAATGTCGTAACAAGTTTGTGAAATATTTAATGATAAATATCCCCATTCAAATCCAATTGCAAAATCTATTGTGTGCAAAATTTCGAAAAAACTCGATGCAATTACGTTTTTCGAATCTACTAATTATTCTAAAGATTTTACCTAAGATACATTTAATTCTTAAATTTAACGGTTTCTGAGTAAAGGATTATTTTTTAAATACATAGTGAACATACTAAATACCTAATCAAAATACTAATTGCTCCTAAAAGTTAATTTTGAAAAGTCATTCAAAACGTTAAGAAGTTTTACATCCTGTAGGTTTAAAGGTTTAGTTTTCAAAATAGCATTTTTGAGGTGACCCCACAAAAAATTATCGAGAGGCGTCTATCTGGGGTCTGGCCATTCAATACTACCTCTTCCTAACCACTTCCAAAAAACATATTGTCAAGACATTTCCAAACTTCCCCAGCGTAGTCTGGAGACGCACTATCCTACTGCAACCAGATGTCATTATTTGGTACTGCATTTTATCTAAAAAAATATTTTGGTTCTAAATTCATAAAAGTATTTTACAGTGGTAAGAAAGGACTTATGAGGATTAGAAAAAATTAGAAAAGAATTTCAGCTCTTAATAATTGCAAATATCTGACACCATTCCGATTTCCGTCTAAAAAAGATCCCGAATAACCTTCCGACCTATAATACAAAAGTTAAGTTTTTAAAAAAATTGGGTGTGATGTACTGAGGTACTGAGGAACTGGCATAACTCTGGAGAACTGGCATAAAGTCCATAAGGTTCACATTAAAGTATAATCACATTTATTTTAGTTATTTTTATTCCATAATTACAAAAAGACATTAATGGACTGTCCATCCTATTTATTTTTTGAACAAGTCGAGATAAAAAGTTTAAAGTAGCCACCCCAAAACGCCTCTTTTTACGTATATTTCTTGACTAAAACTTTCAAGTTGGCGGCTGGGTGCCATTATAAAAACAAGTTTATTGGTTAAAGCGATCGCATAGAACATTTTTTACAAGATCTTTTCAAATTGAATCCCTTCCCAAAATATGGAGGACTTAAAGCTACCCATTTTAAATTGGCTTTTTATTTTTCCATTGTTCCTTAATGGAAATACTGAGTATGAGGAAATCTCAGATTATAATCCATATTTAGGATATTATGCATAACTTTTACATTTTAACAATGTTTGCATAAAGTTGCATATTTTGGTTCAAATATAATATTTGCGTTTAATTTGCTAGATAGGCGTCTAAAATATTTTAAAAAAGTAACAAGTATATGGGAGTTGAGTCAAACCCTCTGTAAAATTCATCCCAAATATTTCATTGCAGTAGGTAGACGGAATTATAAAGCATTAAATTTTCCTTCTGGTAATAACTTCATTTACTGTATAAAATATTGTATCTTCATATCAGAACGTTTAACTGTTCATTTAGATGTAAACTGTTTGCTCTGAGGAATGTATTATCGAGTTACGCATTTCAAAATGTTTATCAAATTGGCATTACGGATAAAACCGTATACGGAATTAACATCAAAAGGTGTTGTTTGCAAAACATGTAGAAAACGGGTAAGAATTTTAAATTGAGCCTTTCAAAATCAAGAAACTTGATTGCGAATTTAAAACGAAATATAGATTTAGCCACCGATAACATTGGCAGTTTTGTTGGCAAAAACTGAATGACGTTTTAAATAAAAACGAAGGGTAGAATACACTAACTAAAGGCTCGAATGTGTTGTACATTTCCTGAAACTTTTGAGATGTCTCTTGGGCGAAATATCTTGCTTGAAGTACGCTGCTATAATAACAGTTGATGTAGAACGTATTTGATAAATATTAAATTTTTATTACGTATTAATTCGTAAATTTATTACAGTATATACTCCACAATTCTCTATATATTCACCCATATGCTCCTGATGGTATTTACCAAGGTATCAAAAGGTGGCAAAGATGAATGTTTAACATTTTTATAATAATTATAGTTTAATGTTATTCAAAAAAAGAAACTGACTGTCGGAGGTTACAATTTTTAAGTGAGACCTCTCTTTATATTTGTATGTACAGGTTGTCCCTTTTTCAAGGTATCTCCGTTATTTTTATAGATTGAAAGTTGAGGTTTTCGCGATAGTGTGCTACTTTTTCGTAAAGCTAAAGATGCCGTTAACAAAATTTTCATAGCTCTTTTAGTTTTTAAGATACAAGGCTAAATTGAAAATGTTGCATTTTCAGGCACCACTTGTATCTTATCTATCAGAAAAGCTATCGAAAATGTGAAAACTGTTCTTTATATAATTTTTCCCGTGGAACTCAGTTCCGGAATTAGTATACGGGGTCAGGTCAAAAAGTTATCGGACCCTACTTTATTTTTTAAATTTAACACCCTGTATATTAATAAACCAGAACATTTTTCTTTTTTTACCTTTTCAAAAATATATGATAGTATGCACTTTTTCTCAGAAACACGGAAATAAATGACAATTTTCTGAAATTAAATGCATAATTTAATAGTAATCTATGGCTAGTGTTTATGGCAACAGACGAAAATAAATGTGAAATATTTTTTATATCGGTTTTTGGATCGACTTTTAGTTTAGAAAGCAGTTTATAAACGTTCTTTTGGTATTTTTATTTAATTGACATTTATCAATTTCTTGATAAATAATCATCAATAATGGCAACGTATGAAAGATATGAAAAATATGATATGCTGGTAAGTTTTATATAAGGTAATGAAAATTAAGGTAAGTAAGCTATTATGGTTATGAAAATCTGTATTATCATTATAAGTTTTTGCTTGTTAGATTTCCAGAAAGAAAGCAACGGTTTCTTGAGATATTTGCTCGTTTAAAAGTAAATTTATTTGAGCACAGATCATTTGTTCACCCGAGTCCTAAAACATACAACAAAGAGAACAGGGAAAGAAAAGAGGTAGATGTTTTGGGATATGTAGAAGGAACACCTTCATTGTCATTTAGGAAAGTTGAGTAGGAAATTGGCGTGCTAAAAACTGACGGTCAGAGGATCTTAAAGAAATATAAGGATCCTTCATGCAAATTTAATATAGAACAGAAGCTTTTGGTTAATTAAGAAATCATGGTTCTTGGGATTAGACCGTGTCAAATTAGAATTACTATCCAATGTTCCGTCTGCGATTGATCAGGCAGGCAGGCAGGCATCTTCAGGGATCTTTACTCCACGAGATCTGAACACTGAATGAGTTTGGATGCGCGAAGGGCCCAATGGCCCAGAGGACCCACCATCCACCCGACCTCCCTCCTGGGAAGCCGCCTCTCGATGATAGGTACTACCGGTTTAACGGGCCTAGGGCCTTAATAAACCATAAGTCATCGCTATCTTAGGTGTGTCAGCTCGTACACATCCGGATGTGTAAACTCACATCGCACCTCTTCTATATTGTTGCGGTCAATATAGGAGAGTTGTCTGAAAACAGAGAGAAATGTGTATATCGTCAGCGTAATGGTGTGTGATCGCGGGGCCTATGGTAGTAGACCCGGTGTACCCGCCGCTCCTCCTGAGGATCATAGTCCACTAGCATCCTGAGTTCTTCAAATGGGTGTGCTGCTGCCCGCTTTATGCCTTTCATGGCTTTCTTCCTGATTGTTGTCTGGAGAGGCTCCCAGTCCAGGTCCCGCTGGATCTGGGCATTTCTTACGTACTAAGGTGCGTGTACCGCAGTCCTTAAGTACTTATTTTCTGTAGCTGCCAGTTGGTCTATGTAGGTGGGCGCTGCATACGCCCACGGTACTGCTCCATATGTCAAATGTGATCTTGCGATCATTTTTATCATGGTCAGCTTTGTACGAAGAGCCATGGGGCTTCTTCGGTTCAAAAGAGGGTATAGCCTAGCCATAGCTTTATTTATCTTTGCTCTTGTTACCTCTATATGGGGTTTCCATGTTAACCCCTTATCCATTATCAGCCCTAGATATTTTATCGAGTTTGTCCATGGGATGTCATCTCCATCAATGCTTATAGCCTCTGGGGGTATCATCCTCCTCTTTTGGAAGAGGATGGCCTGGCTTTTTTGTGCATTTATTTTGATTTTCCAAGTGATACACCAGTCACTTATCAGATCCATTTCTTCCTGTAGTCTCCTACAAATGATACCTGCATTTCTATGCTTTGCCGCTATAGCACAGTCGTCGGCGTATAGGGCTATAGAAGTGAGTTCGGAGAGATTCAGCCGGGCTTTTATATCCGACTTGTGCTCGCCGAACCGTGACCCTATGTTAAGATCGGTTTTCACGTATGATGTAGACTGTAACCCGTATCTCTATTGAAATTTTTTGTGCGTTTAAAAATTTCAATAGATTCCCTAATCTCTCGCTCATAAAATACTGGAACCGATGCTAGAACCCTGGTTTCCTTTACATTTATAATATGGCCAGTGGTATGCTGGTGTTCAGCTACAGCAGATTGAACAATTTGTTTCTTTTTAATACATCTTTTATGTTCCTTAAGACTAATTGATATTGAGCGCCCTGTTTCTCCCACATACACTTCTCCACAGGAGCAAGGAATTGTATATACTCCTTCTGTTTGAAAAGTTACAATATCTTTCGGGAATCGCAAGCATTGTCCAATCTTATTATGTGTATTGAAGATTGTACGTATGTTAGACCGCCGAAGTAATTTTTTAATTGAACACGTAATATCTTCAGTGCAATAGCCATTCCCTCTCAGAGCTTCGGTCAGTTTCCGATATTAGAGAATCTTGGTAAGAAATCCAAATTGCTCTAAATGCTAATTTCTTTTGTGCTGGATGGTGGTGGGAATTTGCATTTAAGTATCTATTTGTATGCGTCGGTTTCCTGTACACAGAATTTCCTAATGTACCATTTTCCTTTCTTCGAACGTATACATCTAGATAGGGAGTTGTCCCATTAGATTCAATTTCCATTTTGAACTTGATATTATGATGTTGTTGATTGAGGTAATCCGGAATTATAAGAAAATTATCCTATCCATGAGGCCATACGACAAAAGTGTCATCTACATATCTGAACCAGTGTTTTGGTTTTAGTGGAACGGATGTTAGAGAAATATATCTTCAAAGGCTTCCATAACGCGGGTGATATACGAGATCCCATAACAGAACAAAACATTCTGGTGTTTCCAGCAGATAAAAGCAACGCTACAGTCGTCATAGACAGAACGGACTATGTGGAGAAGATAGCTCAACTTTTGGACAACAACACCTATAAGGTTATGCAGACAGACCCCAAATTAGAATAGAAAGACGCATCAGCAATCTGATGGACGCATCCAGTCTACCACCAGCAGAGAAGAAATCATTAAAGCCAAGCCAAGATTCCCAGCTTCTACGGTCTTCAAAAAACTATCTTTCAAACTTTCTTAATCTATTTACTGAAAAAATAAATTCTTTTATAAAAAACTCTGCACATTTCGTGGAAAAATATAAAAAAATCCGATTGGATTCCGAAGATATTTTGGTCAGTTTCGATGTAGGATCACTATGCACAAATGTTCCTGTCAACGACTCAATTTTCATTATATCAGACATATTGGATCATAATAATTTTGATAAGAACCTAATAGACCTAGTGGAAGCTTGTCTTACATCTACTTATTTCATTTTTTAAGGAACTTTTTATGAACAAACTTCAGGGGCAGGTATAGGATCTCCTCTATCGCCTGTCGTAGCGAATATCTTTATAGAAGCCTTTGAAGATATTGCTCTAACATCTGCTACACTAAAACCAAAACACTGGTTCAGATATGTAGATGACACTTTTGTAGTATGGCCTCATGGACAGTATAATCTCCTCATATTTCTAGATCAGCTCAATCAGCAACATCATAATATCAAGTTCACAATAGAAATTGAATTTAATGGGACAATTTCCTTTCTAGATGTATATGTTCAAAGAAAGGAAAATGGTACATTAGGACATTCTGTGTACAGAAAACCGACATATAAATAGATACTTAAATGCAAATTCCCACCACCATCCAGCACAAAAGAAATCGGTTATTAACTCAGTATTTAGAGCTATTTCGATTTCTGATTAAGATTCTCTAACATCGGAAACCTCGAAACTGACCGAAGCTTTGAGAGGGAATGGCTATTGCACTGAAGATTATGCGTTCAATTAAAAAATATCGTAATCCAACTCCGCGAAAGGAGGATGATAAGAAGCCACCGTTAGGTAGTGTTGTTCTTTCTTATATACATAGCACTACAGACAAAATAGAACGATTACTTCGGCAGTCCAACATACGCACAATCTTCAATACACATAAGAAAATTGGACAATGCTTGTGATCGAAGTGCATGTGGGAGAAACAGGACGCTCAATATCACCTAGAGTTAAGGAACATGAACGATGTATTAAAAAGCAACAAATTGTTCAATCTGCTGTAGCTGAACACCAGCATACCACTGGCCATATTATAAATGTAAAGGAAACCAAGGTTCTAGCATCGGTACCCGGAATATATAAACGAAAAATTAGGGAATCTATTGAGATTTTTAAGCATACAAAAAATTTCAATGGAGATATGTGTTATGGTCTACATCACATGTGGAAACCGATCTTAACCTAGGGTCACCGTTCGGCGAGCACAAGTCGGGTATAAAAGCCCGTCTGAATCTGTCCGAACTTATTCAGTGTTCAGGTCCCTGAAGATGCCTCGTGCAACCGAAGGCGAAACATCGGATAGTAATTCCAATTTGACACGGTCTAATCCCAAGAACCATGCTTCCTTAAATTTAACTCTAGTGCAACATTTGCATCCTGGCGATGCCGAGCGTTTTGCCCGTGGGATTTGCAGCAAATCGATGCTAACGATTTTTTTGGCAGACGAATGCTTGTGCGAGAATTTTTAAACTTCACAATACCAGGAACTGGCATAGCGAAAATTTTTCTGAGAAAAAGCTCATATTATTATATACAGGGTATCACATTTAAAAAAATAAATAAAATAACTTTTTGACCTGACCCTGTATACAAATTCCGACGGCGGAATTGAGTTCTACGGGAAAAGTTATTTAATAAATGGTTTTCACATTTTCGATAAGTTATCTGATAGTCGAGATACGAGGGGTGCCTGAAAATGCAACATTTTCAATTTAGTCCCGTATCTTAAAAACTTAAAGGGCTTTGATAATTTTGTTAACGGCATCTTTGATTTTACGAAAAAGTAGCACACTGTCGCGAAAACCGGAACTTTCTATCTATAAAAATAACGGAGATACCCCGCAAAAGTACCCAAAATGGGACACCCTATAAATATTTTGTGCGTGTATTCTGCATATCTAGTGCATATATTCACAAAATTGTTTACGCATGTAAAACCAGCTTTGATTATGATCGTGAAGGCTAGGTATTGTTCTTTTATAGTTACAGGGTGTTTAATAAGAAAGAAAATTGTATTTTTTTTACTATTAAAATATGTGAAATTTCAAATTTTAATACAGACTGGTTTAAAAAAATTAAGTGTTACACTTGAAGTGTTTTGGTCTTTTTGAATTTTGGGTACGTTTTGTAAGTATTTTGTTTCTCTTCCCCTTGGGCTATCTAATTTTTGGCAGCCCTGGATTATATTAATAATACAATATGTACCTTGTTATACAGAGAAGTAAAATTTAATACACTATAGAATTTTCATATATTTGTGACGATTTTTTTACTGCTGGCAGAATTTACCACCCCGGATATTTAAATTGTGATATGCTATGTTGCCTATGATTGCCTCAAATCAGTGGGATTTATCGTGCTCGTACTCCATAAACTGTTAAAGGATATAAAAACATTAATTAACGCGTCCTGTAATAAAGAGCTTACATCCCATTTCCATTTTCTAATGGACGTCTTTCTAAATTTATTCGTTTGGATAAATAAGCTTTGATTTAAGTCGCTAATTAGTTAATCCTATTTCGGCAGGCGTTGGTGTTAGATGCAGACCCGCTGAGTGGGGTCAGCCGGGTTTATAGCCCCGCACCCAGACTAAACTTAATGACAGTAAGACTATTAAAAATATAAATTTTCTCTAATATTTTTAAAATTATGCTATTTTTATTTTTTGCTTGCAAGCATGATAAATATACTGTGCCTTCGACTAAAATACTTATAGAGTTGCAGCTTCACTGCCAGTCGATTTTGGACGGTCTATCTGTCTGTTCGCGGCGTAGCTAAAAACTTTTTACTCGAATGATTTCAAATTTTGGTCAAAAATTAAGAGTCGCATGGAGATGACCTGCTAACATTTTGGTAGAAATGCAATTTGGCGAAACACAATTGTGGTCGAGTGAAATGTTAAATAAAATATTATTAAAAAACTATTTATCCAATTTGACCCAAATTTTTAACAAAAATCAAGCATTACATACGAATAAACTGGCAAAGTTTTGGTATGAATTCAAGATTGCAGCTTGATGAAATATATAAAAACTCAGCTTAAAAAAACTATTTAATATATTAATTTCAAATTGTGTTTTAGCATTGCTAGATAGAAAAATATGTTTTCTCAAACCTGTCGGTCCGTCCATCAGTTCTCGGCGTAGCTAAAATCTAGATGCCCGATTAACTACAAATTTTGGTCAAAAATTATTTATGGCGATGATCTGGTAATATTTTGGTAAAAATCTAATATGGCCAAATAAAATGGCGCCCAATAAAAATGTTTAAAAAGGGAGTATAAATGTTTTACTAAATGACTATGTGTTTATAATTTTTCCAATAAAAACGTTGTGACCTGGTAAATATCTTTTACCCGGAAATTCCCTCGTTGTGAATATTTCCTTTTATTAAGAGAAGTGAAATGTGACCCAATTTAGTGCCCCCACTCCTCATCACTTAACTGGGAAAAGACTTGTCTTAGGTATTTAAATCCATCACCATCTTTATTCAAAGCCTTCACAAAGTTTTTCATCAGCCCAAGTTTAATGTGAGGAGGAAACAAAAGGACATTTTTGGGATCAACAAGAGGTATAAATTTAACTTTTTGAGATCCCGGTTGAAATTTGCTTCTTTCGGGCCAAATTTTTGTTACATAATGCTGATTTATTGCACGACTGTCCCATAAACAAAGAAAACAGCAATATTTTGTAAATCCCCCCTGAAGTCCCACTAAAATCGCTATAACTTTTAAGTCCCCACATATCTGCCATTTATACCTATTGTAGTTTATTTTATCCAAAATCGTGCGCATATTTTCATAATTTTCTTTCATTGCAACTGAATGGGCAACTGGTATAGAGGGTTTTTTTGGTACGAATTCAAGATTGCGGCTTGATGAAATATATAAAAACTCAGCTTAAAAAAATTATTTAATAGATTAATTTCAAATTTTGTGCAAAAATTAATTGTACTATACAGATGAACTGATAAAATTTTGGCACGATTTCAAGATGGCAGCGAAGTAAAATGTTTGTAATCGTGGAAAAAATATGTTTTCCCAAATCTGTCGGTCCGTCTATCAGTTCGCGGCGCGGGCGTAGCTAAAATCTAGATGCTCGATTAACTACAAATTTTGGTCAAAAATTAATCATGACGATGATCTGGTAATATTTTGGTAAATCTAATATGGCCAAACAAAATGGCGCCCAATAGAATTGTTTAAAAAGGGGTATAAATGTCTTACTAAATGACTATGTGGGGCACTAAATTGGGTCACACTTCACTACTCTTAATAAAAGGAAATATTCGCAACGAGCGAATTTCCGGGTAAAATATATTTACCAGGTCACAAAGTTTTTATTGGAAAAATTAAAAATTAATAAGACAAAAGTAAAGCAACAAATTAAATTAATTAAACAAGATATTATCAGATAAACAGTAACCTAAATTAAAATACAAACTACTCAGAGATCAAGTTAGTCATTAGAATTTGGTTTTAGTAACTAATTGCGTAATCATTATTTGCTATTACTTTGGCACATCTTCTGGGTATTGAGGAGATCATAGAATCATGCGTAGAATTTCTAATGGCATGTTTCTCCAAAATTAACTTATTTTATCCTTTAAGACTGTTCATTGGGAAACGGTTCGGCTTAAATTAGTCTCCCCACCTCTCATAAGTTCCGCAGTGTATTTAAATCCGGAGATTGCGCCGGCCAATTCAATTATCTAGAGTTACGTAGCCAAGGGGAACAAACTTTAATCAAAAATACCCAAGAGATGGAAAATAAATTCGTCGGTGAGAAGTGAAGACGTTTTTTTGTTGTTGCTTGTTTCTCCTACATGTCCTGCTAAATGTTCACTGTTTAATTATTTTATTGTAGTTTTACTTTATCACCCTTATTAATGATAGTGGGAAAAAACGTTTTATATACAAGGAGATGAAAGAAATTTGACATGTTTCAACGTTTTTATTAAGTAACCGCTTTAAAACAAAAAATATTTTCGTTCTGTTCTTCTGCTTCGTATCTCTAGAGTACCCCGTATAATAAAAAAGAATCTATATATATATATATATATATATATATATGTATATATATATATATATATATAAGAATATAAGAAATTTGACATGTTTCAACGTTTTTATTAAGTAACCGCTTTAAAACAAAAATTATTTTCGTGCTGTTCTTCTGCTTCGTATCTCTAGAGTACCTTGTATAGTAAAAAAGAATCTATATATATATATATATATATATATATATATATATATATATATATATATATATATATCAAAAAGGAAAGAAAATTGACTGTATCGCCGATTTTTAAAAAGCTAACCGGTCTTAAAATATTATTTTTCAGTTTCTGGATACTGGTTTATCCTCCTAGGGCTACGGCTACCCTGTATAAAGAAGCAACATATGTCTTATATACTACAAGAAATTTAACGAATTCAACTGTTTGCTAAACAGCGAAAAGCTTCTGGAATATAAATATTTTTTTTTTATTTTCAGGTGGCTTCATTCTTTTAGGGCTACCTTGTAGAGGAAGAATTTTCACATATAGCACTGCTTTTTGAGCTTTTGTAAATAATATTTCTTCTTCTTTGTGTGGCTGTTTCATCCTTTTAAGGCTACCCCTTGTAGAGTTAAAAAAAGTTTGATATGTTTTACTGTTCTTTGTAAATTTTATTTCCATCTCGAAGAGGCTGCCTCATTCTTTTTCGGCTACTCTGTATAGTGAACAAATATTATATCTTTAAAAATCGGTAAATTTCCATCACCAGGAACCTCCCTCGTTATGAATGGTTCATTTTATTAAGAATAGTGGAGTGTAGCCCAATTTAGTTCCACACGTAGCCATTTAGTAACACATGTATATTTACTGTCTTTTCAAACAATCTTATTGAGTACCATTTTGTTCCACTATATTGGATTCGTACCAATATATTGTACCAGTTTTTATCTTTTTTGTTTTTGGAACACATTTTAAAATAAACTGAATAAGCAATTTTTACACTGATTTTTTAAGGCCGCCATTTTGTTCCGTTATGTTAAACTCGTATAAGTATATCTCTAAATAACATTTATTTTTTCTGCAAAATTTAACGTATATTGAACAAGAAGATTTTTTACGCTGATTTTTTAAACATTTTGTTTGGCCGCCATTTTGTTTAACTATACTAAATTCGTACCAAAATGTTACCTGTTCAGTCTTATTTAACACAGGATTTCTACAAAATTAAGCCGCCATTTTGTTTCGCCATCTTGAAGGTAAATGGGAGAAATAAATTTTCAGTAATAATGTTTTAACATATTAATAGGACGCCATTTTGTTTCGTAATTTTGGATTTTTATCAAAATATTACCAGGTCGACCCCATGTTACCCTAAATTTTTGCCGAAAATTTGAAATCAGTCGAATAAATAGCCGCGAAAAGGCAGGCAGGCAGAAAAACAAACAGACAGATCCACATATCGACAGAATTGAAAAAACATGTTTTTCGGGATCTAGGGATTTTGAAATGCAAAAACCTGAAAAAATTTCGGAGGTTGATTTTTTCACGATTACTATACTTCCCTTTTAAGGGGGAAGTAATAAGAATTAGCAGCCTTGGATTAGAGAGACAACTCAGACTGCAATGGCTTTTACGAGAAAGGTAAAAATACAATAAATTTGACGTGTTTTGCTATTTTTCGAAATACTACGTAGATTGTATTTTAAATATACATAATCAAAAAAAAAGTATTTACGCCAATTACATCAATAAATTTACCCCAACTACCTCTGTTGTCAAATTGGCTATTATCGGTTTGTGCGATCTCAAAAACACGAATTTTTTATGTGTTTATTCCCTTAAAAAATATCGAAGATCCGCGCCCTAAAATCCAATCCCCCGCAAGACACTAACCTGGCAATTTTTAGTACAATTTTAAAACTAATTAATGCTAAATTTTGTTACATAAACACACAGCCTCAGACTTCCGTACTCACATATGTTTTTTTCTAAAAATATGCTTTTTATTTGTAATCTTGGGACTCTAAAACGTCGAAAAAACTCAACTTATATGTTTCGAAAATTTTTGCGATACCAATAATTTGTCTGTATAGCTTATATAGTATAATAATGGTACAATATATTGGATGTTATATGGAGAAGCAAAAATACATTTTACAGTCTTTAACGGGCTATTGCGAGGCTGCTGTGTCCTGTAGGGATACTTTTTTTTAACTATAGGTACAGGGACCTATAGCTGAAAAAATGTATTTGCATACAAAAAGGTAAAAACATTTAAAGTGTTTTGCCGTTCGCTTATAATAATAATTATATATAATAGAAGGGCCGTTATGCGGGAAGTAAAAAGAAATACATTATTTATTATTAACAAGGAATATAATAATTTTACATTTTACTACCTTTATTTCGCTATTATAATTCCACAAGAACTTATAAAAAACTTTACATTAAAAATATGGAGCAGCTTTACTTAACAAAATAATTTGAACAAAAATCACATCCACATTTCGATAGGCAAAATTCCAAACAGTAAATAAATAAAATTACCAATTGATTCTGCGTTGATTAGTTTAAATATGCTTACTATACAACAATGTCGTTTAAATTAAGCTTTGCTTTGTTTTCAATTTAATAATATTATATCATTGCATTATTGAAACCATCAGTCGCAAGGATAAAGTCATAAGTATTATATTTAGGCTAGAAATGTAAAGTAAGGCGAAGAGTTCCTGCATTCTATTTTTTTGTTCCTCTTGTCCGCAAATAAATATCAGCCTTCACGCAGAAGATACAATTACAACCACGGTAATCATTACCCTCCGTTAGTTCAGCAGAACGGAGAGGCTCTTATTTCGTTCTTATTTTTCCTGCATTCCTGCGGTACTGGTTTCTTTAGACCTAGCGCAAGGTCATCGCTAATCTTTAGTACCATTTTTATGTCCCTGAGAGGTGGATTACTTGCTGCAGGACAAATATGATCCTTTTCGGTTAAGTGAAGTTTTGGTGAAAAATGTTCCTTCCTGGAAGTATCACGGATAAGTTCCGGGGGACGTTTCCTCAGTTGTTAGCCGCTATTTCAGGTAGAACAGTTATACTTATGTAGATATAATAATTAGGGTTAAATTTTTATTTTCAAAAACTGTTTTGTGCCTTACAGAAATCTATAACTCAAAATTAAATGTTCTATACGTTTTGAAAATTTGTAACTAACAAAGAAAACATTTAACTAAAAACAAACTATTTGCTTTGAATAATAATACTTTGCTTTAGTTTTAATTTTTAACTATTTCCATATATTATTCGGTCCATTTAATTTAAATAATATTCTTCGAAGTTATGTTGTTTGACATAATATTTTTTACTTCCCTCGTAATCATGAAAATCGTTACTCCCCCTGTAATAGTGAAAAAATCACCCTCCGAGATGTTTGCAATTCCTTGCGTTTTCGGATCTCGGGACACCGAAAAATATTTTCCCGTCAGTCTGTCTGTTGGTCAAAAATCAAGGGTCATAAGGAGATAGAATGGTTATATTTTGGTAAGAAAATTACTTACAAAAACAAAAATTTAGCACAAAAATATAGTGTGACATAAGGATAAACTGGTAAAATGTTTGTGTAAATCCATTATGAGGGAACAAAATGTCGGCTTATTGAAATGTAAAATAAATCAGTTCCAAAAAATTCACACCAGAAAGGGTAAAGTTATATTGTTTATGATGACGTTCGGAAATAAAATAGTTTTATATAGACATCTTATAAGGTAATAATAATTTAGTAAATAGACAATAATTTATTTGTTAATAACTTTATACAAGTCCTGCAATATTTTTAAGTTTTTATTTTTTTTGTTACTACTATTATTATTATTTATTTTTCATAACATTATTTACGTAACCTATAACCAATAAATTATGTTAATTTCCTCCATAACAAGAAAATTCTATTTCTGGAAGTATAATTTTACGTAATATTTAAAAATTTTATTAAGCTGTTATTTTGCTTTGCCATACAGAATTTGCAATAAAAATGTACCAGTCTATCCCTATTTACCACTTAATTTTTGTACAAAATATCACGCCAATTGATAAAATAATTTGTATAAATCCTGTCAGCATAAAGGTAAAAGAATTTTGAACACTTTTTGTTTTTACGTTTCTATTAAATAGCATAATTAAACTTTAATGTCCGACTAGTTTGTTATTGACAAATAATGATATTATATGAAAGCCAGTTAAATACTTGGTTAAATAAGAAATAACAACCTAAAATAAAAATAACTAGCGAGTAGCCGCAATTACGTTCGCGTATGGCGATAACGAAAGGGACATAAAAAGGTATTTAAATCGCCTTATTTAAATACCTCTTTATAAACCACGGTTTTTGTTGCATTTTCTTTCAATCTTTGTCAACAGAGGCTTGGGAGAGTTTTGTTTATAAATTATTTCCGATTTTTGGGAACACTGTGTAAATTTGTAAAAAAATAAAATAAAATATACCTGTTCAAACGTTTTTTTAACTAACCGTTGTTTAAATAAAAAATATTATAATTTTTAAGGGGCGGTTTCACAGCCTTGCAATTTTAGTTTGTGCCTGTGTTACGTCAAGCGGTTTGAGCAGAATCTTGATTAATGTGTGACCCGATTTTTTGAAACACCCTGTATAAACTGACAATACAAAAAATAGTGTTGAAGCTGTGTAGTACAACTCTCTCACGAACTTGCTAAAAATGTTGTCTTTTTGTTTTAAATATATAGATAATTTGGTTTGTTATTATTAAAACTAGATATTTCTAAAAAATGTTTACTTACTCGGACCCTAAACGTTGCCGGCACCACGGGTATTATGAGGGATAACGCTTTCCCTTGACGCATATCCCTCGGCCCAAAAAGGCTCTTGCGAAACACTGTGTCGACCTCAAGGGTTATTAGTCTTCTAACACTCTTGATATCTTAATAACCATAAAATAATTTTATAGCGAAACATTTTTTTATCACTATTGCGTGGGGGAATTTTCTTTGCCTGCCAACAAAACAAATATTCATTATATCTAGATTGAATTTTTAAATATAAAATGTTTTTTAACATAAACCATAACAAAAAGTTGAAGTCCCAGCTGTTTAATTTGGTAATGAAGTTTCACTAAAAACGAACCATGTAAGTGCAAAAACACTTTATATTTTTAATAGACTATTGGATAGTAATTCCAATTTGACACGGTCTAATCCCAAGAACCATGATTTCTTAATAGACTATTGTGTATTTTATTTGGTCATGAATTGGTCTTCTTTTTGGTAGTTGCAGATTTGAACTTTATAAACTACTCAAATCTGTAAAGGGACCTAACTGGAAATACCCCCTGATTCTTTATCTTTTGTCTAAAAAAATACACCTTTTATTTGTGTTACTAAATAACTATACAGTCTGTCCCCCTTTTCATAAATCTACCTCAAAATTTCAGTTAATAATAATGCAATTTTCTTCAAATTTCGGTGGTTATTGTAGGTTGGAAAAATAAAATATTTGGCATAATAAAAATTTTCATTCACCATTGGCATGAGGTGTTAGGGGGACGATTTTTGGGCAAAAGGATATTAGGGCTGATTTTCGATGATAATCTTTTCTTCGCTATGTCTTTTAATTTGGGATAGACATCCAAAAAGCTTACAATTTATCAAATGCTTAAAAATAATTATCCTTTTCCATTAATCAAAAAGATTCTTTGGGGTAAAAATATCGGAATAGTTAAAACAATAGCAAATAATAACAACACCGATATTTATTGTAAAATTCCGTATATCAACAGGTTATCAGAAAAAATATGAAATGTTGTTTCGAACCATACCACCAGAGATAGTGAGAACATTAAAGATAGCGCTAAAAGTGACAATACAGCCAAAACCCACTTTTATGCCAAACTTAAAGCAAAAACAAAATGTCAGAAATGTTATATTGGACAAAGGGGTAGATACCTCAAAGACAGGATTATAGAGCATAAAAATGACCAACAAAATTTTCTTTTAAAAACTAATCCAATAGCTTTAGTAGAACATAAAAGAGATGCAGATACGATTATTCGAGAGATTAATCTCAGAAATGAGACACATACAACAGAATAAAAATTCAGTTAATAAAAAGACCGATTTAGAGGATCTTAGTACTGTATATTTCAATATAACCGATAAACATAAAAAAGTCAAACAAAATATTACTAATTTTTTCTCCAATAACACGGAAGAATATTTGGTATATTGCTATTCTCAAGCAACCGTTGAACGAGCTGGGTTGAATTGCAATTTTAATTAGTTGGTGGTGTTTCAGTTTATTGTTGTAACCTATGTATGTGATTTTCACTTTTTTTACCTATGTGTTGTTCGTGTATTTTTTTATATGATTATGTAAGTCAAATCCTTAAAATGTAAGTACATGTGTAGTTTTTAATTTTTAATTTTATTGTGCATTGTTTTTCAGATTAAAAACAAAATATTTAGTTTGTATTTATCGTAATCTATGTGATTTGGTATGTAATAATTTCCAAAATTTTCACTGTTTCATGTCAAATGTTTACAGTCAGTATAGCATTTTCTTTACATTACTATTTATTAAGTTGATGTCTTGTAAAGCTATATATTTTCATGTTTGTCTTTTGGTGTCCTGAAGATGCAATAATAAATTGCGAAACTTAGGCATTTTTGAATATTTGACTTTTCTTTTTGGATCCCTACCCCAAATTAGAAAACACAGCGAAGAATTATCATATTGTATCATTTTAAAACAAGACATAAAAGAATAATATTTTCTCTTCAATGTATCCACCTTATTAATAAAAATGACAAATGTCCAAATTAATTTTAACATTACCAGAATATAAAATTAATAAATTTCCTGGAAAAACTTCTACTTGAGATTCAGAAAGCACGTCGTCCAGTGTTATTCTTGTGCACTTTGCGTCAGGATTAGGTGTGTCATAAACTTACACCCCAAACTTTAAGAAAAGTGAGTGAACGGTTAAGAAGAGCTGTTGAAAAGGGTATTCCTTGGAAGAAGGTTATGCTGAAAAAACCAGAATTTAAAAAAAAATGTTATTTTTGGTTTGTTATTGCAATTAAACGCACAATTTATAAAAAAATAAAAAATGTTTTAAATAAATTAATTAATTTTTCCTTTTTGCCATAATCAGTTTTGAGATTTTTAGAAATGGATTAAGAAGTTTTTGGGGATGTTGGATCTAGATATGATAAAAAAAAATCGAAAATAAGCTCTAATATCCTTTTGCCGAAAATTCGACCACGTTTACCTCCTAACACCGCACGACAATGATAAATGTCAATTTGAATAAAATTGCGTTATTAATAACTGAGATATTAGGATGGATTTATGAAAAAAGGATTCGCTGTATACTCCATTATTCCTAATAAAAGGAAATATTCACAATGAGGGAAATTCAGGGTAAAGGAAATTTGCCGATTTTTGTCTTATTGATCACGTTATTCGCCCTGGAACTTTCCTATCAAAAATATTATTTCGAAAATTATTTTTCTGCAACTGCAATTTTCTGCGCACAAATGGCAACCTAATAATAATAATGCGGTGGAGGCTTGTTTGCATTATCGTTTGTTACTTTTGTGGTTAGGAGAATGCATTTTCCATTTTTGTTACTACAAAAGATTTAAATCGAATTTATGTTTTCATGACTCCCATTTTTTGCTTTAAATGAGTGGTGTATATTAAAGTTAACATTTTCTCTGAGAAAGGAACTAAGTTTAAATTTTACAAGAACTCTAATTGACTTTGAAAATAGGTTATATCTGGGTAATAATTTAAATATCTATAATTTTATGATTATTTATTTGAGGAGCTCTCTTCCTATATACTGACGATATATACTTTTATATTTCTCGATTTTTTTTCTCTTTGAAGTAGGTACCTAAACTGTGTGTGAGTGCTAATATTAATTCTTTTGATCAAAAACCTTATAAAAATAAGTATTTTTTTTTTTTAGTAAATTCCGTTTTTCAATAAAAATAATTTAAATATATGATTTAATTCTTATTTGTAATTGGATATATACTTGGGATAAATTCCTGTTATGTTTCTAATAGGTATGATTTAATTCTTATTTGTAATTTGATATATACTTGCGATGAATGCCTATTACGTTTCTATTATGTATTTATCACAGATTTAATAGGCCTTTTTGAGAATTGGATTAATTAAATTTATTTAAAGCTCAACTTTATACAATAAGCAAATTTTTCCTTATTTTGGTAATTTCCGCAGTTCAATCAAAATAATTCTAGACATAAGAAATGGAATTGTCAAATATAGTTAATGGATTAATAGATACGTTAAGGCAAGCATGCAGATTGATGCCCGTTTTTGTCTTATTCCTAATTTAAAGGAAAATTTATTTGTTTTTCCTACTTCTATATATTAAGCTTCCTAATCTACTATTCTTTTTCCTTCCTTTCTGCCTTTACTTGCTTCTATATATTATTCATTCTTATACTATTCTATTTTCTTTTCCTTTCTGTTTTTGTAAATCTTAATAACATTACTTATAATTCCCAGGGACTGTTGGTTTGAATGTCTTTTAAAGTTGCGCATATAAACGCAAGATCTCTGTTCGCACATTTCACAGATTTTAAAGACCTTTTCTTAAATAAACACTTTGATGTCATTGCCATAACCGAAAGTTGGCTAAATTCGAATATTAACAAGGATGCAATAAACTTACCTAATTATAACGTTGTTAGAAATGATCGCATTCTGCGTAGAGGAGGCGGAGTTGTAGCATATATGAAAAGTAGTTTAAAGTATGACGTCATACGTAGTGAATCTCACGAATGTCTGGAAAGCATCTGGTTGAAATTGCATATCGCGAGCGAGATACACGCAGTTGGAATAATTTATAGACCACCTAACACAGACACTGTATCTTTTTTTGGAAGATTTGAGCAAAATTTAATTGATATATTTAGTAATTATGACAATATACACTGCATGGGAGATTTTAATATTGATTTCCTAAAAATAAATAGCTCCTTATGTCATCAACTAACCTCAATTGTCGAACCTTTAAACTTAACTCAGATAATATCAGAACCCACGCGTATAAATAATTTATCAATCTCATTAATTGACCTAATTTTTACAAACTCGAGCAGTATTGTTAACAAAGGAACTTTCGAATGCCCTTTCTCGGATCATTTAGCAGTCTTCTGCGGAATAAAATGTACCCCAGTTACAGAAATACCACGCAAAATAACATTCAGATCCTTAAAAAATATTAACTTAGAATATTTTCAACGTGATTTAGAAATGCTCCCGTTAGACTTTATTTATACTATAAATGACATTGATGACAAAATTTATTTTCTAAATCAGATTTTACTTGACCTACTTGATCATCATGTGCCGGTGCAAACTTATTCCTCACATAAAAATAAGTTTAACCCTTGGATAACAGACAACATTAAACTATTACAAAAACTCAGAAATAAGGCATTAAAAGATTTTAAAAACACTAGATCTGCCACCAAATGGGAATATTACAAACAGTTAAGAAACTATACTACCTCTGCAATTAGAGCTGAAAAAAGGGCGTATTATAAAAATTTATTTAGGAACTCCACAGTTAAAGAAAAATGGAGGGAACTGAACAAACTAAGACCTTCAAAGTTAAAACATATACCTGAATCGTTTAAAAATGTTAACGACTTTAATAAATATTTTGTAAATTCCTCCAAAAATACTGATGCGACCAATGATGAACTTGTAAACTTTTATTCTAATAATGTTAAAGAAAATACACTTAGTTTGTTCCAATTCAAAGAAGTAGAATATAATGAAATCTCATCTATAATTTTAAAAATAAAAACAAAGGCTTTTGGCGCGGATCAGTTGAATATTACACTAATACATCTATGTTGTCCTCACATTGTCGAATATCTCAAACATATTGTAAATGAATGTATTGTAATGAATTATTTTCCAATTGCATGGAAAAAAGCATTTGTCACCCCTCTTCCCAAAGTAAATAATCCTACGGACTTTAGTCAGTTTCGTTCCATCAGTATTCTGCCAACTTTTTCGAAAGTTATGGAGCGCGTATTAGATAATCAAATTCGTAGGTACGTAGAAACTAACAATATTTTGCCTCCAAAGCAGTCAGGTTTCAGAAGTGGCTACAGCTGCACCTCTGCAATGGCTGATTTAACAGACGATATCTTTCGTAACCGTGACAACAATGAAATAACTGCCTTAATCTTGCTGGATTTCTCAAAAGCATTCGACTTTGTAGATCATAAAATATTAATATCAATTTTACATTGTATTGGTTTCTCTCAGCAGTCTTCAAATTTAATTAAATCTTTTTTAAGTGGTAGAACCCAACGAGTTAAAATAGAAAATAATATGTCTGACTCTCTCAGTGTTATAACTGGAGTTCCCCAGGGAAGTATTTTGGGACCGCTGTTATTCAGTATATATACATCCTCTTTTTTCTTACATCTTAAATACACCAACTATCATTTATATGCAGACGACACACAACTCTACCTCTCTTTTAAACCATCTGAATACATTGTTGCAGAAAATAAAGTGAACTCTGATTTAAATGCCCTTTTTAAAATATCTTCCAAACATAAATTAAAACTTAATCCTTCCAAATCAACAGTCATATTAATTGGTAACAAAACACTAACTGCAAACCTCCGTAACATACTAAATTTTCAGATAGATAATGTCAGAATTCCAATTGATGAAAAAGCAAAAAGTTTAGGACTTGTTATCGACTCCCAACTGCGTTTTAAGGATCACGTGACTTTTATTTTGAAAAAAGCATATTCTGCTTTAAAACTAATTTATCCACATAGACAATATCTTGAAAAAAATGTAAAAAAACTTTTGTGTGACTCTTTAGTGCTATCACATTGTAATCACTGCGATAGTGTTTATGGCCCCTGTCTAGATTATTCTGACAAATGTAGAATTCAAAAGATTCAAAATTGCTGCATTCGGCTGATCTTTGGAATAAAAAGACGTAATCGAGTATCTCACAAACTAAACGAACTTTCATGGTTGAATATGTATAATCGGCGTAGTCTGCATTCGACAATATTTTATTACAAAATTATTAAATATCACTCACCTCCATATCTATATAATAAAGTAACTTTTCGAACAGATGTTCATCATCTGAATATTCGTAGAAAAACCCTTAGTATTCCTAGACGTAATCACGAATTTTTCAAATCGTCATTTTCATATAATATTGTTAAATCAATAAACTCTTTAAATTTAGATTTAAGTCAGCTACCAACGTCAGTTAATATCTTAAAAGAAAAGCTAACCGTAAGATTATTGAATGAACAATAACTGTTTGGAACAATGTCAAACCAACTTTTCCTCCATGTATCTTTCCTGTTCCTCTATTTTCTCTCGCTTTCTCTCTTTTTCTTTCTCTGTCTCTCTCTCCTTGTCTTCCCCTCTCTGTCTGTCACATTTTTCTTTACGTTTTTAGTATTAGCTATGTCTTTAAAAATACTTTAATTAAGTTTACGGCCGCTTTGTTTAAGACCAGAGTCTGCCTGCGTGCAGAACTCTGAATTTGCTGGCCTTTTGTTTATTTCTTTTTAAAAGTGTATGTACAAAACTGTATTGTATTATAATGTGTACTGAGTAAACAATAAACGATTATTATTATTATTATTATTAATAATGGGGCTTCAGTTTGGTTCACCAATATTTTACCAGTTTTTACTTATGCCACATTTGATATTTGGTTATAATTTAAAATAAATTGAATAAGTATTTTAAACGTTAACACACACCGCCCTTTTATTCTCTCATGTTGAACTCGTACCAGTTTATCCCTATATCACATTTAATTTGTCTAACAAAGTTCAGTGAATTAAATAGGAATATATTTTTACGTTGATTTCTTAGACATTTTAGTTGGACGCCATTTCATTTTTTTCATCATCTTGAATTCATACCACTACTTTACGAGTTTACCTCTATATCACACCCAATGCTTGCATAAAATTTGAAATCAATATAATAAGTAGTTTTTTCAGGTTTTTTCAGCCATTTTGTTTTGCTATCTTGATTTCATATCAAATTCCGAGAATAACCACATACTCGACTAAAATGTTACCCGTTCATTCCTATGTAACATTTGATTTTGTGAAAACTTTTGCTTAGCCGCCATCTTGTTCCGCCATACTAGATTTTTACCAAAATATTACCAGGTTATTCCCATATGGCCCTTAATGTTTGACCAAAATTTCAAGTCAGTCAGTCAGTAGTAGCCAGACAGACCGACGGAATTGATAAAAACATTTATTTTTTGGAATATGAACCTGGTGATTTTTTCACGATTATATACATTTTATTTGGCCGCCATTTTGAATTCGTACAACAATTTTACCAGTTCATCTCGATTCCATAATTAATTATTGTACAAAATTTGAAATCAATCCATTGAGTAGTTTTTCAAGCTGAATTTTTAAATAACGTATTAAGCCACCATTTTATTTCGGCATCTTGGATTCGTACCAAAATTCTACCAGTTGAATCTCTCACAACACTTGATTTTTGTGAAAAATTTTCTTTAATAAATACGAATGAATTACATTACAATTTATATAGGATTTAAACTGTGTCATCTGTTTTGGTAGTATTCATAACTTCTATTTCAGGGAAGTTCCGGGTAATTGCTAATTTACCGATGTTTAAACTTAATGCTTAACACTAAAAATTCGATGGTTAAAACTTTCTAAATTTTTCTTTCATATTTTTCTGTACACTATTTCTAGAGCTTAATCATACCTCTTAAGTTGGATTTTTTAAGACCATAATAATCAAAAAAGGACAAAATTGTTAAGAAGTAACTACTAAACATGGGTATAATAGAAATCAAAAATAAAATACATTCATATAGTGAGCAAATAGAATTATTGAATTTTTATTGGATTGGGGGTTAGGGACAGCCTGATAATATGCAAAGAATAAGTCAGTGGAGAAGGACCACTAAAAAAATTGCGCTGTTACTAACAAAGTACTGACGTGACATTTAAGCAAACATAGCAAACTCTTGCTAATGTAACAATACTATAGTATTACAATAATTACTATACTACTGGAATATTTGAGAAAACCCATGCCCTTTTTAATGCAATATTACTATGGTATTGCCTTGCCGCTGTCGTGTTTCTCCTTGGCAGTGATATTGATATCGACTTAGTTTATGCAATGACATAAGATTAAATTACTACTAACAATGGTGTAATATAATATGTTTGTCTAAGTCTACATTATTAAAATACCAATTAAAATCTGGCTCATTATTATACACAGATGGCTAACTGATATGTAGTTCAACATGAATTATTTAATTCCCGTATTATTCGTTACATAAAGAAAATATTGAACTTAGAATTAGATTACTCCTCTTTTTAAGGTAGACTAATAAAGTAATATAAAATTTAAAATCCCCTACAAAACGTTACATATTATGTTGGTAAAATCTATTTATAACCCATATGATACTGTTTTAAGTAGAGTTTGCATCATTTTCTGGTTTGATATTTTTATAAAAATATTTAGATTCTGTGTATCTAAATACCTTTCTCTTTGTTTTCGTTTTAAAATATCGTTTAATTCTGAACATTTTTTTGCCCCTAATTAAAATATGGTTTGATTGAAATAATATAACTCATGTATACAATAATCAACGAGACTGGCAAAGAATCCACTTTTATTGAAAATAGTGGCCTTTCAAATCAAGGAATGCAAAATACAGGGTGATTCAAAGTAGATGGTAGGTTAGACGTTTGCGGAAAACGGATGTTAGTATTGTTCTGAAAATTTGGTTCCTTGGGTAAATGGACCTGCTCTGTCGACTTAAAATATTTCAGCAATACAGAGCCGCTTCTTCATAAAAGTCGTTACAATTTTATTCCTTTAAACGGAACATCCTGTATATTGTTACTTTTTTGGAATGGCTGATAAATTCTAAATATTTTCCTTTTATACTTTACTATATCTATCTCTACCCGTTTTCGAAATATTAATTAATTTTTAACTTACACCATGAAAAACAAGACCTTAATTAAATTTTGATTTTCCCGTACTTTTACTTCATATAAATTTAAGTTTTTTTCCTATTCTTATACCCTGTATATTACTTTAAAAACTGAAAGACAATTAAACTTGCTCTCAAATGATATTACATGTTCCTATACCTAAAGTGTCAGATCTTTCTAAAAAACACAATTTTTGGTGAATTTTTGTCTTTTTATCATAGGTAATAATACGCATTCAAATGAAGTTGTTTATGTTACATGAGTAATGTGATCAAATAATAGAAAGAACTTGCAGAGAATGTAACGTAACATAACTTGAATTACTACAAATTAACGAAAGGAAGTTTGTACGAATACAGAACCATTTCTTAAATTACACAATTTGAAAAAGTAACAATAAAATTAACATGTCAAATAAGAGTTAAGAAAATATTATTTGTGTTTCGGTAAATGCTGAAAGAGTTGGCCATGTGCTTTTTCACACGGTGTGTAGTGGCTCTTCTAATTTCACTGGCATCAAGTCCACTGAACTACCCGTTGTCGTAATTCTTCCTTGTTTTCTACCGGTGTCATATATACTTTTTCTTTCAAAGTTACCACATAAGTAAAAGTCCAGGGGCGTTAAGTCGGGCACTCTCAAGGTCCTGATCGTCTAAACCAGGACTCTTCGAATATTTGAAATAGTTCTTGAGATATTTCTTGAGTTGAATGAGCTGGGGCTCCATGAAGTTGGTACTAACAATTGCGATATTCATCAAGAGTTAAATTTTCGTGCAAGTCGTTTACAGTAGATCTCAATATTTGTTGAATTTGGAAATACATTTTTTCATTCTTGAACAAACAAAAAACGTTAAATCTGAATTTATTTTGTAACCTCATTTCTCTGGTCGTATAAGGTTTTGATGGGTCCAAAAGTGTCTGTTCCTTCTATCAAAAATCTCTTCCCTTGATGAAAACTTAGTCTGGTTAGTCCCAATAATATTTTTAAAGAAGTTGTGATCCTCTTGCATGCGAATCAAAAGCATTTCACAAAACTGAGTTCTTCTGACACTGCACACCGAATTGAAGTATGTGGATTTGCATGGAGGTATCCCAAGACCGCAAGACATTTATTAATATAAAGGGTGTTCCATTTGAAGTAACAAAATTGTTAAGACTTTTAGGTAAAGGCGGCAACACAGTCTGGCTGAAAATTTTATTATTATTGTTTTTTAGATCGATAGAGCGGGTCCGTTTACACAAGGAACCAAATTTTCAGAACAATCCTACTACCCGTTTTCTGTAGACGTCTAACCTAACATCGACCTTGAATCACCCTGTATAAATAAAACTATGAAATCTTAATATATTGGGCAATTGGTGAAATGGCTTGCTAAAAATGTTATTAATATTTGTGGAAAGGTGGGGTCTTATTATTTATTCTTAATGGATTTCGGAAATTCGATAAGGGTTGAATAGGATGTTTCCTCAACATTTATTGGTTTTTAGTAGAAAATAGAAAGGCAGAAAACAAATAATTCATAGATCATTCATAACATTTTTTTAACTGAAAATACATTCCTCCCTTTTGGACACTTTTTCCTAAATTGAGGTGTTAAACTGGTAGACCGTTATTATCAACAAGCATTACTGATATTAAGTAATACAGTCGTTGAAAATACTGTACACTATTGTATATATATATATATATATATATATATATATATATATATATATATATATATATATATATATATATATATATATATATATATATATATATATATATATATACTAATTTAAAAAAAAAAAAAACTATTTTTTATAAAAAGTTTTACCTGCAATTTTCCAATGTGCATACAGGATGTCCAAAAACTATTAAAATCTAAGCAAGTATATAAGTAATCTTATTGTAATAGTTATATTTTTGCATTTTGCAAAGAAAGATTTTTTGGAAAGAGCTAGATGGTGCTAATAGTCTAGATAAATTTGGACCGATTTTATATTATTTCTTATTTTCAGCAGCATATGTTTCTTGGAAAGGAATATAATTGGATTAAAGTTTTATAACACGTATACTCTATATAATAAAAAAGATCGTTAAATTGGCTTTCATCCGGAATTTACCTTATTACTGATTCTACAACATATATAACACTTTAATGATATACACATATAGTTATTCGGTACCCAATAGCCTGATACACATAAAAATATTGATATGTGTCACTTTTCTTGATAAAGGAAGTGTTTCATTACGAAGAAAGTTCTGCTAAAAGGACTTTACCTATTTTTATACCAAACTGCCCAAAACCCAAAACTTACTTAGTAAAACTCGTTCGGTTACAAAATTCTATTACAATTTATATCATATTGTCAAATATGTATAAATAAACTGTGTTATCTGTGTGTGGTGGAATTCGTTATGAGGGATGTTTCGAGTATATACTCATTTTATATTTTTAAAGTTACGGCTCTGGTATAGTAATTTGGTGCTTGAGCAATGGAGTTCATAAAAGTACTAGATCGAAACACATTTTTTTTATCTTCGCTTAGAATACTAGAGAGACAGCTCGACCTTACTCTAACAAAAAAGTATGATTTTCAATCATATTAGTTAACTTATAAAAATAATTATGATGAGATGATGGAAAACACTCAACGGTATGTTGAATATAAACGATTTGAACGCCTTCACTTTTCATGTAACTTGTTGAGGGCGCTACGAGCGCTACTTTTCTCTCTTAAAAATGTTTTAACTTTTTTATATACAAAATTATGGAACTTTTTACAGAAAAAATAGGTTCTACTGTCTTTTTTCCCAAAAAAAGTTATACTTTATAAATCTATGTAAAGTTCACCATTTGCGAGATATTTGCTGTTTTATTACTTAATGATGCAGCCGTATTCATCATTTAGCATATTTCAAGTTTTATCATTTTTATAAATTTTAATAGATCGTTCAGAAATAAAGCTAATATGTTTTTTTGCGACAAATGGTTAATTCCAATTGATTCTTGTTTGATAAAAGCCTACTTTATAAAAATGATGAAACTCGAATATTCTAAATGGCGGGTACACGGGGCTGTTTCAAGTAATAAAACAGCAAATATCTCGAAAACGATAAAATTTAGGTAGATTTATAAGGTATAGCTTTTTTTGTGAAGAAAAGATAATAGAAAATATTTTTTCTATACAAAACTTCCTAATTTTGTATTCAAAAAAGTTCGAACATTTTTAAATACAAAAAGTAGCGCTCCTAATGCCCTCTACAAGTTACATCAAAATTGAAGGCGTATTATTATTACTGGCTATAAAAAATCCGTTATCACCAATTTTCACTTTAATATCTCAAAAACTAGGGATATTATTTTAAAAAATCGAAAATAAAATTTTAACTTAATCACCTTGTATCTTTCTTAATAGTCACTTTTGGACTAAGGCAAGTATAGCTAAATCGCGATATTTTAATCAATTTTATTATTGGATTGGTATTCCTAAATTATTGGTAGGACCTTTTGGGGCATCCTCTATTTACTAGCAAATGTTGAGAGTCAATACGACTTCCTAACGGTCGCCAGACGTTAAGTATTTCAATGAGAAATTTCAAGAACTGCTTTTATAACAAATCCTGGTCAGTATGACGTATCCTACACAGGGTATTAAGGGTTTGACTACAAGTATTTTAACATAGGATAGTATGAACGATTTTAAACAAAATATTCTTACAAACCATCGGTAAATTCGAAAGAGTTTTGGAGATCTTTAATTTTAACGTATATATTTTAACGTGTATATCGTCGCCTTAAAGTGTTAACCTGCTAAGTCCATTTTTTAGCAAAAATTAGTTATTACTATATCCATTATTTTACTAACTTGATCTATCGATTCGTTAAACAGGCAAGTCGCATTTTCTATCCAAAACCTAAATATTGCATGATATGAATACGAGCCAAGTCCAATCGTTCTAATTTACCCGCGTAAACACAGCTAAGTCCTTGACAGCTGTGCATTTAATTTTGCATCGTAAAATTTGAGGTTACAAGAGAGTGCTTTGGAATGGTGTGAGAATATTGCTAGTTTTTACAGTTTTTGATGTGACTTAAGTGATATATTGAAGGTAAGTCTACTGTTGCATTAAAGAAATCATTTTTGTTGAGTTAAGTTGTGAAATGTGCCAATAGTTTGACGTTAAATCTTGTATATGCCCATAAAGGGACTTAGCAGTTTTTCCGTTTAGATATTCTTATACAAGCTGGGACATAGCAGCAGCTTTTCATTAGCCGTTCTATTTATAAAAACCGTAAAATTAAGTGATGATTTCAGTTATGCCAACAAATAATATTAACAGTTAATAGCTAGTTATAGTTATTAAATGAGGCATTTGTATATAACGGTAAAAACCTTTTTTATGTTAGAAATTTAAGAAATATTATACAATTTTGGCTATTCAAAATTCAAGGCTTGGGAACCTCTCGCACCCCAATCAATCCTTTGTGTAAATTTTTGAGATCCGTCTCATGAAAATTTATAATAAAAAGTTTGGGTTCTTGTTCAGTATTCCTGATTTATTTTTTATTTCAGATGTCACGTGCTAAACGAATGATAGAAATGGTAAAAGTAACACAAGGGGATGTTTACAACTTTAAAGAATATCAACCTGTAATCGATTTGAACGACAACATAAACCTGAATGCAGTTGACGATCCCACAATAATCCAATCTACTGTGGAAGCAATAAACGAATCCAGTATTTTTGAGGTCACTGAAAATGTCGAAATAAGTTTTATGGACCTAATGCCTACTTCCACGTCCTTCAATGAAAAAGTTATACTACAGATTCCTTGTCGAGATCAACCAGCAGAAATCACTAACGACTTAAACTGCTTGGACCAGAACCAGGTGCTTGGAGAACCCAATAACAACGAAACTGAGACGATACCAATGTCGGAAACAAACAACCTTGAGCGCCATGAAGAGGAGCAGAAGCAGTCCCAAATTTCAAGTACACAATCAACAATATCCGAAATATCTGATGAAAGCGACCTCAATACTAATTTAGTTCCATATTCGGATACGGATTCAATTTCATCTTTGGATGAACTTAACAGGAAAAGTAAAAAACGCAAAAAACGTTTTCAAGTACAAGAGTCAACATGGTTTAGTCAGAAAAACAAAAAAATGAGAGAAAGTGGTGAAGCTTATTTTGGCAGAGTGAAACGAGATGAAAAATGGTCCTATGATACTCCCAAGGAACCACGTGTTATGAAACCAAGATGCAAATGTGTATCAAAAGAAAAAGGTCTTATGAAATGTTCTTTGATCAGTGAATTCAATAGACAAGTCATTTTGGCGAAACATGTCTTGGGGAGAAAAGAAAGTTTTTATTAACAATCAGGTTAAATCGGTGTCGACTAAAAGGCACCGGAATCGAAAAAAGGAAAACGAGACGAAAAGAGGACAAACCATGGAATATTTTCTACCAGTTCAAGAAGAAAATTTTAGAGTATGCAGAACTATGTTCCTTAATACTGTCGGGATTGGGCGTTGGACAATTCTTAACTGGAAAAGTTGTTATGGAACACGTGCTCCAAGTATACTTCGCAAATCAACCAGTAGAGTTCAATCTTTTAAAAATCACCGTGAATGCCTGCTGCAATTTTTGGATTCTTTACCAGTTATGGAATCACATTACTGTAGATCAACATCCCAAAAAAAATATCTTTTGGCTGAATGGCAGTCTCGGCAAAGTCTTTATGATTTTTATGTCAAAGATTGGTGTAAATCAAAGAAACAAGAGGCCCTTTCGATCGCATCGTTTTCTAAAACCTTCGATGAAAAAAATTTTGCACTTTTCCACCCAAAAAAAGATGAATGTGAAAAGTGTGTTAGCTACAGGATTGGACAAGTTTTGGAAGAAGAATTTAATAGGCACATACAGAGGAAAGTAGAAGCGAGGGAAGAAAAAGAGAAAGATAAAAAGACAAAAAAATACGTGTTCACCGCAGATTTGCAGGCTGTATTAATGGCCCCAAAGTCTAAAGTTTCCACATTGTACTACAAAACAAAGCTCCAAGTGCACAATCTTTGTTTCTATAACTTAGTGAATTGCGATGCTTATTGTTTTGTATGGAATGAATGTGAAGGAGGCCTTGGTTCTGAAGAATTCGCAAGTATTTGGATGTATTTTATCGAACAGAAAATTTTGCCCAATATCCTCCATTCTCAAGAAAGTACTGATGAAAGAGCTACTATTATAATGTACACGGATGGTTGCGGGTACCAAAATAGAAATGCTGTTATGGCCAACGTTCTATTGAATGTAGCAATCATTCATAACATAATAATAGAACAAAAATACTTAGAACCTGGCCATACACAGACGGAAGTCGATTCGGTTCACGCAACCATCGAAAAAAAACTCAAAGATAAAGTAATTAACTTACCAGCGGATTATGTACCCATATGTCTTAAAGCAAGGAAAAAACCTGCTCCCTACAAAGTCAAATATTTGGTGCACGATTTTTTTAAAAATTTTGACCCAATTCAGCGTTATAAAACAATTCGATCAGGGAGAGGTAAAGGGGATTGGAAAGTGACAGATATTCGTGCTTTAAGGTACACACCTGAGGGTGAAATCTATTACAAAGCCAGCTTTGTTGATCAATGGAAAACAATTCCTCAACGGAAGAACAACAAAATAAACTCACATTCCTGGGACCAACTGAAGCCACTCCACCTGGAAAGGCGTAAAATAACCGACAAAAAATATGAAGACCTTCAAGCAATCAAGAAGACCTTGCCCATAGACTACCACAAATTTTATGATGACCTTCCCCATGCATAAATATCGTTATTACTCTTTTGAAACTTTTTTTACAGTTTCTATTATTGCTATTTTGTTTGATACTTTTATACGTTTTGATACTCTGTTTAAAATGCTTAATAAAGTTTCGTTGTGTTAGAGCCAGTAATAATGCATTTTTCATTGCACTAAACTGCTAAGTCCATCATTAACCTAATTTGGAGAACTGATAACCAGCTATCTCCCAAAAAATAGTAAAAACCTGAATTACCTTTAGATATTTTTGAAATTTTAATACTATTACCATTCTTACACTTGTTTAACATTATTTGATACGAGTTTCATTAATTTCCATCCAAAAAATTGCAGCCAAATCATTTTTTGTCTCTCCTGTAAAATAAGGTAAAATGGACTTAGCAGGTTAACACTTTAAGGCGACGATATATGACGTATCCTACACAGGGTATTAAGGGTTTGACTACAAGTATTTTAACATAGGATAGTATGAACGATTTTAAACAAAATATTCTTATAAACCATCGGTAAATTCGAAAGAGTTTTGGAGATATTTATTTTAAAATGTTTAATTTTGGAGAAGGTTTTAACTAATTCCAAGACAACATAGCTATTTGTTTGGACCTCAATGTGATGACCAAGTCATCACCTGTGTTTTGTCAACAAAGAAGTATAAAAAAAACCTATACGTTTGAAAACCATTCAATTATTTTATTTTGCTTAATTTATAGAATACATGAACTAATTTTTTAATAAATTGTGGCTTAGCATAATATCGGTGTGTATAAAAAAATAGTAAAAACCTGTTGTTATTTGTGTAGTTTTTAACTGCGCAACCCTAATTAAGTTTATTAGTTTCCAAAAATTAATAAAGAATATGAACTCACCAAGCACTAGGTAGGTTTCACACTCTAAAATAAGTATTTTAAAAACTTAAAAGTAAATGCTGAAAATGACTACCGCCACTACAACCCTAATGTTTTCATGTGGCCCCAAAAATAAAAATCAAGGGGGTTTAGGTATGGTGACCTCGGAGGCCATTTTCTAGGTTCTGGGGCATTTCGACCTATCCACTTAATATCAAACGTATCATCCAGATGTCGTAACACATTCCTATGAATGTGGGCAGGAGCTCCATCATGAAGAAACCAGGCACTAGCTCGCTAAGGAATATCTTCTAAGAGAGTGGGCTTGTCATTAGTTAAAAAGTGGAGGTATGCCTCTACTTTTCTACGCCTTGGTAGCTCAAAAGTTCCGATAAACTAAATATTTATTAAAAAACCTGTATTGAAATCGGCCTTGTTGAATCGTGTGTGAATTTTCTTGAACCCAGGTATGAGTGTTATGATTCATTCATCGGTGGTCAGTTTGTTTAAAGTGAAATGTTCGTGTTCTTGGTTTTTTCGGAGAAACCACCGGCAAATTTCTCTTCTTCGGGATAAGTACTCTAAAGGCAAAGCCTGTACTCGCTGCACATGATAAGGGTACGATGAATAGTTCAATTAGAAAATGCAACTTGTCGCAAAATTTCCCGAGTGCTCAAACTAGGGTTTGCCTCTACTAGGACTAAATTTTTTTTCGGTTTCGGATGTTATTTCCTGAGGCCCCCGATTAGTTTGACGGACGTTTACGCTTCCCGTATCGCCAACTCTTTGTAAAACCGCCACAAATGTTCTGTAATTAGGACATCTCCTGTTAGGATAACTTTCCCGGTATGTTTGGGACACCAAATGAGCTTTCTTTCTATCTGCACTCTTCATAAATAAGTAGCATGTCTGCATATTCAATATTCGTAAATATTTTTAAAGACTTTTTAAATCTCGACTACGCACTAAAACGGTATGGAATTGCCTCATACGGCAAAGAATTAAGGTGAAAGAACCAAAAAACAAGACAACTTCAACTGATATATTTGCGAAATGTTATGTTCATTTGAAGTCTACTCGTTTCTCTACGGTGGGCAGTGTTGCCGTTTTCAAATAAGCATTATTTGAAAAAAAATTATTCGTTTTTTATTTTTTAAGTTTAGGTCGCTCAGATATTTTACTAAGAAAGGATTTGTAGGCATTTTGTAGAAAATCATATAATTAATTGTTTTACATAATAAGATTAAAAAATGTGTTAACGATGTGCTTAAAAATTAATAAAACAAAATACAACTTTAAGGCCGTTTTTTTCAAAAATGGTAAAGAATTGACCCTAGGTTAATTAAGCATTTTTTAATCAAAATGGTCCATACTATCACGTGTTAAAATATTTGTAGTCAAACCCCTAACACCCTGCATAGACGAGCTGAAGAGGCGTCTTGATGCAGAATTTCATAAAACTGCAACACATGCAAAATGGAGGACACAACAAGATTGGGATTTGCCGGGCATGCTTGACCTAGGCACCAAACATTCCAGTGGCCTGAGGCTAATGTTATTCACAAGAAAAATCTAAAGAAAATTTAAAGAGACAGGCATCATGTCTATAAATATTAATAATAATAGTAATATTCTTGGCAAACCGACTGCCAAAATAATCAAGGTTTGACGATTGGTACTGGGTCCCACTAACTCTCTCAAGCACTAATTAGGGGCAAAGCTTCGCTATATATCTAGTATTCAAAGATATAGCCTTAAGGTTAGTTTACGCTTTACAAAGAATAGAGAGATAAACAAAAACTAAAAATCTAAACGTTTAATAATCTACAAATAAATTCTGTTCATAATCATACAATTTTCATAAAAAAAAAGATGATCAATTGGCCAGCTTCCGTTTTTATTATCTAATTAATTAAACTAAGACAAATATTACAATAAACATTTTTTGGATAAAATCAAAGTCAAGGTCGTCTAGCAACTTGGGTTCAAGGTACTAATAATTCCTAGTGCTCCGCATTCTGCAGTATCAATATAAAATATAATAACCTGTAAAAACTGGTTCGAGGAAGACTTGAGACAGGTGATATGTCAACTAAAATATATTAAAGAAGAATCAAAGAAATCGTAATGGGTTTATTATGTAAATAATTTTAAGTGGGTTCTTTTTGAATGTCTTGTCAGACTGGATTAAAAATTCCCAGAAAAGGAGTATTTTTGTATAATTTTAATCAGCTGGTCGAAAAGAATGAAAAAGTGCAATTTTACATTTAAATTAATATTTTTAGAAAAGAAGGCAAGAGATTTTTTTGATAAAGTTCTCAAAATGTAAACTCTTTATTGTTTAATTTGCACTTTTTCCTAGTTTACGGAGTAGACAATGCATTTTATTTGGGACAGGGATCTCTAAAGAAAATGTTGTCAGTTGAAATTATTCCACGTAGGTATGTATCGCATTTTGTTATTAACTATATTTTTCATCTTCCTGAAAGAACATTAAAAGAAATCTTTAAAAAAAAGATCCATATATGTTTTACCTGTGTTTCCCATTTAATGAATGAGTATGAAAATCAAATCTGAAAATATAAATACTTCTTAAGTTTTGACGTCCATTGCTCTCCAAATCAAAGTTATCGATTTGTGTGCGAATGTGGTATTCATATTTTAATTTTACCATTTAATATCAAATATTAAATTAAATAATGGTATTTTTCTATAATATTGTTCTTAAATGTTTATGTCTTGTTAAGCGATACCTTTTTATGTACTTTTTAGAGCCTCGAAAATGTAATGCTAATTTGCAAAAAAATAAAAAATTTTGCCTTCTTTGGCTTTCTACTCCAATTAAATAATACACAGAGAAGCACTGTTAAATTGGATCATTAAAACAAAAAATATATAGGATACAATTTGTGCCAGATGCATTGCAATGAAATAAAATCGTAAAGTTTTTCTAATTAAATACAACCATATAAATTCTTAGCATATTATCGAAACAACGGAAAGTGTTCATATCCATTTGTAGAAGAACATATGTTTTAACAATTTAAAAAAAGGTGCAAAAGCCACAATAACTTTTTGCGCATTGAGAAAAAAATGGTTTCAGTAATCTAAAGATAAAGTACTGTACTGTAAAGCTTATTTTGAAAGTTTAATACAAATCTAAGATGTTTTGAATATTATTAAATTAACCGATCTTGAAAGAAAAACAAAAAAAACATGTCTTATTAAACGGAGCAAAACTGACAAATATTTTAGATATTTGTATTAAGTTAATATGATATTAGATTTAAGTAGAATAAATATAACTAGAGGTATGCAACAGTTGCTAAATTTAAGGAGCTACATTTAGTTTGCCTTATCATAAGAAGTAAACACGCATTGGCCTAATAACAGTTTTCTTAAATTCATATAAAAGTCAAAAACAGTATTGGCAATGAAACTTCATTTTTCTAATAGAAATGTCATTTTTATTCGAAAGTATAAAGAAAACACAATAGTTATCCTAGAAAAATAGTTATTTGTTCCACAAGTGAAGAAGTCGATGAATTTCCTTTACCCGGAACTTCCCTGGTTATAATGTTTTACCATTTGTTAGTGAAGTGTGACCCAATTTAGTTTAGTATATAGTCGCAGTATATACGCATAACATATACTGCCTATTCATTTTTATTGGGAGCCATTTTGTTCTTCCATCATATTGGATTCCTATCAATATGTTTACCATTTCCTTTCTACCCAGACGCGTATACAGCTTCAAGTTATAGGAGGAGTAATTTATAAGTTTGTTTTTCGTGCATTAAAACTGACGTCCAAAAAAAAAGAAAAAAAAAACAGTTGCACAGGCTAAAATGTAATATTATGTGAACTTCAGTGTTCAGAATCCGCAGACATGAGTTTTAAATAATTTTGTCGTCGATTGATATGAGGGTGGGTATTTACCCCCAGTACCCACCCCTGTATACGCCCCTGTTTCTACCTATGCTATACTTGACTTTTGGTCATAATTTAAAATAAACTTAGTATCCCATTTTCACATTCAATTTTTCTGCAAAATTCAATCGAACAAGATTCTTTTACGTTGATTTTTTTAAAAATTTTATTTGGCCGCCATTTTGTTTCGCTATCTTAAATTAAAACCCATATTATCAGTCTTTACCTACTTTGTTGGTCCGCAGATATCCTAGATATTAAGTTCCTAAATGGTTATCATTAACGATAACCACTCTAAAATAACATCATACTGTTGTTATGTGTTATTGTGTATTATTTCGGGTTAGGATCTAGTGAAAACAATTTTTTTTAAATTGCCGACGTTTCGCCAATTTTTTGTTGCATCCTCAGAACACATAGATTTTATATCCCGCATGAAACCCATATGTACTCTGTTGGTCCGCAGATATTTCTTAATCCCAAATAACACACTACTCTGACATAACAGTAAGAAGACCGTTAACGAAAACTATTTTGAAACTTGATATCGGGGAAATATCTGCAAACCAACGGAGTAGGTAAAGACTGATAATATGGGTTTCATGCCGGATATAAAATTTATGTGTCCTGAGGATGCAACAATAAAGTTGCGAAACTTCGGCAATTTAAAAAAAGATTTGGCTATTTTACTGGATCCTAACCCCAATTAATACACCACTCTAACATAAAAACTAGAGAATCGGTAACGAAAACCATTTAGAAACTTAAAATCTGGGAAATATCTGCGTGACCAACGTAGTATGTAAAGACTGATAATATGGGTTTGACGCAGGATATAAAATCTATGTGTTTTGAGAATGCAATAATAAGGTTGCGAAACGTCGACATTTAAAAAAGTTTTAACCTTACTCCAAATAATATACCCCTTTAACATAACAACAAGAGGATCGTTAACGAATTATATATAGATATATATATATATATATATATATATATATATATATATATATATATATATATATATATATATATATATATATATATATATATATATATATATATATATATATATATATATATATATATATATATATATATATATATATATATAAATGTTATAAAATAATAACAATTTTTAGGCTGTCTTGAGGAAGGCAATAAACAGTTGCCGAAAGCTTGGCAAAGCAACAAAGTGTTTTAATCTAAGGTCCCCTCTCTTTGATATATATATATATATATAAATATATATACATATATATATATATATATATATATATATATATATATATATATATATATATATATATATATATATATATATATATATATATATATATCCTGAGGATGCAACAATAAAGTAGCTAAACGTCGATAAGTTAAGAAAAGGCATGTCTTTTTAACTGGATCCTAACCCCAAATTATACACCACTCCAAAATAAAAACAAGTGGATCGTTAACGAAAACCATTTAGAACCTCGACAGATCTTTGTGCAGCAAAAGGCAATTCTTCAGTTCCCATTTTCGAAACAATATCTTGTACCTTCGTCTCTTTGTTTTTAAAGTAAAGTAAATTTACCGATTTTTTTTTACGTCGGTTAACTTTAAATTTTAGTCAAAAATTAATGGTTTTATTGCAGTGATCTGGTGTTAAAAAAGTTATTGCTAAAAAACGAATTATTCAAATTACCTCTAATTTGGCAAAGAAATCAAGGGTTGCAGAGAAATGAACTAGTAATATTTTGGTACGAATCAAAGACAGTCGTCTAATAAAATATTTAAAAACACCGCCTGAAAAACTATTTATTAGATTAAAATATCGTGCAGGCATTAAGTGTTATATAGGATAAACTAGTAAAATTATAGTATGAATTTAAAATGCGAAATAAAATAGCGACCAAAAAAAATTTTTAAAAAATTAACGTAAAAAGTATCTTCTTCAATTGACTTCAAATTTTTCACAAAAATTCAATGTTATGTATGTGTCAAATGACTTTGTGGGGAACTAAACTAGGTCATAGTTCACTATTCGTAAGAAAATAAAAGATTCATAACGGGAAAGTTCCGGGTAAAGGAAATTTTCCAATTTTTTCTTCTCTAAATGACATTAAAAGTTTCGGGTGAAGAAAATTGTGTTATTTTTATATTTAAAAGTTCTACTTAATATATTGGTAAAAACACAACAGCAGTAACCAGCACAGACACTAAAAAAAAACACAAGCAGTAAAAAGTACTGCTTTACTGCCTAGGCAGTAGAAGTTTTGGTACGTCATTAAAAAGACTTTTTTAATGTCATTAGGAGAAAAATTAAACTTTTATTGTGGTTTGTCGTAGGTCACGTCATGGTCAACTACGATTGTCAAAAGACTCATAATAAACTGACACAAATAATATTATTAAGACTATTTATAACCGAAATATTATCCAAGTTGACCATTTCACGTACGGTACCAAAAACCTGTATTTAGGATAGTGCCGTACTGTCAAATGAAATCATTAATCCAAATGCATAGCTACCCCAAGGTATCCAAATAAAACCAATATTAAATTAATATCGGCTATTGCTTTATCTTTAAAGTTTTAGAATGCAGCTGACTAATTAATGGCATATAAACTACTTAAAACTACGGGACGAACGACCATCTGTAAAGAGTTAAGGTCCCATCGAAAAATCGTTGGCATACAATAAACCAGTTTTGGAAGAGCGAAAAATTGTTTACCAGTTACATTACTTGGCAAACTTCTACAATAATGCAAAGACAGCAATAAGTGTTAATTGGGGCTTCTGGAGTTCACAAAACTGACTTGTCTCGGTCATGCTATCAAGACAAAAACCAAGACCTGTAAATTGTCTCAAGACCATTACCAAGACCAGAACTGCGTATCAAGACTCTTGTCTTGGTCTTGAAGCTAAAAAAATGAGGTATATTAAAAAAAAGTTCAGAAAAACTTTTAAAGAGTGCCGAACGATCGGCAGCGGCCGAGCGGCGCACAGTGTTTCAAGCAATGGATAAAAGACCAATTTATCATCGGTTTCCACCTATATTTTAATGTATCTAGAGAAAAAGAAGTCCAAATATATCGAAAAGATAAAAATTTGTTAATTATTGTTATGCCATTAAATGAAAAATAAACAACTCTAAACTAATCAAGATTTTTCTAAAATACATCCAAAAACACCTCGATGAAGTTTGCGTTGTAATATGTACGTTTGAATTTTTGTAATGATTATCGGCCCCAAACTGCCGTTAAAATTTAAATATTTTTTATAGAGGGAAATACAATTTAAAAAAAATTGCTTTTTAAATATTAGCCAAAAAGATTGACGAGGAGCTAAAAAAATCTGAGCAAAGTATTAGCATATATTTTTGTTTAAATTTAAATACAAAATGGAAGGGATGTAACAGAAGTCCTTCACGTTTCGAGAAACGACATGCTGCTTTACTGAACGGTACAATTAGATTGCCACAGTACTTAATGAAAAAATTGCAATCAAAACAATTTGTGGAAGTTACTAATAATCTTGAAAAATCTAAAAGTAGATCGAAAAGAGATTTTACTTATCTGTTAGAAAATACAGTATTTTGAGATTAGTGGTAAATTCCTTTCATAAAGACTGAAAGAATTCGAGTCAAAAATGACATTATCAGTGGACAAACCAAAGCCAGGGTTTCGATCAACGAATGAATGGGCTAGAAGGTTCTTTAAAAATCTCAAATTGAGTGCTAAAATTAATAATATTGACAAAAATTTAATTATTAATTTTGCCTAATTTTAAGGTTATTGTCCATTGGCTATACAATAGATTTAGATAAGTTTCGTCATTTATTAAAAGAAACACGGGAACTTTATATAAATCTTTATAGTTGGTTTTACATGTCTAGTAGTATTCATATAGGCCAATTGTCAGAGAAGGCTTGAGGCCAGGCACAAGGAAATCATCGATTGAATCACGGAAAACATCCAGGACCAACACTAACGCGGATTTATTTAATTTATTATTACTTACGGAATGACGAAATTAAGAAATATTTAATAGTTAAAAATCAATGAGTCTTCAGATATATCTTTACCCAGTGATCTTTCAATGCTATCAGAAAGGGGTGAAGAAAATAACAAATAAGGCTAAACTGATACATACAGTGCGTGACTAAAGTCAGGAGAACCCCTTTACTTTCCAATCATTTGGTTAAAGAGGGGGGTCGAGTGAAATTAGTGAAGTTATTTGAAAAATCTTTTTACCCTTATTATATGCTGTAAGTTTGAAGTCGATGTCTTTCCCAAATAAAATGGCCCCATGTCAAAATTTTGGAAATCCATGCCGCCATTTTGTTTTGGAAAGTGACAGCGTATTTAAAGTTGCAGGATTTAATAAGAGCGTAAAGACCCTTCAAATAAGATTTCACTTGATCCCCTTACAATTTAATCTTGTTTTATCAAAATGGTGCCAAGCTGTCAATTTGACATTTTTATCTGTCGTTTCTTGCCTAAAATTTGGTTTATGTTACTATACTAAAGCTCTCAAGTATTCATGAAAATATACCGATCCATCGAAAGTTAAGGAGGGGGGTCCAGACTTTAGACACACACTGCATAATGAAATTAGTAGCAATTTTAAATAATAAACGTTTCGAAGATTTAATATAGTATAATCTTTTTTTAATCTAGATTGTAAATACTAATATTAATAATGCACATTATTATTAAATAAAAAAACACTATTTCATAAGATTTTTTTGTTTAAATTTAAAACACTACCTAGTTATTTTCGAAGATATTTGTAGATTTGGGAGGGGTGGGGGTAGTGAAATACTAAAATATTTAATTCATTACGTTTCACTGATTTATTCTCCCTTCTTCAACTGCTTAAGATAGCAAGTGTAATACATGACAAAAAAGTGGAAAAGGGTTTACCAACACTTGAAGAAGCGAGAATAAATCCACAAAACGTCGTGAATTAGATGTTTTAGAATTTCACTAACACCCTCTTCTCCTAAATCTACGAATCTGTTCTACTTGTTAATTCTATATAATGTTGGTAAATTTTTCCTAATTTATAATTTTATGTACTTATCTTTCAATTATTTGTATTGATTTATTGCATTTTTTAACTTATAGGTTATTCTTATCTTTTGCTTGCATTTAGCAAGATTTTCAATTTTTGTCCCACATCCCGTATTCTATAAAACACTGTGCGGCGCGGCGTCCAGATCAAAAACTAGGGCGGCGTTTTCGGTGACGGGTTGAAGAGGGATAAGCTCGCCCGCGGGCGCGTTACAGCTGCGTCTCGCTAAAATTCTTTGATGTTTTTTGCTCCTACTCTATTTTAGCTGTACATATTTAATAAAACTTATTTTAAGAAAATGTAAAAATAAATATGGTAGTTTTTTTATATAATGAGTAGACAAGCCTGTATTTTTAATATTATGTAAAATATAGTGATGGTGTTCTTTTTCTTGTTTTGAAAACAAATGACCAATAAACTTTCGAAATTACACCAATAATAGACAGTCTTTTAAGAAGCAATAGTGTAAGTGTAAATAATCCAATTTTAAATAGATGGGCAATATAATTTATTTCCATTATACAAACCCTTAGGTAAAGCACATTTTTAGTTTAGTATTCACTGAATCGTCTCTTCAGAAAGGCCTTAAAAGCCGAAACATATATAGAGTAGCTCTAATAAAAAGATCGGAAACAAAAAAAGCTAAAGTTTTATCTCTCTTAAAAACCAATATGGATTTTTAATTAGTGTTCAGAAACTTGACTGCTAGCAAAGAAAATAAATTACAGGCCAAATGTGAATTCAGTGCTGAAAAATACAGATTGTGTACTTTTGTTTAAAGAATGTTTACTCATTGGAATATACCATGACTTTGGGCTTTAAATAATTAATATATTCGATAAACACAGACATTTACAATGTTTCTTTTATCCAGTTTTGTTTTAGACACTAAATAAAATTTGTTAACAATATATTTAAGAAATTGATTTTCGTACAGACAATAACAAAAATAATAACCTAATATTATATTTTGATATCTGAAATGACAGGATAGTGAAATTTTCTCACCGAAAATTCTCATGGGCGAATTTTTCTTCGTTGGCATAGTAATGCTTCAGAATAAAAGCTCTCGATTGGTTAAAAACGTAGGTTCGAAATTTTGTAGTAAATAAATATTAAAAAATACTTATTCAAATGAGAATCAATATTTACACATAAATCAAGATAGGGATTAACTGGCAAAATTTCAGTACAAATTCAATTCAATGGGAAAACGGTAGCGGCGGAAAATGTCTAAAAACCAAAATACGTTTTTTTTTAATTTGAAAAAAGTATATTCTCCAAATTAAAAAAAAATAAATGTCTTAAATTAAATCGTGTTTTTAGGAACCCTTTCGTGCATATCTGATGGTATGCAATATGGCTGGACCGCTCCTGTTATTCCAAAGCTGCTAGCCGAAGACAGTCCAGTTTTTGTAACAGAGCACCAGGCAGAATGGCTGGAAACTATTCTTATGCTTGGAGCATGCTGCGGACTTCCCTTAACTATGTTTCTGGTAGACAAATTGGGAAGAAAAGGATCACTCATAGGTAAAAACAAACACACATACTAATAATAATTAGAGTTTAGTAGTAAATAATACCAAAAACCGATTTTACTCCAAATAGATAGATATTTTAGCTTTAATCAAATAATGTTATTATCTACAACAAATTTGATGTTTTCTTTTTATTTCCACGTGTTCGTAAAAATGAGCAAGTGACAAGCGCCGGCTAAGGCGATGAAAAATGTATTGAAAAATTTTACACATTTTTTTTGTAAAATAACAAGATCGGAGAAAATTGTTAAATGCAACTCAAGCATAGAATATTTTGCGATTGCAGCATTCGCCTTCAGTTTTTGTGCACATATTTCACAGTCCCGTAAAAAGGTAGTTCTTAATTCAATTGCTATGTAAATTACTATTATAGAACTTAAAACGAGTTGGACATGAATACTGGCAAAATTCTAAAATCTTTTCGAATAGTGCTAATATTTATTTGTTCAATTTTTCAAAAAGTATCTTTTATCTTTTAAATGGGTAATCACCTAAATTAATAAAAATTGCTTTAAGTCTTTTTCTAAATTTTAGTTTATTCATTCTTCCTAAAACAAGATAGAAAAAATAATGCAAAATAAATCCAAACAATTGTGTTGATGCGATGCAATAATATGCTTTAACATAAATGGAAAGACATAATGTCTATATTCAGGTAAATGCAGCCAAGAGAAATTGATGAAAAAAAGTTCTTAGTCAGGCCAGTAGGTGCTAACTTTGAAAACAATGCTTTCTGTTTATTTTAGCCAGTTAGGCTATCTTAAAAATAATCTACAAAAAAAATGAAGCCACATTTTTAGCTCTAGTTCTTCAATAAAGTGGTGGGGAACTTTTAATTTTCTTAAATTCAAATATTGGTAACTTCAATTTGGATTAATGAAATTTAGCAAAATTTGGTCTCGTTGAAAAGATCTTCTTGGTGTTTATGTCTTTTTGGTTAATATCCCGATTGCTAAAGGCAGTTTGGAAAAGGTACACATTTGTTTTACTCGAAATTTTCAAATACAATGTACATATGTTCAAAGATTTACTAAAAATCGAACAAGTCATTGAAAACCACAAGCTGATATCCTTTTTTCAACAAAAATTTTAATGGTTATATTACCAGAAGAATATTATTCCACATTACAAATCATTAATATGATTGTTTTTTCCTTGTTGACTCTTTGTATTATTAATAGTAATAAAAGACATAAAGCAAAAAATTAAATAACTTTTAAGTTATTTTGGTCAACAGTACTATTAAAGAAAACAAAGAGAGTAGGAGAATATTAGAATTTGACAGATGTCCTAAATAGTTTTTCCAAATGGAGTATCTAACCTTTCCCGTCATCAGTAGCAATGTAAATTAAAAATAAGGGAAGAACTTCTTATATTTCTTATGGAAAATAAAAGTTAAAGGTAGGATGAATTCATTTTCCCTAATACAGTATTTAGTATATTGCTTTATTCGGTGGTGTCGCTAAGTTTGGCTGGCCGTGGCTGTTATCTATTAGTAGGAGAGGTAGCGGTGAATCCGAGTAACGTGTTTAGCACAAGGCTAGAAATTTGTAAAATAATGTTTTATTATTCATTAATTAAGAAATTCAATTTAATCAACTTCGTTGTGGGCAAGGCCTTTATTGATTTTTTCGAGATCCCTCTGCATACATCGAATTTTAAATGTTGTATCATCCTGCATAAATACGGTTCAGTAGACACTTGCAACCGAAAAAATAATACAAATCTATACTGGAAGTAATAATAGGCCAGCGTCTTTTATAAATATGTTTAAACTTGTTTAAAGTATATTTCTTTAAAATGTCAGCCATGTTATGTCAGTTTTTTCTACATTTACCTGTTATGATTTTCGAGATCCCCTGCATACACTCGAAGTTGTATCATCCTGCATACTCACCTAGTAGACATTTGCAACCGCCAGGATGCATATTTCGCAGTAATTTGACATCTGTCATTTTTTTCTACATTAAGGGGGAACTGCACTGCACTGCAGTAATATGAATCATTTGCAAGCCTTCCGCCGCTGCAATATTATGTTAAAACTATAAGAGATATGTATTAGCTCCAATGTGATTTTAATAGCGAAATATGTATAGTTGGGCGCTAAATGCGAATTTTTGTGAAAAAATCAAATCTAGAGATATAAAATAAAAGTAGATTTGCCCATTTTCGACCATTTTTTGACCACTTTTTGACGCACATGCCTTCGCATATAATTTTTTTCCCACAAAATGGCTCTTTTCCGCCTTACATTCAGCCTTTGTCTACGTAACTGCAAAATTTGAAATGGTAAATCGTACTCATGTCTTTGTATTTCTGCAGTGCGTGAACCCTTTTGAACCCATTTTTAACCGAAATGTAATTTAAATTACCTATTCATAACACATTTTTTTGAGGTCGGACGTGCAGGAAGTTTTTTTTTAATGCGTAAGTACCTTTTCATCTTACTTTCAACTCGACTACACCTTGCCGCTGGTTTTTCACTTTTTGCGTGCGGTTCTCCCTTAAACATGTAAATTAAAATATATTCAGCTTTGTAAAAACCGATTTTTTACAAATTTGTTTACATTTTCAAAAATTTAAGGGATGATGAAGCGACAGCAGGATGCCTGCCAGAACGGCAATTTCTTAATTAACGGATATTAAAACATTATTATACAAATTTCTAACCTTGTGCTTTTGTTATCCCACCTTCGCAATCGAATTACCCAAATCATATCCGCTTATTTTTCTTCAAATAATTTTAAATATGTTGGCAAGCAAACAGTAAAGGATTGCAAATATTTTTTTTCTGTAAAAAGATCTAGTCAGTCAAAATTGCATTGAAATAAACCGTTCATTAAATCGAATGGTAGCATTTAAATAAACGTATTTGGAGCAATTATGGCCAGAAAACAATTATTTTATTAGCAAGCATACTGAAACAATGTTAAAAATGAAGCCATTTTGGACTGTTTTCTCGATGTTATATTGAACAGTCAATGTGTTCAATAATGCGTTCACCATTCTCTCAAGAAGAAAACGAATGTATGTTATTGTATATGGCATTGGCTTTAATTAGGAAGCCAATGTAGATGGTATAATAAGACATGTTGTTACATAATATGCAGTGGACCCAATGGCTATTTGTTAATTTTGACTTGTACAATAAAACTCAATAAACAGAAATAAAAAGGATTAAATAAAATTTGTTTATAAAAAGAAAATAAAACCCACTTTAAAAAAACGCAATAAGTGAAAAATAATATTTCATTTCATCTGGAAAATTTTACTTTACTTAATAACCAGAGTAGCCACTAATTAGGTCATAAAACTAACATTTTGTAAAAAAAATATATATTCTTGATCGCAGGGAAATTCTTGGCAGAAATCTCCGATCTGCAAATAAAAAATCAATCAAGAAGTGGGGAAATTTAAAACATTTTAATTTTTTGCGTAACTCTGTGTAACATCTAAAAGTTCAAAATAAACCAAAACAGATTACAAATACAAAAAAACAAGCCTTAAAAAACCACCAAAATCAGTTATTTTGTTTTCGACATGTGAAATAAATTTTTGTCAATCTTTTTTCAATCAATCATTTCAAATAGGGACATTTTCTCGTATGTTATGCATCATAGTGAAAAAAATAACTATTTATTGAAATTAGTAATAATTAGTTCAGTCATTTTCATCTCTGAGTATTAAATTTGGAAAAATATAAATTAATTTTAAAAGATGTAGTCTAGTGTGACAAGTAGCCTCACAAGTAGCAGTCCTTTGCTACGCTACTATTTGTTAAGTGCCCGAATTGCTTTGATTTACTACTTCTTTTCAAAAGAAATAATAACCATTTTTGAGATATTCCCGCTTTTTATTTTCTTTTAACATATTAAGGCTTCGAGAGGATAAATTATATATAAGAAATGGTTTACGCAAGCACCTCTGTGTTAATTTTGAAAACTATTTTCATTTTCCAGAATTATAAATGCTCCGCTTATACAGTGTGTCGCTTCTCTATATAGGGATCTCGGCTCCTATTATACCTACAGCAAAGGTTAAATGGGGAAAGTTTTAGAGGAAACTTATTGCATTCGATATTTGGCTTCAGATTTACGATCGATCAATAAGTTTGGGAAATATCGGCGAAAAACCGAAAATGGCGGATAACGTTTTTCGCCAGTATATCCAGAACGGTAAATTTGACAGCTGTCAAAATGTGACATTACTCGGACACATTTTTAATACAAATAAGATGGCGTATACGACACGTCTTCATTGTTTTTTGTTAACCCGCAACCCGCCTCAACTTTGACCGCCATATTGGGTTTTTCGATTTTTAGAAAGAGCCTAAAATTTCCAGTCTAGTGATATCTCACAAGTGCATTAAAGATTTTAGTGTCATCAAAATATCACACTTCGTAAATTAGGTTTCAATGTTTTTAAAGGAGGCCATGATTTATTTGTCACAAGATTACATTAATAAGTAAGTAATGTATTGAACGCATTGAATTTTCAATACAACATGAACGTAAATAACGACTTAAAAAATCTAAATGAGCTTTAACTACTTTGTAAGTGGGTAACATTAATTTACAAATCTGTAAAATGACGTCCATTTGCATCGAGACATTTTTGACAATTGGTGACCGTTTTTCGTACAACCCTGGTAAGTGTATTTCGGTTAATATTTCTAAATGTGTCCAGAACTCTTTGTCTCCGGATTTCTATGGTCACGGGGGGATCAAATTCATAGATTTCACTCTTCGTGTGACCCCAAAGCTAGAAATCCAAGGGCGACAGGTCAGGGGATCTAGGAGTCCAAGATATTGGACCATTTAAAGAAATTATTCTTTCGTCAAACTGCTCTCTTAAGAAGTTCCTGACTTGAATGGTATTATGAGCCGGACATCCGTCTTGTTGAAACCAAGTTCTTCTTAATTCGTCTTCCGTTAGAATAGCTGGACTTTAACCTAGTTTCGCAAAGGCTCTGCCCGTTTAGGTTGTAGTCAAACAAAAATGGTCCAATAAGTCGATTTCCTGAAATGATTAATAATTTATAAATAGGTGCCCAACAGTCAAGGGCGGCAGGGTCGGCCGTGTGGTACTAGAAACTATAAATTATAAAGGGAGAATTTTCTTTATTAAAAAGTAGATATTTTCTTTCCAAAATTATTTATCGAAACATCCCGTAACGAATGAGCTTGTATACAGCTGAAACCTATTCAGCTTTATTATGAAAAAGAAAAACATATTTGGTTAGCGGGAAGTAATAGCCGTAATAAATTATTTTGTTGGTATTGCATATTAATTTCGGAAATACTAAATCAATTTATTTCAGTGATATAATAATCTTACAGAAATACACCGTGCCCTAATAAAACATAAAATATCAAAAGAACAAACCCCTTGCGCTTTAAAATTTAAATTATTCGGAAATACAGCTGAACGCCTTTCTATAAATCGTAATGAAAATCGAAAAATAATTCGACATTTGATTAATATGGTATTTTTTTCATAACGAAAGAACTAGGCTTTTGCCCCTATTTAAAAAAGATTGGTTAGATTAACTTACCAATGATCCCGCACCAAATGTTACTTCCAAATCTGATCTGTAGACGTCTCTCTGCCACTTCGTGAGGATTTTGCACAGCCCAATGATGACGGTTGTGCCTATTAAAGACTCCACAATTCATGTACCTGCTCTCATCGGATCACAAGACATGATTTACAAAATCAGGATTTTCAACATCTCCTAGTATACCACTCACAGAACTGTAGTCGTCTTGGAAAATCAGTTTTCTTGTCCTTGTACTATTATGGGTTTGTACGGATGGTACTTATTCTTTTTTAAAACTCTCTGTACTGTTGATTTTGGCACATTAGTTTCCTGTTCTACAGTTCTTACCGATGCACTAGGGTTTTCGTTGATAGCTTGTAAAATGTTTCTGTCTCGATTTTCATTGTTATTATTGTATCCGCTTCTAGGTTGTCCGAAGGCAAAATTAAATTAACTACGATTTTCCTGAATTGGGTTTTATCTGGCTGCCGTCGTTCAGGCTACATCTCCAAATACCTTGCTGAGGTAACGTCGGCGTTTCTGTATGATTGAAAGTACAGAGCTAACATGTCAACCTTTTCTTCATTTGAATACGGAATGCCGGCCATTTTCTATAGGTTTGACAATTTATGTGTCAGATTTATGATTTTATTGGGATAAAAGCGTACCTACTACTTATTAAAACACAGCTTTGATACTTTCAACTATTTAACTTAACGTCAAAGTCAAAATCCAATTTTGTTACAGATAAATCATGGCCTCTTTAGAAAAGCTTTGAAAACTTACATTACTTTAAATCATGGCCTCCTTAGAAAAAACTGAAACCTAACTTTACGAAGTGTAATATTTCGATGATACTAAAATCTTTAATGCACTGGTGAGATATCACTAGACTGGAAATTTTAGGCCCTTTCCAAAAATTGAAAAATCCAATATGGCGGCCATAAAAAAATTAAAGTTGAGGCGGGTTGCGGGTTAACAAAAAACAATGAAGACGTGTCGTATACGCCATCTTATTTGTCTTAAAAATGTGTCCGAATAATGTCACATTTTGGCAGTCAAATTTACCGTTCTGTATATACTGTACGTACTGTATGATATTTCCAAAAACCATTGATCGATCGTAAATCTGAAGCCGGATATCGAATGCAATAAGTTTGCTCTAAAACTTTCCCTATTTAACCTTTGCTGTAGGTATAATAGGAGCCGAGATCCCTGTATAGAGTAGCGAATCTGGGACACACTGTATATAATTAGAATTATAGATGCTCCGCCAATATAAAATTAAACTATGGATTTTCGGTAAAATGTGCGTTAAAAAAAATTACTGCTATCCGTGCTATTTTTACAAAAATATATTTCCCAGATTTTTCATAAAAATGTGAGATATTTGTAAATTTAAAAGAATAAAAAATGAGAAGTACATTTAGCGCTTCTTTGTTCCTGCAATGATGTGACACCGCTAAACAAGTTAAAGAGCAGTATTTGCTTCTTGCTTGGGCAGCTTGATTCTTTGGAAAGCTCGATTAAATGTAAAAGAATGCAAAGTTTCGTTTATCGTTTCCACTAAAACGGTCGACTGTTCACATTTTACGTTTCATAGGAAAGTTAAAGAGAATTCATTGTAGAACATAAAAACTTAAAAATATACAGAATCTTTAGCTTAAAATTCTTAATTGTAATTCGAATTCTAACTTGTTTAACGTCAAATTAGTTACTATAAGAATGTTATTTCTCCAGTGGATATAAAAGGTAACGAACTGACAGACTGGGAATTGACCCCTATTCTACCCGTATCTTGTAGCGTTTTAGTAATTTAACAAATTTATTTTGACTTTTCGTACCGAAATCCAGTGGCGCACCGATAGGGTTTGGAGCCTGATATATATATATATATATATATATATATATATATATATATATATATATATATATATATATATATATATATATATATATATATACATATATAAATATATATATATATATATATATATATATATATATATATAAACATTTTTTTTCTTCATATAGACCGTTATACTAGGAAATATGTTTTACGTTATGCTTTTCCGTCTCATTTTTCGCATTTTTAAGTAAAAATATGTTGATAGAATTACAAAGCAAGAGTTCGATACGCATGCCTTTCTTAAAACATTTTGTCACAAACGCCTATTATTCTGGAAAAGTAAAAAAATGGCTATTGATCGTTTTGATAAGAAAAAATCAATATTGCAGAAATTTTTAAAAATATATTTGTTATCCTTTGTTGGGCTATTTTCAATTGTTTATTCATTAAATACAGGCTTAAGGCATTTTGACAAATCAGAAATGTGTAAGTAGTAAATAAATAATAGTTGATAATAAAATAATTTCCACAAACTAAAGTAATTAATTATTAAAATTACTATACTACAACACATCAAACCAGTTAAAATACTCTCTCAACAACAATTAAAAAATTCATATGAACACAACGCAAACCCCTGAATAGGCTGGCGCTGTTCGAGATTTAAATAAGCCCATTTTTACTTCCCTCGTAAAAGGGAAGTATTGTAATCGTAAAAATTCACTCTCCAAAATTTTTCAGATCTTTTAAGGTCTCTAGATGACGAAAAACAAGTTTTCTCGATTCTGTCTGTCTGTCTGTCGGTCTGTGTATTCGCGGCATAGCTAAAAAACTACTTACCCGATTGACTTCAAATTTTGGTCAAAATGAATGTTAAAAAAGTAAAAAAAAGAGAAAGTGTTTATTCAATTTATATCAAATTTTGCACAAAAATCAAGTATTATGTAGGAATAAACTGGTAAAATTGTAGTACGAATCCAAGATGGCGGAACAAAATGGTGGCTTAATAAATTATTTATTACGCCTGAAAAAAACTACTTATTGAGCTGATTACAAATTATGTGCCTTAATAAATGTAGTTAAGAGATAAACTAGTAAAAGTGTTGTACTGAGTCAAGATGGCGGAACAAAATGGCGGCCTAATAAAATATTGAGAAATTCAGCCTGAAAAAACTACGCAATGAACTGATTTCAAATTGTGTGCCATAACTAATTGTAGTATAGAGATACACTAGTCAAACTGTAGTACTAATTCAAGATGGCGGAATAAAATGGCTCCCAAATAAAATTTTTGTATTCTCAAAAAATCACCCTAGCAGGTTTTATAAATCTTCGCGTTTTAGCGTCCCTAGATGACAAAAAATATGCTTTATCAATTCCGTCGGTCCATCGGTCGCTTTGTCTGTCTGTCAGGCATAGCTTAAAAACTACTCATCAGATTGACTTAAAATTTTGGATACAAATTAAGGTTCATATGGGGATGACCTGGTAATATTTTCGTAAAAATCTAATATGCCGGCACAAGATGGCTAGGCCGCCAAAAAGAGTTAAAAAATTATTACTAAAAAAACTAATTATCTAATTTACCTCAAATTTTGCAAAAAATCAAGTCAATATAAGAATGAACTGGTAACATTTTGGTATCAATATAAGATAGTAAAACAAAATGGCGGCCCCATACAATATTTAAAAAATCAGTCTGAAAAAAAAAACTACTTATTAGATTAATTTTAAATTTTATGCAAGCATTAAGTGTGTGATATAGAAATAAGTTGGTAAATTAAATATGATATAAGGATAAACTAGTGCGAATTCAACATGACGTGACAAAAACGCGTTATGTATCACTGTAAAAACTACTTATTAAATTCATTTTAAATTATGCCCAAAATCAAGTGTGGCATAGGTAGAAACTGGAAAAATATTTGTAGAAATCCAATATATTGGAATAAAATGGCGACCAATAAAAACTATATATGTGTTTCTAAGTAACTATGTACTCAACTAAATTGGTTCACACTTCACTATTCTTAATAAAAGGAAATATTCATAAGGAGGTAAGTTCCGGGTAAAGAAAATTTACCAATTTTTTATTGTGCTTTTAAATCATGATGTTTAAAACTTCTTCAGGTTTTACTAGAATAAATAGAAATATTATTTCTGGTCGTACATGTTATGATCGATCGTGTAGGCCTCGGTCGTGATTGTAGACGTGAGTTTATTAATCCATAGTAGGGATTTGAGGTTTAGAACCACAAAGATATTTTTAATATTCTTTTTTTTTTAATTGAGTAGTACATTCCCTGATGTTATTTTGGTGTCGAAATATATATCAAGAAATTTGACAATTTTGGTATTTTAATTCAGTGTTCTTGGAAAAAAAATCAATGACATAGAAACGACGTTTTGTATGTTACTGAATGTATCCCGGCTACTAAAATCCAATTTCTATAAAGAGCCAGACACACTGAAGGCTGTGTCTTCTGAAAATGGTATAATCTTCGTAGTGTCGTCTGATGTGTACGCAGGAATGTCATTCATTGGAAACAAAAACAATAAAGGCCCTAATACTGAGCCTTGAATGTTTTGTTATTAAAGGATACAAAGTGTACAAAGGTTTCTATTGTCCATGCCGAGTTTATATTTGTTATATAGCTAACATCGAAAGGAATGACAACCTCTTTTTCCCGGTGTTGTTTTGTAAATGAGCTTTTATATATTTTAAATTTGAAAACGACATTCGGCATTAACGGGTTATGTTTAAAAAAATATGCAAACAGAAATGAATACAAAAATAGCTTATGGAAGAATAGATGGGTATAAAATTGGCCAAATCAGTTGTACTGCTGTCTCTCAGAACTATGCGAAAACCATGACGGAATTCATTTAGATCCATAAAAAGGGCATTTGATATACCTTTGTTGTATTTGGCCTGGCACATGTTGAATAGTTTGATGTTAATAAGCTTTACGTGCCCTTTGTCCATAAGCTCTAGTTCAACAGAATCCTTGGAACCCGCTCGGTACTCCACTGTTCAAAACCGTTTTTAGGAATAATTTGCGTTCATGAAGGATTTTGGTCAGGAAATCGAAAACTTTGGAATACCACTGACAAGTTTCTTGAAAGTACTGGGCAGGATCTTTTGAGCATTTAATTATTTTTGTGATGATTTTATAGAACTTAAATATCATAAAATATTTTTTATAGGTTCTTCTAGTACTACTCTAGTGGCATGGATAATAATAGCAGTGGCACCAAGAATTGAATACATATACGTGGCGAGGTTCTTTGCTGGTATTGCAGGCGATACCGCATTCGTAGCCGCTCCGATGTATATTGCTGAAATGGCCGATCAAAAGATCAGAGGTTTCCTTTCAAGTATAATATATTTAATGATGCTCACTGGAGTTTTGCTGGTTTACTGCGTGGCACCCTTCGTACCAATATGGGTTCCCTGCGTAATAGGTAAGCCAATGAATTCAGTTTCTTTAGTTTCAGTTAGATTTCGGTCTTTGTCTCAAACCTGTTCAAATACGTCCATAACTTACTAATGTAAAAATTGAACGAGCTTGCAAAGGTTTAATCAGACTTGAGCTTATCGGTTGATCGGTTTTCAGGTGTAACGTAAGCCGTAACATGTTAAATAGCCATAAAGTACCTTCAAATCAATTTTTCAACACAATATATGAAAATTCATATAAACAGAATATATCCAAATGGATTTTTCCTATTTAGGAATTTTTCACAATTCATTTATTAAAAATGAAGATTGTAGAAATTCAAAAAGCTTTATATTTAATTAAAATTATTTTTAAGATCTAACTTAAGCCAAAATCAACCCACTTAGCTACATTACTATCGCTTCACAGAATATATCCAAATGGATTTTTCCTATTTAGGAATTTTTCACAATTCATTTATTAAAAATGAAGATTGTGAAAATTCAAAAAGCTTTATATTTAATTAAAATTATTTTTAAGACGTAACTTAAGCCAAAATCAACCCACTTAGCTACATCACTATCGCTTCATGTTTAAATAATCTATACTATATACCGTGAAATCAATTCACATTCCAACCAGTTATTCTGAAATATGTAAAACCTAATAAATAAATTTTACTAGAAGGATATACATATTATTGCAGCACACTTCTGAAATAACAACAAGTGAATAATAGTTGAGCTCAAAACTTAATTTGTCAACACCATTATTTCCTCAGGCTAGGAAAATATAAAGAAGGTTACCGAAATGACTTATTTTAACCCAATTTGGTTATTTTGTTATAGTTCGTTCCGTACTTCAGGGAAAAGTTGTATCTTATGTAGTTGCAATAATAAAGGAATAAATATAAAATTTAAACGATAATTTGTAAATTCCGCTTTAGTCACAATACAATTTTGCTCTTAAAATGTCAATTAGCCAAGTCAAATTAGACCAGAAAATTCGTAAAAAGCTGGAAAAATTTAGTTCACTTTAGCTTGCTAAATAAGAGTTTGCGACGCTTTGGGAGCCAAAAAGCAGCGAAATCTTGGCACATTTTTCACTTTTTGACTTATAAAGGGTGCATCGTACAGAAAATCTCACTCTTACCAGCCTGGTCTAGTTCCAAAGCCCTATAGTATGGTCATTATTGACACTATGTTCTAATTGGTCGCATAATATGTTCACTCCTACAGCTGTTCCCTATCAAAGTTTCAGTCAGTTTCTTTGTTGCCTATGTTAAAGAATCTCGATCAGAAATCAAAAGGACTCTAATTACTGGTGATTAATTAACCGGTTGCTTCTGTGCTGGATCAATACCTACTAAACAACGAGCCCTACGCCCTTACGCGTGACGTCATCAAATTTAGGCCTAGACATATTTACTTAAATGAGCATTTTTTTTTTAATTTCAGCAAATAAACGTCAATTTATAGGGTTTATTTTATGCACAAGTTTTGTGGGATTCGGTAAAGAATCTGTCAAATTTATTCGGTTTTTTTTGCGCTTAATTGTCCTATTTTAGCCAATTATTAAAATGCCAAAAAATCGGCAAGTCCAGGTAAGTATAGGCTCGTATATTTTCGCGATAAATTTGTAATACATAATTCATATTAAGCTCAGTTAAACAGTATTCAGTAACTTCAAAAAGCCCGTGAATGGTATGGTTTAATGCAGTGTGGGTTTGTCGAGTCAGTGTATTTGTAGTATCCTTTGCATTTTTAGCAAAAAACAAAATTGGGAGCTGTAAGTATTTGTTTGGTAAAAGGTTCCTGATATTTATCTAACAAATGTTTTCCCTTAAGGGGAGTTTTTACGTTCACAATTTTCCACAATGTCAATATAATACTAATAAAGTCTGCGGTATCTTGTGAATGTGACAATTTTTTAACAAAACCTTTTAGAGCCTCTATAATAAAGGGATTAAAGATTTTAAGAGCTAATTTTACATTTTGTTTTTCAAGAGTTGATGGAAATAGAGGCTTTAAAGTAAGTGAATAACCATGCTTCAATAGTTTGTCTTGTTCTAGTTCGTATAGGTTTTTGATCACAGAAAAGGAAACACATTTTTTTGGCCTGTCTCAAAATCGGGGTAAGAAAATGTTTGGTCAGGTTTTGAATTGAGCCAGTTGTTAAAGATACATTTCAGTAAATGAACAGTGTCAAAAAGGTAAAATAAGGGTCTTACTGGGTCAATAGGATGTGGGAATACTATACTGAGTTGATCAAGGGTGAAAAATTACTTATTGCTTTACTGTTTACTGCATTATTGTCACTAACTGTACTAAATACTACGTACCCAATTTCTTTTAAATTTTCTATAATGGTCTTGATAAAAGTATATAATATTTCTGAATTAAATTTAGCTACAGGAGATATATAAATGACTTCTGTAAGGCTTGAGCAAGGACTAGTGATCATAAATGCTACTGCTAAGGTATCTTTATTATTTACTGATATTCCTACGGTATTAACTGCCTTGTAATCCAAATAGGGTTCGATGTGAATTTCAGCAAAAAGTAATGTAACATATTTTTCTTTATCTGTTAAATATTGAAAAATGTTACGAGCATAGGTTAAAAAAAAATTCTTTCATCGATATGAGGATCTGTTAAAAATCTATTACAAACAGATTTTACTGTGTTAGGATGAGGTAAGATAACAGGAGCATGACTTCGCAAATATTTATAGCAATGTGGGCTTATTGTAAACAAAATTGAACATAACGCAATGGTGCTTGGTGAATATCGATACCTTTCTTTTGAAGTACTTAACAAAGTTAACTGTTCTGAGAGAAATTTTAGATTTTGAATGAGTTCGTCAGAACCTTTCAGGTTTAAAAAAAAATCACATCATCACAAATTTAAAAAAAAATTGTATTGTCATTGTCAGACTCAACTTTATCTGAATTGGGAGTTTCTGTGGAAGTTTCACTAGTACTAGGAAGTTGACTTGACTCGGTATGGTGTTAAACACGAGTTTCACTAGGATCAGGAATGTCGCTATCAAGATTTATGTGTATTGATATCATCATATTTTCAATTGTGTCAATTAAACTTTCTATTTCTTCTAAACTGCTAGATAAAAATGGTGATTTTAAATTTATTATTGAAACACAAACAGATTGACAATATAAAAATGTTTCCAATTTTAAATCGCTGTTTATAACAATTACCCAAGTTATTAGGGGACCAGGAGTATATTCAAGTTTAAATAAAGTAATTTTTTCTGTATCCTTTACCGAAAACAACACTTTCCTTAAATTAAAATTTAGAAATACTTTTAAAAACCCTTCAAAACTTTGAAAACATGTAGCCTCTCTATATAAATTAAACTCATCTTTACTTTGCTCTATGGCTTGCGAAAGATGTAGTTCATCAAGATTCTTATTTTCTTCATCTTTATTTTTGCGGCCAAGAAAATTTTTTGATAAATAATTGGGGCAATTTGGGAAAACCGTTGGTACAGAATTTTCTTTTAATCAGGATTTTTTAAATATACTGAAATAATTTTACCTGTTCTCGGATCCTGTTCTGAAATATCCCAAATTATACTACCTTTAGAAAAATGTAGCTCACACATTTTAGTGTTTTTATTGGGCACTAAATCATCCCGCAGAATTGCTCGTAGCCATTTTTTTTCCAAATCACTGTCTTTCGGAAAACTAAACACGTGAACTTTTGGTCAGGTTTTGTAATTACCCCGGCAGTTAGGCGCACAATACTTAAACGGCATGTTTACGTGAATTTAAACGTACAAAAACTAATAAATATAATTAAATTTTCACCAAGAATGGAGACAAAACTACTCTATTTACTCTAATTCACGAACAACGACATCATGCTTCACACTGTTTTGTTTTCGGTTAGCAAGTGCCGGTTGTCGGCCAGTACGTCTAATGGCCAGTTATCACGATACGACATAAGCAAAACTGCATTGGTCTATGCTTTAATGCATTTCTTACGGAGGCGATTCCAGGCCTAGATGTCGTGACGTCAGGCTTATTTTAATTTCAGCTGGTAGGCCTCGTTGTTTAGTGGGTATTGGCTGGATGGTGGACAGAATTTGCATTCAGAATGCCCTAATGTGCCATTTTCCTTTCTTGGAAAAACCAAGACAATTATTCCATTTGGTTATTTTTTATTGTGAATCTAATTTTTTGGTGTAATTGATTAAGGTGGTCCAAAAATATGGGGAGATTTTCCTGCCCATGAGGTCAAACAACAAAAGCGTCATCCTTATGTTTCGGTTTTAGTGGAGTTATATCCACAAAAACTTTCATAAGAATATTCGCTCCCACAGTTGATAGAGGTGATCCCATAACCGCTCTCAAGGTTTGTCCATAAAATGTTTATTGAAAAATGAAATAAGTAGATGTAATGCCAACTTCAGCTAGCTCTATTAGTGTGGTATCAAAATTAATATGTTCCGATATGTCAGATACAATGAAAATTGAGTTGTTAACAAAAATATGCCTGAATAATGATTGCACATTGAAAGTGACCAAAATGTCTTCAATTTCCATCTGAAGTTTCCTTGAAAAACTAAAAAAGTGTATGGGAAACAACCTTTGCATAGGTCTACAGGAATAGCATCAAAATTATTGTTTTGAAAATTGCCCTAGCGTGTGTATGCGCACAGACCGTAGAATTTAGATCAGTGCAATTTAACCGCACACATGTAAAACTAAGGAAATAGCTTTCAATGTTTCTTAATTAACTTACAAAAAAAATTCTTATATCCAAAATTTGTGGACATTTAAGCTTAAGAAAATTTAAGATCCAGAAAAATCTCATATTTATAGATAATCTATATCAACAACATTATCAAATTTACAATAGAAAGAAAACTAATAAAATGGTTTCCTTTCTAGATTTACTTGTGCAATTGAATGAAAATGGCACATTAGGACAGCATGCAGAAAAACAACGCATACTAATAAATAATTTAATGCAGTTATTAACTCAGTGTTTAGAAACTTTTAAATTTATGATCAAGAGGGAATAGCTTGCAATCGAAGATATTACCCATTCAGTTCGAAGAAGTAATAAATCTTGCGAGAGAAGAATGTTAATAAATGTTAATAAATAAATATTAATATAAAATAAAATGTAGCAACTACTTCCACACAAGTATAGTGAAAAATGCTTGCGTTACCCTAGATGTGTTATACCTTTTTAAACAAAGAGAGGCGACAGTAGACTTAGGGAAGCTGAACTATTTATAAAAAAAGAAATTTAAAAACCAAAAAAATTCTTAAAGGCCGTTTTACATGCTGCAATTCTTTCTTGCAAGTTGCAATAGTCTTGAACAAAAGCATGCGCAGTGGCAAGACATTTGTACCTTTTGTCAAACTGCGCATACCTTTGTTCAAGACTATTGCATATCGCAAAGAAGAATTGCAGCATGTAAAACGGCCTTAACAGCGGGTCACGGTTTAGTGCAGAAAATTCGGGTCTAAAGCCTGTCTGATTATCAGGTAAAGTAAAGATAGCTGAAGATACCTCAGGAATTCGGAGGTGGAACGTCTGTTAGTAATCCTAATGTGGCACGGTCTATTCTCAAGAACCAGTACTTCTTTTATTACGTTGCATCATACAATACGAAATGGAATCGCAGAAACAACTATACCACTGGCTAACACCACGACCGGCACTGAATTAAAACGGTGACCTTTATTGAAGAGTTCTAAAAAGAGCGAAATTGCGATCGTCATTTGACCCGGCATTGCTGGACAGGGTGTCCGTTTCAAGTGACGTCACTATTGCTATCTCCGAAACGGTAAGAGTTACGAGCTCAATTAAATGCGAGAAAAGTGGCAAGTTTTAGAGCCCATTAAGTATAAGTTTACATGGTTGCCAATTTTTCGTTTGTTTCCGAGATATAAGGGAAGATGTGAAAACTGCCTGAAATTTATTTAATGAATATTTCAAAAATCACTAACTTTAGAAGAAAATGTTAAATACAAAAGCTTTAAGATTTTTTCTTCTCTAAGAAATGACAGCTTTACAGGACTTTTAGTTTTTGAGATATCAGTACCAACTTCGTTTTTTTAAATACGGACCAGAATTTATTATTTTATTTTTGTAAGAGAATTGGTCACTTCCTGTAAAATGGCGTGGAAATAGCCATTATCAAGGTTTTTTCCTTAGTACGAACTTTTGTTCTTTGTCTGAAATTGAGTGTTAAATAGTGAAATACTGAAGTTATTGAGGAAAATACCAATATAAAGTAATAATAATTTATTTAACTATATGCATTTTTAATTTAACTTTAATACATCAACTGACAAAACAAAATACTTATTTAAGTTCAAAAATGCAACAGGTAAGACTATTGTAAATGCTGAGAATGATCCCCATTGTCATGCATCTTTGATTACTCTTTCTTGGATGTTTTTCAACATTCTCGCAGAAACTTTGGTACAGGCTACTTGAATTTCACGTTTATGATATCGATATGAGACAAATCTGGGTCTAATAATAATAAACTAAATTATTATTTATAATTTTCTAAGGCTTTATTTATTATTTACCTGACTTTGAGATAGTGTCATTATATGTCAATAATAAACTAATCATTAAATAAATTATTACTATATGTTGATATTTTTTTTCCAATTGGTGTTTCACTATGTAACACTCAATTTCAGGCAAAGAACCATGAGATATATCCATTGCAGCAAAACATTTTATTTTAGGTGTGCGAAAAATAAATCAGGTCCCTGCTCAGGAAAAAACTTTGATGATGGCTTTTTTCATGCCGAAACGTCGGATAACATGCCTGAGATACGCGCCATTTAAAGAGAGTATCTTAAAAAATAAAATAAAAATCCAGGAACGTATTTAAAAAAATTAAGTTGGTACTGATATCTCAAAGATTAAAAGTCGTGTGAAGCGCTCAATTACGCCAATTTGTAGAAAAGAAAAAATCGTAAGTTGGTGATTTTTGAAATATCCATTGAATAAGTTTTCGGAAGTTTTTTAACAAACAAAAATTTGGCAACCCTATGCTCTTATTTTTAGTGAGCACTAAAACCTGCCACTTTTCTCTAATTTAACTGACCTCGGTAACGGTAACGTTTCGGAAATAGCAATAGTGGTATCACTTAAAACGGACACCCTATAGATAGGGATAACTGTGTTCTTATTGTAGCGTTGGTATAACTTGAAATACAAATATATTAACATTATATAAGAGTAAATATTGTAAAATATGAACCTTTTCAGCTCCCATCAAGGCTTTCATTTGACTCTATGTTTTTACTGAAAAAATGAGCGGTTCTAATAAAGAGCGTAAAATCTTTTGCTATATTGTCGCTTTTTTAACTACGAAATGAACAACAAATTTAATAAGTATATTTTTGCAACTTCCATTAGAATTTTTTTGGGATTAAATTGAGAAATGTCTGGCTAGGGCGAATCCAAGGAGGGTTAACATATATGGAGTCGACAACTTTTTCACAAATTTTACATCTTTATTCTATATGTTTAAACCAGCTAAAGTAGGCAGGAGAAGCTAAAAACAGGACTATCAAACCTATTAAAAAGAATTGGTATACCAAGTCGTCTCACATCCCCCCCCCCCCCAAGCAACTCCTCTGGATCCGCCCTTAATGTCTAGCATTTAAAAAAAAACTATTAACTGGAAGATTAAGCCTCAGACAAAGTAGGTAGCCGGCGATCTTTGAGAGCTGTTTCGAACTAATCAAAGTTTACATTGCCAACCTCTCCGCAAATGCAAATAAGTTGTGAAAATTTCTTTTACTAATATCTACCAAAATATTATAGATAAAGCCAGAGCCATTCCTGAAAGTTTTGCCGCCTGGTGCAAGAGAGGAAATTATTTTGCCGCCTCGTGCAAGAGAGGAAATTGCGGCCCCCTTAGATTGTCTTCAGATAAATAATTGTTGAAATTTCTATAAACATTTATGTAAAACGTACGTTTATTTTTATTTAACCACGTGGATAAAAGGAGTCTTATCTCTTATAGAGAATAAGACGCAAATTACACAATTTAGTTTATTATTAGACACATCAGCTATCTAAATAAAAACAACAACGAACAAATGAAAAATACGATATTGTTGGAAATTGACAATTGCCAAGAAGCAACTTCATGATATTTACAAAGATTTATTGATAAATATACCATTCTACCTTTTTATACATAATTGCCAGGCGTTATAGTAACTATTTTATTTTACTTCCTTTGTTAACACCCTGTTGCGGGGAAAGTTTCTCTTATGCGAACCGTCTCTTTTAAGGTCAAGTTCGAGTAGGGGTTGTCGGACATCGTGTCTGGACGTACTCGATTAGAACGACATACCCGTGGCTAAATTAAGTCTTTGGGATTCTTTCTCGTAACGGGGTTGCGTACTCGTGCGGAGATAATTGGTAGCTGGACGATTAGGGGTGTCGTTTAACGGCATTTTTGTCCTCTGTCTGAGTTTATCTAATCGCTTGACTAGCTCCGTAGTTTCCGCCCGATTCTCAGGATGTTGGGCGTTTGAGTTTGTTCGTGATCGCCGCTCGGGATCGGTTTCCAGCAGGTAACCTCAGTATTCATTTCAGGCTCACTATGGGCTTTTGTTGGGTCCGTTTCAAGCCGCAGGTCATAATGCGTGTTACCGGACCTGGGGTCCTTCAACCCTCAATTTAGAGGTGAGGACATCGTTTAATTGGGGTCTTCTCGTTGGATACCTTTTAAGGGGTGTGTCCTTCTCGAGTGCAGTTGGGTCAGTTTTTGACTCTCTTCTCAGAGCTAAATGGTACTGCCGGAAGCCTACGATTCCAGTAAAGTTATTTTTTAAAATCAGTCTTGACTTTTGGGGGTGAAGTTTACCCTCAGGACACTAAGCGATTAGAGAGAGAGTCCCCTTCTGGCTTCAAAGGAAAAGGGAAGGAGTCATCTTTTAAAAGGCGCGATAATTAAGATCAGCCCTTGCCTGTATGAAGCGTAGCGACCCTTCAAAATTGCTTGATCGTGGTTGTCACGGATAATTTCAATATCTTGGGGTTGGAATGCCCGAAGAGCATTAACCTACGGTGTCGCCGTTGAAAGAGTGGCTTCGGGAATCCTTGCTCTTTAAGGGGATGACGTCACCGGTATCGGCCTTCAGGTCAAAGCGGGTGATTTTGTTCGTAAGGAAGTCTTCTCACAGCTCTTTTAGAGTTCCACAGAAATTCCACGTCACAATCTCTTGAGCTGAAGTAAATAATTAGGAAATGGACCTTAATGGACAGCAGGTGGTCAAAAAGGCCCACGAGCCCGGAATCTAGTGGCTTATGAGAAATACGAATAAAATATCTTGTTTGACTTCGTATAGATCCCTAAGCTACCTCTGAAGAGGCATACGGTCACTGGGAGTGGGCTACCTGTTGACTCTACGGTACGTTCGAATAGACATCGATCGTTACTTATATTATTTTACTAGATATGAAAAATTGCACATGCTCCTGTATACCGTGACAACTCTCATTTATATAGTGCAATAATATTGGAGTTTTTTTTACTTATACATTTACTACCTCTTTGTTTTAAATCCGCTAAATAGTTTTTAATATAGGTTTGCTGACCACAGGCCCGAATTAGTTTCGACAGATACTTTTAAGTGCTTACGACGGAAACTCTTTATTTAATTCTGTTTAAATTATATGAAGTGCATGAAAAAATTGCAATAGTGGCTAGAACAAGAGAAAACATATATCACTCGACGCTAAACATGTCGTAAAAATGTTTTACGAAACTGTGGTAAAAAGATAAAGTGCTTTGCAAGAAACCAATGAACTGACAAAAACCCCCATCCTTACGATTAAGTGTTAAATCACCAAAGCCCTCAGCAACAGGAAAAAATGGAAAGCTTGTCAGGCACATCATGCAGACCATTACGAAAAAGCCGCCATCAAAAGAAAAAAATATTGGATATATGAAGAGAAGTTGGTGCCGATAACGAACAAAATAAAATCAAAACTGATGAAGGACTAAACCAATATACATTATGACCAGAGTTGAGGTATTGAATACAAAAATACAAAAATTAAGGTAAAATGATCAGAACTTTTGATATTGTAAGTACTATACTTAAGCACTTTTGAATTTTACCAGGGACAATGTATTTAGTACTTTTTTAGGAAAAAAATTAAATGTTGGTTAAGTATTAGTTTTTACTTAAAAAATGTACTACAAAATCTTAATCTACTTTAACTATTTTGCAGAAGTACTTAAGTATTTTTAGTACTCTTACTTAAGTATTTATAAATAATTAAGTCTTGCGAAAGCAGATACTTCAAGATTAAAAAGACTTAACTAGTTCAAACATTATTATAAGTATCTAATTTATTTTGTGTATTTTAACAAATATAATGTTAAATAAGTAATAAAATATAAGTATTCTAATAAATGCACACTAAGTTGACTTTTTACGTACAGGGTGGCCGTTTTATTATGGGACGATATCTTATCTCGGAACTTGTAAGAGATAGCCAAAAAAGTTAAATACAAAAGCTGTTTTGGGGTAATCCGAAGTTTTATTTTATGTACCGTACTATATAAGGTATCCTGTATATTGTGCCATTTTTAGATTCCCTACAAAATTCTAGATATAATTTATGTATATTGTTCTATACCTAAACCTAACCGGTTTTGACATATCTTATATTTTATGTCAAAAATGACTTTTGCAAGCCACAACTTAAATGTAGATTTCTCCAGCTTAAAATTATTTTTTAAATAATTAGGACTTATTTTCTGGTAAAATGGGCTCTGCTTAGGTAGACTGGTCAATATTTTTATAATTAACAAATACACGGTGGTCAAAAACTTAAAACAAAAATTAACGAAGAAAATTGAAATTCTATACTTATAACTTAAAGTTTGCTATTAGTTGGCCATGACGGCCAGGCTTAAATGAAACACAATCGAGAACTGTCATTACTTTCGCTTTGAAATCAATCCATTGGTTTTATTCCACATAATTTTTACTCTTTATTGTTATTGTTGTTGTTGTAACTGTTATTTTTCTTTATCTTTATTTACATATCTACGTTCTAAAGTTTTTTAATAGAAGAAAGAGCCGATATGCTGGAGTGCTATTTATCTAGCAATAAAAGTCCATTATTAACATTAAGAAGTTATGTTACCAAATTTCTTCTAAGACGCCATCTGGAAAAGAAGGTTTTTGCTAGGTCTGCGAATGTTTTCAAAAAAATCAGTTTGATTCAGAAAAAACAAAGAAGCCTCCATATCTCAAATGATGAAAATCAATTAAATATATTGTTATATTTTGAAGAGTCACCTGAAACGTCCATCCGACAGGCGACTCTGGACTTGAATTTGAAAAGAACCAGTATCCAGACGTGTTTGAAGATGAATAGCTATAAGCTTTACAGGTATTTAACGGTTCAAAAATTGGAAAAAGAAGACTATAATAGAAGGTTAGAGTTTTGTAGTACTATAATGAATAAACATTTTTCTGAAAATATTTTCCGGAATATTGTTTAGACGGATGAATCTATATTTACGACTGCAAGTAAGGTATTTAACAGAAAAAAATTAAATTACTGGAGCAACAGGAACGAAAAGAAAATAGTTGAGGTAAAAACCCAAAAGCGAAAATCCGTAAGGTTTGGCACGCAATTTGGCGATCAAGAATTTTAGGCCCAGTATTTTACCAGGAAAATTTAAATGCTAGAAGATATAATGACCTCTTAAGAAATGACATCCAGCAGGTAATTGAAAACGGAGTGCCCCAAGCAGAATTGAGAAACTTAATATGGCAACAAGATGGTGCTCCTTGCCATAGCAGCCAAGAAATATCTAATTACCTGTTTAATCCTTACCAACACTGGATTGGAGAAAACGGCAATCTTGCCTGGCCACCCAGAAGTCCAGACCTGACTCCCATTGACTACTTTTTATGAGCTACCTTAAAAAGTATTGTTTACCAGGAGAAGCAAAAGATTGTAAATGAATATCGACAAAGAATTCAAAAAGGTGTGAATTTACTTAATCAAAGACAGTTTGTAGCGAAGGCAGTTTTCCATTTAAAAACAGTCTGTACAACATGTAATGCGGAAAATGGGGGCCATATGCAAACTATTTGCAATGGTTTTGCATATAATTTTTTTGTTGCATATTGTAATGGGTAGGTAATTTTCTAGGTGAGAATTAGATAGATACGTTTATTATTTGTAATTAATTTAAAAAAAGTTTTTCTCATTATTAAGTATAATCGTTTTTGTCCTGTTTTTAGATAACTATAAGATAATTTTTCAATAAAGTTTGTTATCCTATCAATGCCATTTCTGTAGTGCTCGGTTGTGTTTTATTTCAGCATGGCCGTCATGGCCAACAAATAGCAAACTTTAAAAGTATAGACTTTTCCAATAGAAAAATGTTAAATTACTAATATTTCGAAAACTAAATTTTTTTGTTATAGACTCTTTTTAACAAAGTCACTCTCAATTTTAATTTTAACTGAGATAAAGTTATGGGGTTTCCATTTGAAAAAAATACCTTTTAACAATTTTCTCATTTAATTTTTTAACACCAGTTTTTGACCACCCTGAATTTGTTAATTACCAAAGTCCTGATTATTTAAAAAGCGATTTTAAGCAGGAGAAATCTACTTTTAGGTTGAAGCCTGCAAACGTCATTTTTGACATAAAACATAAGATATGTCAAAAACGGTTAGGTTTAGGTTAAGAATAATATACATGAATTATATCTAGAATTTTCGGGAAAAAATGACACCATATACAGGGTGTCTTATTTAAAATAAGAAAGTTGGTACCAGTCCACGAAGAACTAGACACCCTTTAGATATGAAGCATATATAAAATAAAACTTCAAATTACCCCAAACAATTTTTCTATTTAACTTTTTTTGCTATTTTTTACAGGTTCCGAGATAATATTTTGAAAATATTAAAATATTTCAGAAATTATTGAAAAGTAGAAAAAACAACATAACCTATATTTTTTAAACAGGATACACTAATTAAATGGGTCTTTTCAGGCCGATTATAAATATACCAGTTTTGATGCATATATCTTTAAAGACAACCGAGAAAATTGACAAAAACCATATGTTAAAGGGCAAAGTCAATTTTTTTTCGTTGTCTATAAAGATAAAGACATTAAATTTGGTTCATTTTCAATCGGCATGGAAAAACCCATTTAGTTAAACAATCATATACAGGGTGTCCCATTTAAAAAATATAATATAAGTTATGTAATTTTTTAACTTTTCAATAATTTTTAGAAATGTTTGATTTTCTTAAACGCCGTTGCTCCTTCCACGCTAACGTGAACGAATCGTCGGAAAGTCGGTTCACGCTAAATAAGAATATCAATGACGGCTTTTTTGAAAAACTTGTACTACCGTAACGGGGGGATTCACTTAACAGTATAGATTTGGTTAAAAAATTCTTGTTTTAATATAGAATTCGGTTAGCCTTCTACTGCGCGCTTTCTTTACAGTAATCCTAACCTAACCTAACTTTAGGTAATTAAGTAATCCATATTTTTATTAGTTATAAAATTTGTTAAAAAAGGAAGCAAAAAATAATTTTTGTTTTTGTCGGGATTTGAACCCACATGCTACGCGACGCGGGCCGAGAATCCTACCACTGTGCCACCAAGCTTCTCGACGAAATACACATAAATAGCTCATGTTAGCTGGCGTGAACGCTAATGACGTCACATCTAATTTCGCGTAACCAAAAATTTAAAGAGTTCGTTCACGTTAGCGTGGAAGGAGACATAGCGATTCTTAAAAGTTATATAAGTAAAGATATATGGTACAGCTGTAACTAGGTATCAAAATATAAAAGAAAGCCTTATACACTAATTACTCCTGGATGCTTTCACCAAGTTAGATGTTTAGGAAGTTTTTCGGGGCAGTGCCTGAGTGAGCATATTAAGAAAAAAAATGACAGAATGACGCCATTTTGAATTATTTTTTACCAAGGTTTCGACATTACATATTTATAAATATGGAGATAGATAATGATTTTTTTTTTAAAGAAAACCCTTATAAACTGGATGTTTAAATTTAAATACACAATACTTTATCCATTTTTTCCAATAGTTATATTGCGTATTTTCTTTGCATGCAATGCACTTTTTTAAGTAATTTTCTTTAAAAAGCTGATTTTTTTTCTAAAACTGAAACATTACGGTGATGTTTAAATAAATGAGCAATAGTTGTGTGTTTTACAAAAAAAAGTTCTGACATAATGAAACTTGTCAATATTTAGATATTAACATGAAAAATAACTTAATTATGACTGCATAACTTAAAAATGGTCTAAAAAGTGTAAATATCTAGATGTAGTGTAAGTACTTGAGTATTATAGATCTACTTTAAGTATTTGATAAATACGGAATATTTAAAACTATTTTAAGTATTTAGATATAGTTTAAGTACTTCTGCAAAATGCTGGTACTTAATACTGGTTACTTTAAGTACTTTTACTGAGTACTTATCACAGCTCTGATTGTGACCGATCAATACTTGACAGAATTCTCTTAAAAATGGAACTGACGTTCCGAAAAATATTGATGATAAAAGTTGGTTCAATACCCACGATAATATGAGAAAAGGGTGGGTTGACAGCAGTATATAAGGTGAAACCAACGCACACGCAAAAAAGGTAAACGAATATGCAAGTTACTCTAGTCGCCTACTAAATAAAGTTCCGAATGCAGCCAATACCAATTCTGAAATACAGGAATATATATTAGAAATTCACTGTTTTGGGGCTTCTTCGTATTATTGAGTGTTTAATGCTATTGGATATATCGGGCATCAAGTTAAGTCAGTGGTTGAATTAATACTAAAGTTAGCTGGAATGATTCCATTCAGCATGTTGTGAAAGTTAATTCATACATTTAAGTAAATTATTTAGAACCCCTGATAGTAACCATAGCAGAAAACAGAGATAGCGAAACTGAATTAGATTTTAGTTAAAATATATTTCTATTTTTACAATATGTCCCCATTTGTCCTCGTGTAAGCCCCATCATTTACAACAACTATATGAAAACATTTAGTTTTCATATAGTTATCTTGTGCCTTTTACTGCTCACTTAAATATTGTTATTTTTAACTAAATTCGACATAATCTCCCCACATCTTCTCCCTAAATACACACCTTTATTTTTATAAAGACTTTTATGTTTTCTATAAATACGCTCATTTGTTAACAAAAATCGAAATCTCTTCTAATATCCATTTTACTTTTTCTCTCTTCACGTCCATTTTCTGTTTCTTTTTTCCGACACACTTTCTTGATAAAAATTTCTTTTTTTTTACACAAGGACTTTTTCTTATAACAATTTCTTTGAGTTTCCATTTTCAATCTCGTCGTAACTTTTTTTGCTAAGCAGTTCCGACCATGTCGTATATTGGCTAACTTGAATGACTCTTCTCTTTTTTGTACAGTTTTACACAAATTTCATGGAAAGCAAAAATCTCCTTTTCTTCTGTAAAATTTATACAAATTGTCCGTCATTTTCCTGTATTTTACACTTCTTTCTTCATTGTCTCTTCTAAAAACAAAAAAATGTTAGATTCTTCCAAACAGCTAAACACTTTTATGACTTAAACTCCATTTCTTCTAACTTTTTCTGCAAGCACACGAACAAACCTATTGTTTTAATGTTTTTCTTTACTGTCGGATGCTTCTTACGTAATTTTGGTGATTTGCTATGACGTGCGTGATACCTATATATATTTTTTCTCTAAACCTTTAACTGATATATAATTATTCTTAAAAAAATGTCTGCTTATTATGTTATTTTTCTTTTCTTCTTATCTTCATTGGTTTACTAGGCCTTGAAACCAGATTCATCGTACTTTTGGCTCCTTTGGTTCGTTCATTTTGCTCATTCTGTATTTCCAAAATTTTCTTGATGTTCTTTGCAATCACGCATAATTTATCTTCAGTTTGCTCTTTCGTAGTTTGTGTGCTTGAAGACTGACTTGAATCTTCGTTCCTGTTCTACATTTGTCCCTCTTTTATATTTTCTTTAGTAACTTCTGATGCTGCTTCTCACAGTCTTTTTTGATCATAACTTCTGCTTGGCCTAAAAATAAAAAAGAGTTCGCTAATATTAGCGCTTTTTCATGTTTTCATACTCTGGAACACATCGCTGCTGAGATGGACGACATGTTTCGGGTGAACACCATCAACGGTACGCACTGGTCAGCTTGCGGCATTTCTTGGATCTTTAATGTCACAGGTATGAGAACATAGACGCTTCCACCAAATGTCACACTAGTCGCGCCTCTTCTTAGGTGTCCAGTGAGCACTTAGGGTGAGGAATTAAAGTAAACACACTTTTTATAAAACAATGATAGAGTATCTAATCACTGAAATAGTTTCATATTAGTTGTAGAAATAGCGTTTCTTCTTCCCACATTTAGAGTTTTTTTAACATAAAAAATATCATTCTGGAGCTTTGTACGAGCATATAAATTTTAGTAAGCAGGCTTAAGAAGTATTCCCCAGGATACTCTTTCCAACTGGTAGGTAGTTTGCGGAGGTTCTGGAGGAAGGTGGCATAATCAGTATGAGGTTAGTTATCCAAAAAACGTATCCCAACAAGTAGGTAGGTAGGCAGAAATATTGGAATGACTTAGGGTGGATATGAGACTTAAGTCTGAATCTACTGTATTTCGAGTCGGCTTTATAATAGAAAAACTGCTTACTCTCAGCAAAGTGACCTAGTTCATTAATTCTATAATAGTCTGGGCAAAATATAATAAGGAAAACCTTAATGTGGGGAGTATTTGACAATATATTAAAAAATAAACAGATATGTACAAAAATAAATAAAAACCCATTATCTGAATGTGAAAGTTCATGTTCTAAGTACATCTTCCTTATCCCTGTTACGGATTACATAATATATTTGTTCTACCAATAGATTAGCTGTAATGAATAAAATTAAATTGCCATACCTAAGCAATTCATTTTTTGTTAAAATAATAATGTTTTAGCTTAAAATGTTCCTTATAAAGCAAAATATGAACTTTTTTAGATGTAGACAAAAACTTTCTTTTCACTCTATGTTTTTTGATGAAAAATAAAGGGCTTCCATGAAAGGCCACGTTATAAATTCTTATTTGCATTAGTAGCATAAACAAGGAAATAGAAAACTATAGAATGAAATTAAAAAGAAATATTGCATCAAAGTAAAGGGTTTTGCTCTTATTACCGTTGCGTTTTTCCTTTAATAAATTATACGCCTGACCAGCGTGGCTGGAAATAATACCCCTTTTGTTTTTGTGTAACTTCCATTAGAAGTTCTTGGGGCTTAGATTGAGAAATGTCGGGAATTTTAAAATATAAAATATTACTTAAAGGGACTGTATTAAAGAAAGGACCGCTGTAATAAAGTGATACTGAAATCGGTGTTTGAATATAAGAATAAATTTGAATGTTTTATATGTTTCCAAACTGAGACTTTGGATAAACTTATAGTCGATCCATGAAACCTCTATTTTATAAAGTTGTATCTGACAGGGCAAGGTGAGCGCCCACTGGCCGGAGTCGTACTAGCCGTATGTACCGCATGCAAAATCCAAAAATGTATAACGTATTTTGTTTATTAAATTTCTGCACACAGTAATGACTTTAAATTTAATTTCTCAAATTACTTACATTACATTCTAGCCTAAGGTACGTATTTTAAAAATGAGTCTACTAACATCTACTTAACAACTTTCCAGAATAATCAGTTGCGCTGTATTATTTAACCAGTGTCGTTCATTAGTATGTATTTTTACTAGCTATTTTTTCTTATAAATCGACTATAGTCTCCAACATATTCAAAATTTAGAGAAATCTCGCCGTTTGTGTAGTAAATATGAAGAATTTATAAACTTTTAGAATTTTGAAAGGTTTTTTTATATTAAACAAAAGAATTTTACTAAAATTGGTTAATTGGTATAAATAGTACCAAAACCTTAGCCGGATTGCTAAAACAAGAACAAATAAATTTAATGCTTTGACAACCTGTGTATTGAAATATATCACAGAATCAAGTTGCGGTAATGACACGTTTCAATCAGGAAGTCAAGAACTGAATAGGGAGATTCTTTTAAAAAAATAATAAGACGAAAATTTTATATGAAATGAGTTCACAGATGTTTGGTTTTTGAGATATAGGGTGTTAAAAAAAATTCACTGAAAGATATTTTTTATAAGAATTATGACAGGTCTTTTGTAGTTATTGCACTCTTGTTGTCCATGGGTAATTTGGGTTTTATTTTACTGTATATGTTAATTTAAAGTAAAGCCCACTTTTACTAAAGAACTCTTTAGTTAATAAAGGATGACTACCCTGTAAACAGTTTTTAGTTCCAGATAAAAATGGATTGGGCTAAAGTTTTTTCCTAAAAATTGTGTATTTACAATATTTCTGTGTGCTCTGGTTGATTCAATGTTATTTTCAAATTGTCACAGTAGGCTAGTTTTTATGTTTTCTCCATAAAAGTTTTTGAAACTTACTATATGCGTTGGAAGATTCCATTGTACATTTTCAGAATTAAGACTACACGTAATATTGCATTCTGTCATTTTTTTGACGAGCAGTTTATATTCTAAAACCACAGCCGGTTACTAAATTGCTTCCTTCGGGAATTTAGAGCGTTCTTATTAAGACAATTAATAGTAAATTGATATAAATGAAAAATTTCTCAGCTTAAAGCTAATTATTACACACAAAGTTTAGTACTATATAAACAAATTTCATTCAAATCTAATATCATTAATTATTTCTAGGGATATGCTTCAACGCCATCACCCTCGGGACGTTTCCTTTTATGCCAGATTCGCCCTACTACTTGCTGTACAAGGACAAACCGGAAGAAGCCAAACGATCACTCCAGAAACTCAGACCCCATGGAAATCCGGACGTCGAGATTAAGGAAATGGCCGCGGCAATCGAGAGACAAAAAAACGAGAAAGGACGACCGCAGGATTTAATTTTAGTCAAAAGCAACAGAAAAGCATTAATGATTATGGTATGGCTAAACGGTTCTCAACACATGAGCAGTATATCCGTGATGCTCATGAACCTGCACTCTATTTTAGAAGAAGCAGGTTCTGTACACATAGCTTCATCGACGGCAGCTATTATTTTTTCAGCTATAATGTTTTGCGCTGCTATGTCAGCTTCACTGGCCATCGACAACTTTGGCAGAAGAGTTTTGTTAATAACTTCCGGAGTTTTCGCCGGCCTTAGCTTGGGAGTTATTGCGATATATTTTACATTTAAAAACTTGGAGTACGATGTTTTGTCCGTTAGTTGGATTGTTCCTTTAGCTGTGATGTGTTACGCCGCTGCTTTCAAATTCGGTATCGGCTTAGTGCCAATCGTACTTACGGCCGAGCTATTTCCCGCAAAGATGAAAGCTATAGGGATGACAATTTCCGATGCTTGTTACGTCGGGTTTTCCGTTATTTCGCTTCAGATATATCACCAGCTGAAAAACAATCTGGGAATTCATGTTCCGTTTTATATTTTTGCTTGTTGGTGTTTTTGCACGGTTATATTTACACTGCTTTTTATACCCGAAACAAAAGGAAAAACATTGGAGGAGATTCAGTTTATTCTAAAAGGTCAAGATGCTAATAGAAATGAGACTCAAGTCTACAACAATGAAGCGTTTGTTTCATAGCATATGAATTACGTATTATTTTGTAAGAAGTTATTAGCGAAATTTATTTAAACATATTTAATAAAATATTTTTTTTGATACCAAAGTCTAAATTATGACAGTTTGCCATTGACTTGCAGTTTGATGCTTAGATTACGAATGTATAGCTTTAACTTACTCCGTGTCAAGACATGTTAAAATTATTAAAAATACCTAAATGATATATTTTTTTTATATATATATAATTTTACATTTTTTCTTGTATAATATATTATTTTAGATATACTATACGTATACCATTTTATACAAAATAGCTGAAATATGAATAAAATTTTATGCAGCGTGATCGAAAATTTAAAATTTGACAATTGTTGCATATGTGCCAATAAAATTAAATTTAAATATTTAAGCTTTTTCCACCTCTTTTAGGAGTTGCGGTTGGGGTTAAACCTTTTAATTTTAACTCGAGTTTTACCGCATTTTAGGGGCATTTTGATTTTTGAAAAATCCATCGAGTGCCAAAGAAGTAGAAAATATAGTAAAAAAAAATTAGAGTCGTCTAGTGTCATGGTTATTGATGGAAATCAATAAAAACCGAGTCGAGATAATTTTCTTCTAAGAACAACGTGATCAAAATTAGAACAGGACAGGTATATACAGCGAGATTGTCCATTTAAGTTTTTTCAGATGCACCAGTTTTTGAAAGTGTTGTGAGAAGTTTTGTTTCACTTTTAGCAATAAACAACTTTTGCTCCCCGATCTGGTTGCCCTTTTGTTAAAAATGGAGATCCTGAAATTCAACTCCACTAACATTTGGTACTCAGTTGAAGAAATTACTTCATGTAGGTAGTAAATAAATCAACAATTTATGAAATTACAAATAAAAACATCAATTTCATCCCTTTGTTTGAAGGTGGCAGACAATGTACTTGAACAGAAACTTAATACATTTGATCCAGAACTTAGAAGAGCATGTTTTAGTAACAGCTTTTTTCTGAAAGACACATAAGCAGGTAGGAATTTTTCCATTTCAAGAACTTCTTAAGCAGTATCCTCAATCACTTAAGGTATGGGCATGGTTTATGACAGATAAATAGGAGTAAATGTAACTATTTACGGTTAAAATTATATCAATATAGGCGTCGTCACGACAAAAAAAAACAAATTGCACGAACTTTAAAGTTATTTTAAATATTTCTATTTCTAAACGCCAGCTTTATAGTGGTTACTGAGACATATAGGGTATCTCGCTTAAATTTCTAACGCTGATTTATCGGCAATTAACGGAGATATCAAAATGTAGTAAAAAGTCCATATATGATTTAAGTATTTTTTTTCGAAAATTATCCCGATCCCGAGTCGAAGACGAGAAAAAATTTTATAGTAGTATATTAAAATAATATTAGATGTAAAGAAGGAATTATCGTTTATCTTGAAGGGCGGTCCTGACGTAACGCCTTATGTATTATACACACATATATATATATATATATATATATATATATATATATATATATATATATATATATATATATATATATATATATATATATATATATATATATATATATATATATATATATATATATATATATATATAATATACTTTAGTACAATAATATAATGATACATATTTCAAGGAAGCTATATTTGTTTATATATAGTGGATTTCAAATCACTAAAAGTAGTAGAAAATTAAGTAAAACTCATTTTTTAGAACCCTTATTTATACCTCCAGGTAATAGTTGGTTTTCCCCAAAGAAGAGATAAAATTCCGATTTTAGTATAATAGATTAGTCAGAAATATACAGAAGGAGCTCTTTCTTTTATTTTTGATTCATTCGAAATTACTAATATTGTTAGAATTGATATATTCCTAATTTTAATTCTATATCTCGGTAAATGAAAGTATGTAGCTTTAAACAACAGGATGATTAAATCTAGAAGGCTATGGAATTTTGTGTATTTTGTGCCTGTCAAACGACTATACACTAATCTTTCAGATCAAACCAATCAATAAAGTTCTGACTTAGAAATAACAGAAAAATACTTATAAGTTATTTAAAATGGAAACATTTGAAAAATATGGTTTATGTGCATATTGCAAAGATGTGTGCCATATTAAAATGTACCATCGTTATCTGAAATATCTTACTGACTAATTGAAAATTGTCATATTCAAATCATCGAAGACAATTTATTTAGAAGAATACAGAACGTGCTGCTGATCATTTCGCCGAAGTTCTCCAGGATGTCTAAGCGGAAAGTAAATCACTTGGTGGGAAAATATCATATCTACTTCATAAAACACCGACACCTATTAAGGGCCAGTTTTTCAACCACTACAAGTCTTATTTATTCATCATTACAAAAAGAAGAAGTCGAGGAGTTCGTGAAATATTTCAATTCGCTTTTACAAAGTATTACTTTTTAAGGACTTAAATAAAATTCAAGTCTATCTACATAAGTATATCGTTTTGTTATTTTGAAAATCTGCTTAAAATAAATAAATAGGAGATAAAGGGATTAATTTATTATAAGGTATGTGACATATTCTCACAATTATTGTTACTAAAAAAAGTCTGATCGTAAGGCGTTGACATTTCATTATATGACAAAAAATATTTACTTATTAACTTCAGTCAGATCGACGAAAATTTTCGGAAATTTTGTTGGCTTCTAAAAAATAGACGGCGTCATCACTATAAGCTTCGTGACTCCAAGAAGTCCAAGAGTTTTTTGTTTTGGGACATATTTTTTAAATTTTTGATGTACACATATTTAGATATAATTTACGACCAGAAAATTGTTATTAAAAAATGGTCCATAAGTCACTGAAAAAAAATTACTATTCTACATAAAGACTTGCTTTATCTCGGAAACCAATACACAATCAATTTGGTGCTAATAACAAAAACAATCTTAAAAATAGACGTAGAAATTCAAAATTTAACCTTTTACAACAGTATTCACTAAAGAGGGTTAAATTTAGACTAGGTCTAACTTGACAGTTACATTAAGAACTTTTGGAAGAAAATGTTATACCCAACTAATATTAAAGGCGACGATGTTGTCCTAGTTTTTCAACAGCATGGAGGGCCCCCATATTTTTGTTTACTAGTCGGAGCGTACCTTTGTAATAAATGCATTGGGTATTGGATTGGATGTCGCGCGTCGCCGTATTATGGAATGGCCAGTACGATCTCCGGACCTTGCTCTAACTGATTTTTTGAGGGTATTTATAAAAGCCAATGCAAGTAAACTTTCAAGTGAAGAAGTTCATAAGTTATTGAAGAGGTCTCGCGCAGTAGTAAACGGATAGTAATTACCATTTGACACTGTTTAACACAAAAACCATAATTTGTTCATTGACCTGAAAAATGTAAAAGCTTTCGTTTTATATCAGTCTAACTATCAAGATTGGCTCTGTCTCCAATTTCTGTTCAAGTGGAAGATGTTTTTACTTTCAAACTATTGGTGAAGATAGTTACTACTCGAAATACTGTGAAACAAAAAAAAAATACACTAAGATTTGACAGAACGAGTTTAATGATCGTTCTACATTGTCTGCCACCTTCAAACAAATGTCACTCTAAAATTTTGTGTGGCCGTAATCCAGTTTGTCTTTACAGTTATTTATTTAGAATTAATTTTAGTAGGATGTCCATCCCACTATTTTAGTATGTTATTTTTTTTTTAAATTTCATTCATATTTAACAAAACGATAACTAATAAAAATGAAAAGTTATTTTCTGTGTTTTATTTTTTTTGCCTTTTCTTAAGATAGGGTACGATCCGCTGGGGCTAAAGCCTAAAATTCTAAAAATAATCTTAAGTCTTCCTTTACCATTAAAAATGAAAAAATCTGTTTTAAATAATGCGTTTCTAGAGGCAGTAGTAATATAAAAATTATTAGTGCCCTTGGTGAGGTTATACCAATAACTTTTAAATTTTTCCATAATGTGATCTGATACAGACATTACAGTACACAATACTTCTGCTCATCCTTTTGCACGTTTCTCATAGACAAAAGAGTAAGAAGCAAACAATATAAAAATGCACTACAGTTAGTTTATTCTACTAATAAGTTCAAAGAAAATACGCAATTTCATACTCATTTTATCACAGAAAGCATCAAATGTTTTTTATAAATAAAGATGCAACTGTTGCTTTTTGGACTAACAACAGCCTTGCTAGATATGTGAAAAACAGTAAGACCAAAAAATAGAGTAAATCCGGTGTTTACAAGTTAAATTGGGAAACCTGTTCAAAATTTTATATTGGACAAACAGGCAAAACGTTTAAGAAAAGAGTTAATGACGATAAATTTAGTTACAGAAAGGATAAAAATAATTCCAAATACTCTAAACATTTCTTTCAGTAAAACCATAGTTTTTAGAAAAATTGGTATTTGTGTATTTCGTATTGTATGAATATTATACCATATATTGTTGAAAATTATTTTTTGCAAATTTTATTAATTAATTATTAAGATGAATTAAGTCAATAATACAAAATAACTACATTGCTGACTCAAGCAGAAAAGCAAAATGTATTAGAGATTTTGAAAATATCAAGTTTAAAAAAAAATTAAACATATTTGAAGATGCCAAAATAGCTATAAAAGAATAACAAGTGCTGTTTAAATCGTAAAAATATTTATGCATAGCATATTTAAAATAACTGTTTCCATTTTCGCAGGGCTGACTCAAACTTCCGGACAATCGAAACTTTACATTTCTACATTGCCTATTAACCCCAAGTTGGTCTTGATAGGTGATAAGCAGACAACATACAAAACAAAATACGTTTAGATTTTTATACTATACAAAAAAAAAATATTTTTTATCGTCTCACTGTGTAGCATGACTCCTCGCATTTTTTGACGATTTTTTGGACCAAATGAAATATTATATGCCCACTAACCAGCCACTCTGATATTTTTTGATGAATGTGTACACATGCGTAAAAATGTAGGGGAGACCGGGTCTAGTTAGGAGATTTTACTATAGAGGATAACGAACAGATATTTTAAGATTTTAATAGTATTTAAGTATGAACCAGACATATAGCTATCTCTTTTAGGTAAAAAGTAAATGATTCACTAAACGACTTTGAATAAAAAAATACTTTATTTAGCATTTATTTCTCCGTCAACTAACCCAACATAAGAGGCAATTTGGCGTAAACCTAAAACCTGGCAATAAAATGTTAGGTACTTTCTGGTAACTTAAACAAAAAAGAATTAATACAAAAAGATTGCTTAAATTTTAAATACTCAGTCGAAGTCACAATTGTGGCAAAAGTAAATATTTAGGAAACCAATATCGACACATTTTTCATGCGCCCATAATTTACAATGATATTGAATCCATTGTTCTCCATCTTTACTATTATCGTAGGAATCCATGCAAAGTAAACAAAAATACTCTTTCTCTTCATATGATGGGTCCTGGAACCTTTGCTTCTTTAGTCTTTTATTTTTGTTTTTAACTGGAGCTTTCGTTAATTTATTGCCTTCACCATCTTCCAAAACTTTTCTTTTTTACCTGATTGGCTTTATTTTGTGTATTTCTTGTTCTTCTTTCAGGGAAGTATCTGTTAAGATAGATGAAGAACATTTTTTTCTGGTATTTTTTATATTCTTTGACTCTCTGGGGGTTGCCTTTGGTAGTGGTGTTATTTCCTCAAGCGAGCTTGACAAATTGGTGTCACACTGCAGGATAGCTTTAGGCACTGAGCAGCACACTTCTCACCTTGTAGTAAATTATTATCTTCGCTGCATAAACCCTTCTTTCAGGGAAGTATCTGTTGATTGGCTTGTCCAGTATCACGAATTTCTTTGTTTCTTTGTTTTCACGCTGTGAAGGTACAGGTCGGTCTGTGGCAAAACAAGGCATGATTTCAGATCCCTCTAATATATCACGATTGAATGAACTAATACCAGTTTTTCTAAAGCCTGACATTATGTTATTAGGATAAGCAGAACCAGAAAATGTAATCCGAATAATTCCTGGAATGTCATATATCGTCACAGTTTTTTCAGGGTTGTTGGTCATTCAAGAGTCGCAAGCTCTGTTCACATATTTTTTTAGTGGGCCATAAACAGGTCCAATTGTTGTAGTTTATAAGAATTTTGACGAAATAAAGTTAACGGAATCAATCCTTTCTCTTTTGCCAATTGAAGCCCTGAATAGATAGATGTGATCCAACTGGACCGTCTCGAACAAAATGATCTTTGTAGCGTACAAGAAGAAAATAGAGTATGGCCGAACCGTGTTTCCAATTGCAGACACTGCACGAGTAATGGTAAATAACGTTCCTCTCTCTCGTGATGTCACTCACCCAACCTGTTTGTAACCTTTTCTCCCTACTACTCTATCCGGCTTTTGTGTTGTTATGCCAGTCTATTCCATATTCCATGTCTTCTGGGCGAAAATGGTACCTTTTCATCAGAGGGTCCAACCTGTCAACAATAAGGTTGCCATTATGTTTATTAAAACTTAAATATTTTGCGAAACTTGTGACTTCGGGTTTTCCTATCGAAAGACGAGAAAAGCAGTGAATAAGACATAACAAATTCATAGGCAAGTTTTCGGACTTCCCTGGGCATTAAACCAAAATAAATATCCGAAGCTTTTGTTAGATAGTTTACCAATTGAGGTTCCTCTTCTGTAGAAAGAACTTGTCTTGGCTGAGCATATCCCACTTTAATATGCGGTAAATTATTATCTTCAGTCTGTAGTTCCTCAGGTGTTACCTTTAGGCATTTTTGGGGGGCAAGTTTTGTTTACCTGAAATGGGTTATTTGGAAAAAAAATATTTGATTGCCTTCTAGAAGCCCTTCTTAACAACGGAAATGAAAAATTTTCCTGCGGAAATGCGTCATTTCCATTGTACACCCCTTTTTTTTTTTTTTTTTTTTTTTTAATTTAGAAGCTTGCGGGATCTTGGAGCGAATAGGGGTGCTGGGTGGGGTAAAAATACTTTAAAGGGAAAAGAAATCTTTTCTAGAAGTGTTTCTTAACAACGGAAATGAAAAAATTTATTGCAGAAACGCGTTATTTTCATTTTCATACACAGTTTAGTATACCTGAAATACCAAAATGTTACTGCGGAAATTTGTCGTTTTAATTTTCCGACAAAATTTTGTATAGTTTAGTTTACCTGAAATCAGTTACATAAAAAAGAAGCTTTGATTTATATTCTAAACTTTTTCCTCAAGATAAAAATGTAAAAATTTGTCTGCGGAAATTTGTCATTTACATTTTTCACGGAAATTTTGAGCGCTTTTCCAGGGCGCGGCACGATTGCGGACGAAACATTAGTATTCAGTTTTTCACAAAATGAAGTGAGGGCACAATTGCGGAATGTAAAAATAACGGCTGAACGCATCGTATTGTCAGCAACATTTTATACCCGTATACGTGACAGCCCGAAATTTTTTTTAGATAATCTCAATAATTTGTCTGAGTCACGAAGTTTCATATAAGTATCTGTCTGCATATCTTTGAGAACTTCAAGGAATATAAACAAAGAAGGATGATCCTTTCTTGAGTCAGGCAATCGAACAAATATATACGAGCATTCCGCAATAATGCCATCGATTATTTTGCCTCCATCCGCAATCATGCCTTCGTTTTCGTTACTTAAAAAATGTAGAAGAATTTAGAATGTAAATCAAAGTTTTTTTTTTGTGTAACTGATTTTAGATATTCTAAACTATACAAAATTTCCGCAGAAAATGAAAATGACAAATTTCCGCAGACACATTTTAACATTTTCGTGCTTGGGAAAGAGTTTGGGATGAGATGCAATGCAAAGTTTTCATGTAACTGATTTCAGGTATACTAAACTGTGCAGAACGGAAATGACGCATTTCCGCAGCAAAATTCTTATTTTCCGTTATTTAGAAAAGCTCCTAGAATATGTAAAACTAGATACTTTCCTTATAACCAATTTCAGGTAAACGAAACTTGAGCCCATTTTTGGAAACTTCAGGTTTTCTAGTTTTTCTTTTATATTTTCTTGACATTGTAACTAAAAACAAGATAAAAACAACATTTAACATTTTTTTTACACTAATTAAATAACGATAAATAATCCCTTTCAATATTCGCCAACTAGCTCCACAGAATAATTTTTCAAACATAGCGCCCCACACTCAGATGCCGAACAATTTTCAATTTTCTCTAGTGACAATTCCGAAGACAAACAAACCTGAAGTCTATTTGCAATGTTGCCGGATTTACTTTTTCACTATATATTTGATGCTCGCCAACTAGACCCGGTCTCTCCGGGCATTTCCAAATAATTTTTTTCGTGATATCAAGAATACCTTTTTAAAACAATGAAAGTACACAATTATTAAGTGCAAGTCTGTCTAAATATTTTAAAAATTATAAATGGCACGACTTAATTTCTACTGGCTGGGTAGCATCAAAGGGAGCATCGGAGATTAGGCATTTTGTGTGTGTTTATTCTGTAATTTAGATTTCTTTAAAGTATTTTTTGGATATCTTATTTAAATATAAATAAAGGAATAATAGAGTATTTCTTTCACTTTTCGAAATAATAATTATAAACCATTAATTGTCTCAGGATGATAACAATATCTTAAAAATGGTTTGAAGAACACTCTTAGATGACTATGTGCTACTATAAATGTCGTAACGACTATCCATTATATATTTGGTTAAATAAATTTAAACGAAGGCATTACTGGGGAATAATTATTTTCGCGTTCAAAATTGGAAATGCAAATATGCAAATTTAATAATCAGTCAAATTTTGGCGATGAGGCAATAGCGAAATATATGTAATTTTTGCTTTTATCGATATAAATGGCATTCACATTATAATTTTCGCATTATAAGCCTGTAGGCTTTTTATTATTTTTTGAGCCTAGGTGTAAAGTTTCCATTGCAAAGTTTATTTTAATAGACCTTTAACAAAAATAATTATTTTAAAATTATAATAGATGAGAATTATTTTGTCATTCAAGATATAAAAAGTCGTTTGTTCTGACTTAACAGTAGGAAAAACCTTGAAAAATATTCTTGAATAAGGTAAAATTATGCCATTATACTTAAGAATCTTTTCTAAAACCCGAGTTCCGCAGACCAAACAAGGAAAGTCAAGTGCACGGTGGCCAAATAACCGTGCAAGGAACTGTATTTCAAAAACTACTCATTGTAGAGATTTGTGGTAAAAAACTAAAATCGCCAAAAGAAAACCCTGAAAATTATTTTCAGGTTTCTAAGGTGACCGCTAGGAGGCGTATATGCCATCTTGAATTTAAAGAAGTGGTGTTTCCCGGAGTTACGTTACATTAAGGTAACAAAAAATATATACTTCTTAAAGCTGAGATAAATTGAAGTTTTTTTGCTAAGCACTTTTTGCCCTATAAGAATAAAGTGGTGGGGGGCGTTTAAATATTTTTGTAAATAAACATCTGTAACTAAACGAACCTTAACAAACTTGGAATCGTTGAAAGCAGCTTTTCTTGCGAAACAAATCCTATCATATTTGTGATGATTGTAATTTGGTATGTCCCCACTAGAACGCATTTTTTGATATTACGACAGAAATTCCAAAGCTCTTAAACAAATTAATTCTATTAGTATTATTTTCTTTTCATCAAAAATAGCAAAATAATGCCAAAATAAGCTATAAAAACTGCGTCTCTATATCTTGTTCCTAACCTAAAATATTGATGAAACAAGATTTAATGAGAACATTCTATGGCTTTTGATGTTTTTCAACTTTTTTTCCAAAATTTGAGAAAGTAAGTAATGCTGAAAGAAAATTTTAATAAAAAAGGCATTATATGTATTCAGGCCTTGACTAACTATATAGGTACGAGTAGGTATACAATAAGTAGCAGGCCATGGAAGATAAAACAAATGCCAGTAGTAAAAGTATACGTTTTGTGCTACACCTCCCCTTCTTACGTCCCTGCCCGTCACCTTGTGCGCGCCTCGCCCTCTTGACCTCGAGATTTTTTTTTGAGTAAAAGTATACGAATAGTGCTACACCCCCTCTACTCGTCCTTGAATAAAGCCCGCATTCTGACCATGAGAGCGCACGTATGCTATATGGTTTGACCTTGAGGGAGTGTGACGTCATATGACCTTGAGCGATTTTCAAATGACTGATCTTTCTTTTGGTGGGGGTGTTATAACCTTGAGATGTTTTGAAGGTCAATACCGCTCCCTCTTACGTCCATGTTATAATATAAAAGCAGTGATTTACTATTGCATATCGCTGAATGCCCGCGTATACCTTATACATTGACAACCCGTGATAAATTTTTAACATCGCATTTTTACAATGAATCGCTAGACGAGCAGGTCATTTTTGCTTTGCCTTGAATAAGCCGGCATACCAATACCTAAAATATGTGTAATGTATATAAGCTTCCTTCACATATATCGGCACTCGAGCGGCGCCATCCATTCGACCCGTGTTACGTAAAGCAATACCTTATGTGTCGTTCGTACGCATGACACTTTCATTGTGAGGGTACTTTTTATTTTTATCAAGAGAAGTTTTCTGTTTAATTTCTATTTTATGTCCAGTATTTGACGTGTAACAAAAAAAATATTGGTAGCGATCCATCGTAAAAATACGACGTTAAAAATTCACCACAGGTTCCCAATGTATAAGGTATACACGCGAGCACTCAGCGATATGCACTATAAAAATAGTAAATCACTGCTTTTATATTATAACAAAGACGTAAGAAAAAGGGTTATTGACCTTCAAAAGATCTCAAGGTTATAAAACCCCCCACCCAAACAAAGATATCTAGGTCATTTCAAAGTCGCTCAAGGTCATATGACGCCACACACCCTCAAGGTCAAAACCTTATAGCCCAAGTGCGCTTTCAAGGACAGAGAAGCAGGGCTTCATTTAAGGACGAGTGGAGGGGGTGTAGCACTATCCGTATACTTTTCCTGAAAAAAAATCTCAAATGACGTCACTGGGCATGCCCCCCTTGGTGCAAGGGGGGCAGGGACGTAAGAGGGGGGGGAGTAGCACAATGCGTACGCTTTTCCAATAATGCTTATAACAACGTTTTGATAGAATCGTTAAATTTTATTTAGATGCAGTATATTTTATTTAGATGCAGTATTTTTATTGGTGCACGCTAAGGCTAAGCTTTTAAAAGGCGCTTTACAATGTCTTCAAAATCCGCGGGCTATAGCTCAAAAAGTGTACGCTGTTCGATATCCAAATTGGCATTCTCGCAATATAAAAATGCAATAACCGAGAATAATATCATGAACCTTTCGGCGTATATTAAATGTAATCCCTATGTTAGAACCAGAGCATTGTGCCTCGCCTTGGACATATCACGTACTACTGTTCAACATAATTTGAAGGATCATAGGTAAGTTCTAATGACATTAGAGAATATATTCCTTTAAATGATCCACAATGTATTTTTTATTTTTAGACTGTACATATATCATTTAGTTTTACATCAGGCTTTGAATGAATAACATTTTGACCGTAGGTTGGATTATTATTATTGGATATTAGGCATGATCATGGTAATTAGAAAGAATATAAACTGACCGTTTATCTTCCATTTTAGGACTCCTTACCCTGTGTTGCTTGTGTCCCATTGAGGATTCCCTCTATTCATGTGTTTATCCAACTTAAATATGGGTAAATATTGGCGTTATACATTAAGTATTCCAACATAACTTTCTGTTATAGATCTACCAATAATGCTAAAGCAATTGTCAAAATAGACAATATGGTATTTGTTAAATTAGTTGTACCCAAGGCATTTTGTTACACCGTTTAATCGATGTTTTTGGCATGAATTGTTTTAAAAAACTTGTTCTTTTAAATTTAGTTATCTATACATCTACTATAAGAAAAGGAGCTGTGGTCTAAGATCCATATCACTGAAAATATAAATTTATATAATTTTATAGCAAAAAAAAATTTTTAAATTATTTTATAAATTATTAATTACCAGTACATGTTTTTCAATCACCATATATAATTTCTACTCAAATTATATTGTTTTCGATTATTTTGTACCTGATAAGAATTCTCAACCGTTGACAAAGCAAAAAGCTAAGACAAAATGGCGTCTCAATCGTTACACGTCTTTTTTATACTAAACAACACTTGAAATACAACAGTTGTCCGTCGTTCAAATGGTGGTTCTAAGGATAAACCACTAAAATTTTGGCAAAATAAATTTGAAAAGGCGAGCTATAATATCCTAATAAAAGTCTGAATAAGTAAAGAATTAGTTAGCTTATAGTTTTTTGTCCACATTTAATGTTATCGTTGCTAGTGATTCCTGTTGCAGTTTGCAAGTCTTTAGGGAAGATCTTAACGGTAAGTTGTTTATTTTTACAGTGATGCAAGGGTGCCCTTACCTAGAGGCAAAGGGAGCTGAAGCCTCCTACTGTATTCTGCAAAATGTGCTCTAATTGCTGATAATAAAGGCCTGTGGTCCTTCTGCATTTTTTTTAAAGGCTTTGCCATCGTGAACATTTTTGTAAGAGCGCCCATAAGTCATGTTATTTTAATATTTGTTCTTAGTTTATATTTAAATGCATATATACCAAAAAACGAACTTTCTGATATGTAGCATAGGTACAAAATAATATCTGGTATTTTAAACAATGTTGATCAAAATATATATTATTAGCGAATGAGAAGAAAGAGTAACTTACCTTAAATGCAAAAAATGTCAAAAAATTACTAATAAACCCATCTAAAAATTACCAAAAGAACAAAACACCAACAACAAAATCTCAGAACTTGGCGTTGATACCAAAAAAGATTGAAATACTGCCAGGTGTTTTTTTTCGACAGTCTTTTTTTATTACCTCTTCTATTATTGGCTTAATAGATGACTTAATGTTTTTTTTAATTTTAAAAAATATCTCATGTATTTTTTGTTATACATGTAGATACATGCTGAAAATACATAACGAAAACAGTAACGCGAATTCGTCGAATTGTATTGGTGGTACCATAGATCACTTAGTAAACTAAGAATTCTAATTCATGGTTCAGATATTGCTAATACAGCTGTTCTGCTAGTTAGTATGCATTTAAAAGAAGCTTTAAGGTATAGAAATAAAGTTTTGAATAATAAGAGTATTTCGTACCAGGAAAATATCTCCTGTCAGGAAAATAATAACTTACTAGTGTTAAAAATGGATTTAATAATGTTAATACACATCTAGTGCATCATCATAATTTTGTTACGATAATTACTATTCAAAGCTTTTTCTTCTTAAATATCTAATATCACAAATTCAAGTTATTGTGAACACTAACATTTAAGTTTTTCTTTGTTAAAGCCCAACATTCCAAAGGAAGGTGAAACGCTGGCAGTCGAATGAAGTGAAAAATGCCCAACGTATCAAAAAAGTAGGTTTCTTGATCTATATAAAATATCCCGTTTATATGAATTTTCTAAATCATTCATTTTGTACACTGTGCACGGGATACTATCTTCTTATTTTCTCGTTTTTTCAGCAATCTTCTAAATCTCGTTCATCAAGTAACTAAGGCATCGTTAAAAAAATATAATGCAAGTAGTGACTTACTGCTAATATTAATCAAGATCTTGAAAGACTTAAAAGAAAAGGCGTATTTGATATTTGTGGTTAAAACGATAATGTATCGGATATCATTTTGTTCATTTCAAAATAACAGTTGGCTCTCCGATGAATACGATGTAAACTACGTTTCAATTTAATTCTAGTAGTGATGTCTTTATACACAATTTCTGCTATGTACAGAGTTCTTTTAACACTCTTATTGAAGTCCCTCTTATCAAATTTCCAGTGCACATATTGCATCTTTTTTTTATAAACAGCAGGCTGGGCATTCCAATTTATTTATTTTCTCATTAAATATACAACAGAAATGTAAACCTTGTTTTGTTTGAGCGAAATCATGAGAAAAATATACCATACTGAGATTTTTTTAGCTATAAATTTTAATTTTTTGACGGGTCGGTCAATAAAAAATTGACGTAAATCAAAATGAGAAACCACTCCAAGTGCTTTACTCTATTACAAAGAAAACAGGTATTATTTATGAAAAAGCAGGTGGAGAAAAGGACGTAATGACCCAAATGAACGACTAATGCTCCTATTGTGTAAGAGAAATAATTAATAGTTAAAATATATCCCATTTTCAACAATGCTTTTGCAAATAAACTGAATAATTAAGCAGAACGGGGGAACAGCGTCTACTTGCTTGCACTACGTAATTAAGTAAAAGGGCCAAACTATCCAGTAATCATTTAGAAATTTGCGTAATTAAATACTCGTCGAAATTGAATAACGTCAAAAAGAAAATAAAGGAAATGTGTTTAAATATTTGAGGCAAAAATCAGTTCGATCCCTCGAATTTTATTTACGCTGATGAAGTCGACACACATTGGTCGATTGTAATATTTTTCTTATCAAAACAATATTTCTGCACTGTTCCACTAATAGTCAAAATAATATTGTTTTGTATTTTGTACAGGTTTTTATTTATGTGTTTATATTTATACGTTGAGACCTACCTAAATATAGGTGATACAAACAGTAGAATATAAATATACCAAAAAAAATGGGACTTACATTTTTTAAATGGGACTGTTTCATTAAATGGGTGTCGTCTTGCTGTTCATAAAAGAGAAGGCTTTTGTTAAAAAGCAACATAGTTTAAAGTTCCAGGAGATGTAATTTTCTATTCGATTATTCTCTCTCTCAGGGTAACGATAAGGGTGCTAATGAAATTATTATATGGCCGAATTAATTACTTTCAAATTTGCAATAAAAATAGCCTACTTTAATGTCTGATAACCAATACGGTTTCAGAGCATCTATTTCTAAAATAGATGAAATTTATTCGGTTACTTCAACTGTCAACACAAACTTACATAATAATAATAAAAAATGTATAACAGTTTTCTTGGATCTGGCCAGGGCATTTGACACTGTTCCTCATAATAAACTAATACATAAATTAGAGGCATATGGTATTCGACGAACAGCGTTAGACGTCTTTACCAGTTACTTAAGTGACAGAATACAGCACATAAAAATTAATGATAGTTTTAGTGAAGGGCAAATAATAACTACAGGTGTACTACAGGGAACCGTGCTAGCTCTTTTGCTTTTTTTAATATATATTAATGATTTATGCCTATTAAATATTCAAGGAAAAATAATATCGTATGCTGATAATACAGCTGTAATTTCTTCTGGTAACTCCTGTGAGGAAGTTCAGGGTATTAAAGGGTATTTTTACTATGAAGAAAGGGCTAGACTAGAATTTATTGTCACTTAATATATCTAAAACAAAATTTATACCCTTTGTTACTTATGATAGATATTAACAAACATTTAATAAATATATCCCGTAAACTCTGATCTGGCTCGTACTGATAATTTAAAAGGTGAAGCTTATTTCAAACCACTGATCATTTCTCAAAAGTACATACTTAAGATCATGTTAAAAAAAATTACATATGATACTGCAGAGCTGTTTAGAGAAGCAAGCGTATTAGACATAAAAACTGTGTATATTGGAATGTGCAATATTCATAAAGCTTAATATTTATAAATACATATGTCCTACTCATAAACACAACACAAGAACAATCGGAAATAAAAATATCATTACTCCTCAATTTAGTAAAACTTATCTAATAAATTTTATTGATTATCTTGATCCCTACTATTATAATAAGCTGCCTCTATCACTAAAATCCACTAACAATAAATTTAGATTTAGAAAGGTATTAAAACAAAAGCTGTTAGAGGATTCAATCAGATTTTAGCTCGGATTATGAATATTTTTTAGTCGAATTTCAGCCAATAATAAGTAAGCTTAAGCAGTGTTATCGTGCGGGTCATTCGATTTATCAACGACAAACTTTTTAGGTTTGTTTTTCTTTTATTACGTGTAATCATATCCTCCGCATAACATCCGGAAGATGAATTAGATAGACTTATGATATTTTCATAAGAAAAATGAGGATAAACATATAAATACCAGCAGTTGCAAAAATCTTTGAGCGATGTCACTTCAAAGTCAGTTCAGACTGACAAGCCAGTGACAAAATGAGTAATAGAAAATCATTTTCGTGTTTTTTGAATCCACAAGCGAAAAAAATGGTATTAAATCTAATAAAATATTACGAAAATGAAAATTCACCGGCCAATATCCAGAAGACAGTAGCAAAAGCTCTGGGAATCGGTATAAGGACTGTGCAGAAAATTGTACATGAAAAAAAGCAAGTAAATTATGTTTTTTTTTCATGCGCAAGTTTGTGTACATTCCTTATACCGATTCTCAGAGCTTTTGCAACTGGCTCCTGGATATTAGCCGGTGAATTTTAATTTAAAAAATTTTGTATTAGATTTGACACCATTTTTTTACTTACTTTTTTAGTACATTTGTAATTTTGTAGGCAATAAATAAATAATTATAGAATACTTGTTCCAATTTTAAAGCATCTTAAAAATAAGTAAATTTTTTTATTAATTATAAGACAAAATTTGATATATAAAAATCGCTTTACAAGAAACTCGGAACTAACGAAAAATACAGGCTATATATATATTTATATATATATACATATATATTTATATATATATATATATATATATATATATATATATATATATATATATATATATATATATATATATATATATATATATATATATATATATATATATATATATATATATATATATATATATATATATATATATATATAGCCTGTATTTTTCGCATGCATGGCCCTTAATTTTAGACTGAAATTTGAAGAAATCGAATAAGTAGTTTTTTACCTATGCCGCGATCAGACAGACTGACGGACAGACATACCTACAGACAGACGGAATTGAGAAAACATGTTTTCCGGCATCTAGCGACCCTTAAACATAAAAATCTAAAAAAATCTCACGAGGGAAGTAATAACTAATTATCTTGTGTTTTTAACAAAAGTGTATAATATTTTTGCAAAATAAAATTTTTTTGTTTTCACAATACGAAAAAAACAAGTTTTCTTTGCACAGGGGTTCCCCACATTTAAATAAATGACACTGTATAAGTGGTTAGATTTATAGGTCAAGCGGGGCTCATAATTTTTGGTAATTGATAAAAAAGTCTCACTTTCATTAAGTGGCTGTCTAAACAGAACATATCCTGATTGTTCCACTGATTCGAACCGCCTTCCGACTTTATTAAGGCGCTTTTGTGTATTTTTGTTTTTGCCAACCAAAAAATTTGAACCAAATACATATTTAGCGAATTTTCTTATTTAGTCCCTCGGCATTTAATATATAAAATAATATTAAATGGCTATCGTAATAATATTGCGTAATATAATAAAAAAAAACTATTTTCTTTCTCCCTGTATATTTGTAAATAGCCCACAACATTTTGGTATTCACTGTGTTTTCTGATTTGATTCATAACGTTGGTGACCTTTGGACCCGCACGATAAGACCGCATTCGACTATAGTATAATATTAATAGTTTAATAGACTTAGTTTAAATCAACGAAATATATTTGGATAAATATGTGCCTGTACCTCTCAATGAGAGTGACTTATTGGTGACGATAGGCAGAGTCTTAACATCAACTTGATGTAATACTTAATGTAATATAAAATTATTATTTCTGACTCTATCGCACCTATATGCGATGTGCACAATATGAGCATTTAGCCCAAGTGCAAAATATATTATAGATATATTTTTAATATATTTTTTGAATCTGAATTTGAATTTTGAATAGGCCCAGTCCTTCAATATTTATAAGGAACGTAAAATTTGATAAAATCATCTATTTGGGTGGGTTTAGACCCTGAGAGGAATGATTTTTGAACAAAAAAAATCATAATACGTACTACATATTACATTGTTATTGTATATTATTCTTATGTAATAGTTGATTTTTATGTAAATTTGAGGTATTTTGAATAGTTAGTTTTTCTAGTAATAATTTTTTGACGTTTCACTAGGCCGTTATCTTGTTGCGGTATATTTGATTTTTCCCAAACTATTGCCAGGTCATCCCTATATGACCCTTAATTTTTGATTCATATCAAATTTTTACCAGTTGATTCCTACATAATAGTTGATTTTGTGCAAAATTTGAAATAAATTGGACAAATAGTTTTTAGTAATAATTTTTTTAACATTTCACTAGGCCGCCATTTTGTTTTCTTCGTTACTGTACATAAAATCGGTAAATTTTCTTAACGCGAAACTTCCCATTATTAATGTCTCCATTTATTAGGAATAGTGAACGAGTTACTGCGAACTGCCGCGAACTGACAGACAGATAGACAGACGGACGGACGTAATTGATAAAACATATTTTTTGGCACCTAGGGGCACTAAAACGTGAAAATATGTAAAACCTGAAAGCTATTTTTTTGCTTTCTATACTTACGCCGTAAAAGACAGACAGACAGGCGGAATTTCGGGATTTAGGGGCCCTGAAATGTAAAGATGTGATAAAATCTTTAAATCTAAAAGGTGATTTTTTTTAGGAATACAATACTTCCTTTTTCGAAGAAATATGGCTTTAATTGAAGAACATAATAATAAGTAAAACCCCGGCAAGCTTCTGTAATGGTGCATATACTTACTACGTGGAAATACATTACTCCTGCGTCATTTGTTACTAAAAATGGACGGTAATACAAAATGGTTAAATTCCTATCAGGAATTTTGGGTGCACTGTTTAAAGAAAGTATGTATATAGCAGTAATTAATTTTTAACAAATTGACACAATCTTACTAGCAATAGGAGAAGACAACCTTGGCAAAATTCATTCATTCAAATTCAAATCATGCAATATGACTCATAGCCCCAAATAGAGTTTTTCGGTTTTATATTACTTCACCTGATCCTTCAGATGCGCTTAAAATTTATATATTAATGTTTTTGCAAAGATTTGTTCATCAGTGTGAAATATGAAATCTAGTGTATTTATTTATTATAAATTGCTTTATTTGTTTCCTTACAAAAATTATATTTTTTAAAGGCTAGTTGGTGATTTTATCAACAACAGAATGCAATTTTTTTACAGAGAATACATTTTCATACATACTATAAATCTGACAATAATGAAAAAGAATAGAAAATCCTCATCAACATAACTCTTTATACAAAGGGCAACTCTTTTGGCAGCCTGTTTAAGGATTTGCTCCTTTGGATACGTTTTTGGGAACTGTTAAAAAGAATATCCACATTTTGCCCTGTAATGAAGTAGGCTTGCTATCCCTCCTTCTTATTTCACTTAATAAATATTTCAAATCCCTCTTTCTTCACTGAAAACTCCATTCTCTTTCTCTGCTACCCATCCACAATATACAACAAGTCAAGCTCTCCACAACAATAAATGTCTTTGGCCAAAGACACGTCATCTTGGTTACTTTTGTTGGCATCCATAAACCAACTCCGAAAAACAAAAAAAAAACAAATCTCAATAGATTAAACTTTTTTAAATAGTATTTACATTTTATTGAAACTGCACTAGCTATTTAATTTAATTAGGCCTTTATGATTCCCGAATAAGCATGCAGCATGCTTCTTCTCTACCTCCACCCCCCTATGTTGTGAAATCCATAATTAATATTGGAAGGAATAAGACCGAGATATGAAAGGTTTCCAAAATAAGGGGAGTCCTTAAAAATTCCAAAAGTGTTAAATTTGCCCATTCCTGACTGTGGATTCTGCCCATAGTGTTTGAAGTTTCACTTCGAAAATTATGCATATTCAATATTATTTGGTGCTCCAACCTGAACTAAAAATATTTCCAGCGTTCCTCAGGTCTTATTAGGAAACCGAAAACCTTATTGCTGGGAACCCGCCTATGATAAATAAGCCCATAAAAAAAAATCGAGAGTCTATTTCAATGGATACTATACTATTCTGAAGGCACATTATTTTGTTACACCACTAAAGATAATTAATTATATCTAAACCTAGTCACAAAATTTTTTTAAAGATCATCATGTAAAAGTTCTATTTTAGTACAATTAGAAATTTAAAACAAGTTTCCGCTTACCTTCAATAACAGTGTTCACATAATCTTGAAATACTAATAATTTGTCCATTCTCGGGCAGGAGTTTGAAAATAGATTGAATCTATGAGCAAGAGTTTCTAAGATTTATGCAAATATATGTATATATATATATATATATATATATATATATATATATATATATATATATATATATATATATATATATATATATATATATATATATATATATATATATATATATATATATATATATATATATATATATATATATATATATATCAACCCTTGCTAATATATATTTACACTGTTCTTAAACCATACTTTATACTAAGAGTTTTTATTTTTCTTGGATATAGGTTTGATTAATGAAACTTTTTTTTCTGCAACTAGCTCGACGTTTCGCTTTTTGTTTGAAGCATTTTATTGCATGTCTGAGAACCTAATATGTGGAACACAGAAGTCTAAAAACTTTGTTATAACATTTGCATGTTTACATTGTAATAAAAAAATTCTCCGCTTTAAACAAGAAGCGAAACGTCGAGCTAATTTCAGAAAAAAAAGTTTCATTAATCAAACCTATACCCAAGAAAAATAAAAACTCTTAGTATAAAGTATGGTTTAAGAACAGTGTAAATAAATATATATTAGCAAGGGTTGAGCTGCTACAAAACTATGTTTTTTCCAAGGAATCCAGGATTTATACGGAGATACATCAATGAGAATATTGAAGGCAATATCAACAACTTATGATAAACTAGCAAAACAGAAAAATAGGAGAATTTTTTTATTACAATGTAAACATGCAAATGTTATACTAATATTTTTAGACGTCTGTGTTCCACATATTAGGTTCTCAGAAATGCTCTTAAAAATGCTTTAAACAAGAAGCGAAACGTCGAGCTAGCTGCAGGAAAAAAAGTTTCATTAATCAAACCTATACCCAAGAAAAATAAAAACTTTTAGTATAAAGTATGGTTTAAGACCAGTGTAAATAAATATATATTAGCAAGGGTTGAGCTGCTACAAAACTATGTCTTTTTTCGGCGGAAGGAGGAATCTGGGATTTATACCCATGAGAATATTGAAGGCAATATCAACAACTTGATAAACTAGCAAAAGAGAAAAATCGGAAATATATATTAGCAAGGGTAATACAAAACTATGTCTTTTTTCCAAGGAATCCAGGAATTATATGGAGATACACCAATGAGAATATTGAAGGCAATATCAACAACTTACGATAAACTAGCAAAACAGAAAAATCGCAGATTTTTTTATTACAATGTAAACATGCAAATGTTATACCAAAATTTTTAGACTTCTGTGTTTCCACATATTAGGTTCTCAGATAATTGTGCATATATTCTGAACATTACACACAATAAGCACCTGATATCTAAAGTTTCATAAAATCTTATTATCACTTAACTTAAACTCCTGTAACGAGTAGGTAGAACTTATAAATATTTTTATTCTTGCAATATAATACGACATTTATAACATAGAAAACCATATCTCAAACTAATATATCATTAACACCCTTCCTGCAGATATTTTCAACGTAATACGTCAAGCTGAAGTCTATAGAAACATGGGTTTAAAATTTCAATAATAAATCAACAAAACTTCGGCTCTTTGGCTGAATACCAAAACACCCTTTGCGGTTACATCAACGTTGTTAGTTTGAAATTCTTTGTCGTTAAGTCAAAGGCACGTTTTGAGCAACAAGAGTTGTAAGCAGAAGATAAGATATAGTACTGTTCTTAGAATAAATTTATTGCTTGTTTTATAGTAGTAGGTTTTAAATATGTCAGCCATAATTTTAAAATTACTACTTGTACAGAGTGTACCGATAATACTTGTATAATAATAAAAATAATAAAAACAACAATAAAAATAATACTAAAGATAATAGTTACTGGTTAGTTCTGCTATTTGATTTTTACAATGTTTACAGTAGACTAATATTTATTGAGTTGCTTCATGGCCAATTGAATAATAAAATCACTTGCGAGCATAAATACTAAAAGCAAATACTTACCAAAAAAATCCATATACAGGGTGATCGATTAAGAATGGTCGGCCATAACTCGGTAACCGTTGATCACACAATTGGGAAAAATATTTATGGGTAAATCGGCTAAGAAAAATAACTGGAAATTATTTTCAAATTCGAAAATTCAGACAATAATGCAACTTTTTACTATTTATAATTTTTTTCTATTTTCAATAATAAAGTGGTGTGGGAAGGTCAAATCTTTTTTTCTCTCGAACGTTTTATATCTCTGTTTTGGATAAACCGATTATATTGAAGTTGGTATCAGAAAAATGCGCTTTTTTTCTCTTTACGTAGAGTTATTAACTGTACGGTAATGATTCTATTAGTGGTCACTAGATGAGGTTTTTTTCGTAATTCTTCAAATAATACGGATTTTCTCAAAAAAATCAATTTGTATGATATGACTTTTTTGTCATAATTTAACTTGGGGTTATAAAAGGTATTGAATAGTGAAATAAAAAATCCAAATCCGTATTAAAATAAAAAAAGTGGTTGATTGAAAAACTAAACTAACCTTACCAATTTGCAGAGGAGAAAAAGTGACAATAATAAAGTGAAAATTATTTTCAACTGTCATTTGAACTAAGCCTACAATTTTAGAAAAACTGAAAAAAAAAACAAAAAAAATACTTTTTTTGGTTTTTCTATAATTGTAGCACTTTTTCTCGTCTACAAATTGATGTGGCTAGTTTTTCAATCTGTCTTTTCGGATTCGGGCGACCATCATCAACTTTTTTAATTTAAATACGAACCTGAATTTTTTATATTCGATACCTTTTATAAACTTAAATTATGACAAAAAAGTCATATCATACCATTTGATTTTTTGAGAAAATCCGCATTATTTGAAGAATTACGAAAAAACGCCACCTAGTGCTCACTAATAGAATCATACAGCTAATAGCTCTACGTGAACCACAGAAAAAGCGTTTTTTTTTCGGACCCCAAGTTTAATGTAATCGGTTCAGCCAAAATGAAGATATAAACGTTTCAAAGAAAAAAGTTTGACCTTTCCCCACCACTTTATTATTATCACACAACTATTAAAAAGTTGTATGATTGCCTGAAGAATAGATATTTTCTGTAAACTTTAATTAGGAAAGTTGCTGTTACGCCTCCTAGCGCCATTTTTGAACTTGAAGATAATTTCCGGTTATTGCTGTTGGCCAATTTATCTTTAAATATTTTTCCGCATAACAGTGTGATCAACGGCTACCGAATTATAGACGGAGAAATGTCAATGGCAACACTGTGCAATGTTTAATAATATCTTTTAAATATGATTTCTGAGCAATAGGCTTAAGTCTGTGCTAAAACGATGGTGAACACCTTGATAAGGAGCTAATTTTCAGTGTCATATCTTAATAATTTAAATCTTACCAGCAATTTTTGAATGTATCTGCCAGTTACGCCAAAACGGTAAGTCAGAAACCCATACTATGTTATATACCTGAAATTGTCATTTAAGTGGATATTCAAAATTACAATAATATACGGGGTATCGCATTTGAAAAAAATGCGAAAAGTAACAATTTGCCAAACTTGGCAACACTGTGTAGTTTTTTACGAAATTTTAAATTGGGACACTGTCTGAGCAAAAGCACTATCGTGTTAAAAAAACACGCGTATAATTTTTTTTATTGTTAATTAGCGTCGTAGCCATGCAACAACTCGAACACAAGGACAAATTGCTTGGACGTGACGTCATCGGTGAAGGTATGCGCAAACGCGGCATAAACTATTACTGTTTTTAAGCAAGATCTTTACTTTAGAATTGATTGTTGGAAACAAATAAAACAGTAATTAAGAGTTAATTCAATTTTCAATACACCAATAAAGGTGTAGAGAGATATTGAGATGAAAAACCGCCATATATAAGAATGAAGATGCATATAAATAATTAATTTATGCGAGTATTTATGTTATATTCAAGTAGAAACAATATAAACTAAACTTTTAAAACAAGTTCCAAATTTATAGTTACAAAACATTTTTTGCCTAGATTTCTTCTTCTAGATTCTACTTATTAAGATTTAAATATTTTTAGTTTACTCATTACCAAGCTTATTGGATATAGTTTAAGTATATAGTACCTCAAAGGCATGGTAAAAATCTCAAGCATCTCTCAAAGCATCTTCAGACAGCAAAAGTTAATTAACCCAAGAAATTATAATATTGAGAAATATGTTATTCAATTCATCAAAGTATTTTAGATATGTTAGGTATATTTTTAATATGCATCTGTTTATTCATTTATTTTATTTAGAAAATAGTTTACAAATTGGTGTCATTCTATAATCTACAAGTACAAGTATTCTGCAAATGCAAAATATAAAAACATAATTATGTCGTAAGTAGTGCAATATTGCATGCAAGTAGAAACAAAACTATAAGTACTTAAGTATTAATTACTGCATCACAGTAATTTTTTATAAGTGTATTTGAAATACTACTAAGATATTACCAACCGTTTCTACAGAAAGACTGCATCCTTCAAAATAAATTAAATGTTCTGGTTTTAAGAGATATTTAAAAAACAAAGTAGATAAAAACGATTTTTAAGAAAAAACATTTAAACATTTTTTTAGGTTTTTAAAAACACAGGACATTAAAGTCAGTACTTTGTTAAGCCTTGAGGCATCCGTGCTATTATTACTGTCACATTCGGGATTTATATTGTCATGTTCGGGATTTACACCGTCATGAGGGACTTGTCATTGAATTATCAATTGTATCAAGTAAATTTCTTATCTGATCCAGATAACTTGTTAAAAATGGTGTTTCAGTGAATCTACTTCTATGCTTATGGATTGTCCATACAGATATGTCATAGTTTGCAAATCGTTATTTATTACAACAGCCCAAGTGATAGTAGGGCCTGGAGAATGCTCTGCTTTAAATATAGTCATCTTAAGACTGTCATTAATAAATAACCATCTTTCATTAACCCGAAAACATTGAAATAGTATCTTAAATTCTTCAAAATTTGTAAATTCACTTAGTTTTTTTTGCTGAATATATTCTTATTTACTTTCATTAATTGCCTGTTGAAAACGGATTTCATCAGGTTCTTTAAGTTTATCGTCTTTACTTTATCTGAGTGACACCTTTTTTTGATAAATATTTGGGACAGTTGGGAAATTTAGTACGTACCCTAGGTTCCTTTCACCGTGGCAAACTTAATTTAACTGTAACGATCTCACCAGTTTTGGAATCCTGTTGTGAAATTGTCCGAATAAAATCCTCTGGCTCGAAGTGTCACTCACACACACGGTTATTATCAATTGGAACAAAATTGTCACGGGGAATAGCACTTAACCATTTTCGGCGTAATTAAAAATAATGTCCCGAGAAAACGAAAAGCTCTGGCTTTAGTGTCTTTGGAATAGTTTTCTTTGCGAAAAGGCACACAACACATATATGGCACTTTCTATTTACATCACTATTTAAGTAAAAACCGCTAAAAACACAAATAAAATGTAGAAGTTGTCATAAATCAATTCGAAAAGCCGGTCGGCCCAAAACACACAAAGACTAGGAGGTTAGGTTGGAGAATTTTTGCTGAGACGGAGTGCGACGTTGACAAATTTCCACCGCCTTTACATAGATGAAATAAATGATATTTAATTATGTAATACAATAATAAAAAATATGTTTAGGAAAAAGAATCGGTAAATTTTCTTTACCTAACTTCCATTATTGTAAACCTTTCCTTTTATTAACTATTTTTTGGCACCTATGATTGCTAAAACGCGGAGATATGTGAAGCTCTGTTTTTTCCACGATTACAATCACTTTGTTTGGCGTTATTTTGTTCCGTCGTCACTTGAATTTGTGGCAAAATTGTATTCTATTATATCACAATTATTTTTTGCATAAAATTTGAAATTAATCTAACAAGTAGTTTTTTAGGATTTATTTTGAAATATTTTATTAGGGCCTGGGGCTAATAATTGTCAAGGGGCTCCTTATTAGGCGAGGCTTGCAACTTTTAAATTACATTTTACTAAAAAAAACTTTGCAGCTTTGTGCTATAGCCCGTGTAGCCCCTCTCCCCTTTAATACAGGCCTGAGTTCTAAATTAATCTATAAAGCGATTATTTAGCTAAGCCGTGAATTGAAAAAAACATGTTTTCAGGCATCTAGGTACCCTGAAAAGTATAGTTCCGAAAAAATATCTGATTTTTTCTTGATTGCAATACTTTCCCTCCCTTTACAAGGGAAGTAATAAGATTGGTAATATTCCCAAAAATATCTTTGGTTACAAAGAAGACAGATCCTGGTATTAAAAAGAACTTGACCAGTCTGGCAACGATGCTGCAAAGAGAACTCGGCGGCAACAAAATTCAAAGATAACCGTCGGTCACTTATTAGTCGACGCGGTAGCCAATCAAAATTTCGTTAATCGTTCACCTACGGAACGTGACGTCAGGGCAATTTAGAAGTAAGCACTTTGTTCTTTTGTTCTAGAAGTTGTTGAGCCGTGGCGGTTAAATAATCGCATCAATTCTGAAGGTAATCGCTTATAACTTTGAAACGGTGCATCACAGACCCATACTCATATATCGTTGAATTTGTCTTTAAAAGGGCTATCTAAAAATATAATAAATTATAGGGTATTTAATTTAAAAAAAATATACTTTGTGTCTCCACCCTGTATATAATAAAGCAACAAACCTAAAAATATTATAAAATTAAAGATACTTTTTAAACGTTCCTTTAGTACAAACACGTTTTATGAAAAGCTTTTTCTTCTATAACTCATAGTTTCCGAGTAAAGGTACAGGCCCTTAATAAACGGGCCTCCCTATACATATAAATAATGTTATTTCTCATAGATCAATTAGAAAACATTATATAGAAACAATTATTGCCTTCGTGCCTTCATTTGTTAACGAATTATAACTATTAGTCCCAGAAAGCATTATAACTAATGAGTCCCGGAAAGCTAGAGAATGCTTAACAATAATTCTGCTGCAAAGGCAGGAGTTCATTTTATTCATCCTGACTGATACTAAAACATGCAATTATTCACGATATGAAAATTTGAAATATACAACGTGATAGATGGCGTCATAAAACATAGTCCCTTGTTTATAATGTCATGGGTTAATAACTAAATAAGTTAAATTAATAAAAATATGTATAATGTTTGGGACTTAATATTTGAGCAGTTGGTATTTTTCCGCGTATTTAAAAAAAGTTATTAAGATATGTGGAGCTGAGACAGAACTTTTTGTATAATTCGCTGCCCGTTTAATTAATTAATTATTAACATTAAGGCGAAGTTAATATAAGACAGTGAGATTGAAAAGTTTATGATGGTTCGGCCGTATATGGCCGAAATAAAATAAATGTAAATATTTTAAAAAAACCTTTTTTTATAATATTGAACAGAAAAGTAAAAATAATTAAACTTACACAAACACAGGACTTTTAAAAATTTGAATATTTCAAGTGTGATAGCGTCTCACGCCTCTAGCTTTTAAGAACATTTTTAAAAGTTCTGTGTTTATCTAAGTTTAGTTGTTTTTTACTTTTCATTTTAATAGTTTATAAATAAACGAATTTTTTTTATTATTTGGTTTTATGCTTTTTAGCATTATTTTTTACGCACCTTATATATTATTCATGGCTGGAGACCATAATATTATTACCATAGTATTAAGTTGATGTAGGTACATAACTAATAAGAAATGCATTGAGTATTGTGACTCAAGCATGACCTCAGCGGGGTGAAACATGAAACAGGCGGCGTAAAATTTTAATTGTCTGGACGGATAAATTATAGTAAAGTATTTATTATTACACATATTCGAGCCCTGTCTAAGTGAAGTTAGCCGAACTAACAAAACTGTGTTTTTAAATAAATTTGCCATATTAACGAAAAACATATTAAAAAATATAATATATTTGTGACAATATATGATATGTTTATTAATTTAAGACTAAAATGCTACTTTTTTTTTGTAACAGAAAAAAAATATCTTACAAATTCAAAAACTGTCAATTAAAAAACACGACGATACCAAATAATCGCAAATTACCATTGCTTTACATCGCCTTTTCGACTGATTATTTCTTCAATATGTCTTGACATAGTGTCAACTAATATTTGGCAGCCATCTGACCCGAACTGTTCCAAATTTCTTGGTAACGGGTTCGTAATTCTTTAACGGTTCTTGCAGGATTGAAGCTTTTTCTTCATGATACGCCACACAGTTTCAATCGGCGACAGATCTGGGCTACTGGACGTCAATTTTAAAAGTGAAGTATTGTTTTCTAATATCCAGTCTTTTACTGTTTTACTCATATGACAAACGGCACCATCTTTTTGGAAGATACATTGGATATTATTCAAACGAATTTATTCAATTTAAGGTGTTAAGTTATTTTAAAGCACAATGATGTACATATCAGCATTTATAATACCTTCCACAAAGCGTAAGTTTCCTACTCCACTAGCTGACATGGATCTCCAAATCATAACAGAAGACGGAAACTTAACAGTCTTTATAAGAGAGTCATCCTGAAACATTACTTCTTCTTTAGTTCTTATGTCACGACTCCTACTATCACCAAAGTTTACAGAATAATCATATATTCAGTAGACTTTGCTATCACCAGCGCATACTTCAAATCTGGCTTCATCACTTCAAATAATGGAGTTCCATTGGTTCGGAGACCAGAATTTGTGTTCCTTTGTCCACGCTAGTCTATTTTTTTTCTGAATCTTCTTATCGGTAAGGGTTTCTCCTTTGCCTATAAAATATTGAATTAAAAATGAAAAAAGAATTAAGTTTAATGTGTAAGTAGTAAGTAATATATGTTGGTATTGGAATAATGCGGATAATTCCCAATTCTCAATTTTTGAGCCACAGATCTAGTAGTTTTAACTTGAAAATACTAACAAAAGACGCTAATAGATAAATCTAATTAATAAGGCTGACATAAGTGACATTTAATGACATCATGTTTTCAAACCGATCAGGAACAATTCGTTTACGCAAGAAATAAACGAAAATTAATTTCATTGATTAAATGATCCCTTAATCATGGTTTATTGTTTTGCTAGGTACCTATTCGTGTATTTAATCTAAGACTCTGACCAAATGCCGTTAGCCTTAGTGTTAGTATAAGCACTATAACAGGATGTACTTTTTAACCCGACATGGCTCCAAGAATATATCCTCGAATGATTTGAAGGTAGATAAAAATAACATGTATCGAGACATGACATTATCGTTTGTATTTTGGGTTATATGGCCGGATAATAAATAATGTCGCTGGATTTAGTACATAAAATGGCAAGGGAGGTTGAAGAAATTCGAGTCGGTAAAAAATGCCAAGGAAGTACCTAATTTCAATTTCATTTTGTATGTTATACTTAGTATATAAAAACGTTATAAATATTTATATTTAGTCATTAACCGTTGAAATTATGTACAAATTAATATTTTTGTTAACGTAATTTTTGACATTTAATTTTGAATATTTCAATACTGTGAACAATTGTATGCTGTTATATCAGTTAAGGCGAATAATATGAGGCTACGTAGAGCTCTCTGTCTGCTCTCCTTTGCAGCAAGTTTATTGGTCAAACAATACTTTGCGGGTTAAACAAAAAGCAAATTGCGAAAATCATTCGCATTTGCAAAAAATGCTAATTTCTAAGATATTTTTAGCGATCTTCTTGGAAACTAATCACCGCTTTTCCAACAAACACACTTCAGAAGACTGAGTTTTAAAATATCTGCAATATTCAAACAAATAATTTTATTGTAAGAGTAACCCAGCATCTTAACCTAGGAAAAAATAAAACTAGTTTTTGTTATTTTAGGCAACTGTTTACATACAGGGTAAGTCTGGCAAGCGAGAACCCCCTTATTTCTGTGATAGCTGAGAATTGGAAAAAAAACTTTGTATAAAACGTTTTTAATATTCAGCTAACTTTATTTTGTGACGAGCTACACCGAGCGGTTCAAAAAAAGTTAGGCGTGGTCTAACTTTGCATTTTTAAATGTAACCCAGTATTTTTTATTTCAGTTTTGAATTCAGCTTGCAATTCTAGATGCTTTTTGTACAAAATACTATCATCGTAAATTTATTAGGTTTCGCCAAAATGATATTTAAATAGTTTCCCTCTACCATTGTGAAGCTACTACCAGCTGCAGCCAATACCAGTAACAAGCATTGTTATCAAAATTACACCAGTTAATATCTATTTGCAAACAACAATATTTCGGTTTTAACTTTTTATTTATTAATAACTAAACAAATAATCAAGGAAGAAACAATTAATTAACGATATAAAACGTGAAAACTATTAAAACAATTAAACGTGATAAAACCAGTGGATGAAGTTTGGGTTATTACAAAATGTTAAACTTTCAAATGCTCCAACGTGTTTCCATTTTGTTCGATACACAGTTGTATAGGTTTGATTATTTTCCATCACTTCTAAAAGTGTTACAGGAGTAATTTTGGAAAACACTTTTTCCTATCCATTTGTTTGGATAAGTTTGATCCAAATAACTGCCAATAATGTGGTACCACATATCTTGTAGAACCTGTAGAGGGACATCTTCCAAGTGTGTAGACAAATCGTTTCTTAAAAAATTTAAGTAAATTTCGCCCGTCAAAAAAATTTGGTCCAATAACCTGCAATCCTAAAATTCCACCCCATACATTTAAAGACCAAACTCTACCGGTTTTTCTGAAACGATGCAATACTTTGCGAAATACCTGACGGCTTGGTTGTCTTCTGTCAAGAAAATGTATTTGATACCGACGTTTTGCTGATTTAATTTGGCTACGATATTCTCCAATAATTAAAATCATATCAGTTAGTTTAAGGAAAACTGTTAGTTATTATTCATCTTCAATTATGAATGTAGAAAATTAACAACTCTTGAAACTAGATAACTTCGACACTTGACAGCGACACGTAAACAAAAACAAAAGAACATGTCCGGGGTCGTTTCAAAAGCGTTTTGTAAAGATGGGGTATTTCGATTGTTTTTGTTAACGTTGAAAAGCGTAATATTGGTGCAAATTTGGCTGTGAATTCTTTTGTATTATTTAAAATTTTTACATCTCACTCAAATTATGAATAACAATACAAGGATAGTCAAATAACTTTAAGAGCATAGAGGGGGTTGCCCCCCAAAACGCCCCTTGAGTGCGCCGATGATAACAGTACATTTTGATGCAGCTATTAGCAACCGGTGTCATTTTTATATTATAAGCATTCATTTTTGACCATTCAAAAAGTAACTACATACTGCATAGCACCTAAAGAATTTGTATTCTAACGGCCTTGTTGTTTAGTTATTAATAAATAAAAAGTCAAAATCGAAATATTTTTATTTGAAAATAGATTTTAACTGGTGTAATTTCGATAACAATGCTTGTTACTGGTATTGGCTGCGGCTGGTAGTTGCTTCACAATCGTAGAAGGAAACTATACAAAAAATGTTCAAGTATCAAAAAATATCCAGAATTCCAAGATGAATCCAAAAATGAAATAAAAAATACAGGGTTACATTTAAAAATGCAAAGTTTGACCACGCCCAACTTTTTTGAACCACTCTGTATAGTAAACACTTCTCACAAAATAAAATTCGCTGATTATTAAAAATATTTTATATAAAGTTTTTTTTCTATTCTCAGCTATCACAGAAATAAAGTGGGGGTCTCGCTTGCCAGACTTACCCTGTATGTTCCTCAAGTATTTTTTGGACGGTTTGATGAAAAATATTAATATTTAAATGCCCATACAAAACTCGCCAGGATATATCCATTATTAGTCGTCATTAGTGATTTTTATACTATTTTCCTGGTCTGAAAATATTATTACGAAATTAGAAAATATCGGTATGGCTCTCTGCTTGAGACTTTTCAGCTTGGGGGTGCCTATTGCCAAATTGTCACCATTACCAGTCTGTCACCGATAAAGAAGCTTAAAATTAATACTAATTACTCAAAATACCTACCATAAATTCCAATTTTCTTTTTTTTTTATTATATAAGAGGCATCAAAAAATATAAATCAAGTTCATTTTTAGTAGGATAACTATCTACAAACGGGGATTCTTTATGTGTTGTGGTATATGTAGATACTACATTAAAAATTAGTTTGACGCCGACTTCATAAAGTTAAATTTTCAACGTTGAATAAAAAATATTTTTTTACATTTTAGTACTTTTTTTTTAGTTTAAAATATATAAAACTCTCTGTGTTTCTATATGATTTGCCAATAATTTTATTATGCAATTTGTTCTCCATTTTTCTTTATCAAAAGGCCGTTTTCAAAACAATTTTTTTCTATTCTTGCACTTTTCACTGCTCAAGAGTAGATCATCTTCTATCTGTTTAAAAAAATCTCTTTTGTCTTTTGTTTGCAAAATACATTTCGGGGCAACGATGCAAAAATTAACATTAATGCGAATTATCAAATGAATCTCCAATTCCATGTTGAGGCTACCAGCGACTGCTGGCCAAAGACAAATCATATTTTATATGCAATTTTTGGGGCGCAAAACTTTAATTATTTACGATTAATTAGCGGAAAAAGGTTTTTCACTCCAATCTTCGGGATATTCATTTTTTTTAATGTACAGATGTGTTCATGCCAAATGTGCAAGTTGCCTATTTGTTTCTAATAATTCCTATTTAGATTACCCTGTATAATATGTTTACAAAAGAAATTGGAAAGTTGGGTTCTTGCTTTGAATTTTTTGCGTAAACCTTTTTTTGGCAAATCGTGCTGCAAATTTCCAATTAAAAATTACTTATTCCATGAACAAGATATAACAAAAAAATGCCAAATTATCCAGAAAGAGACACACGAAGAATACAAAAGAGAAAATCTAAATAGGAAGAAACTTGTAAAGTTGGGATCATGTTGAAAATTCCTAAATTTTGCAAGTTATTATTTTGCAGAAAAAATTTTCATGCAAATTATTTTAGATCATGGTTTAAATTATACAACAATATACTGAAACCGAGATATTTGGTTTTAAAAAAGTAGCAACATTTTAATTATTTCCAGAAATTTTCGATTGTCATCTGTCTTCTTATTTCAATAAGAATTACTGCAGAAAGAGAATCTTTAATATTCCATGTGTGGAATACTGCAGTGATTACTACGATGGCAGAAAAACGGTTACTTGGTCAATTATATAATAATTTTAGAATCTGCAAATTGATTTGTGAATAGAGGTATTGTTTGTAAATATGTTAGCGTTGATGAAAATATTTCTTTTTATTAAAACGCTAGATTTTATAACAATATTTTATATATAGTAATAATATGTTTTTTCTTCCTGGTCCCTTAATCATTTTCGGTTTTAGTCAATCGTGATTTTTGTTTTTTTTTGTATTTTCATTCTTAATTTTCATACTCTGCAGATTACCATAGAATAATTCAAATAAATCTCGATATCAAATTAAAGAAGAACAAAGTTATCGTTAAGAACATAATCATATAAATCTTTTACAAAAGCGTTTTAAAATCTAATTAAACCTAAGCATTATATGCCAATATATATATATATATGTAAGTGAACTGATTTATTATTTAGCCAATTTACTTGATATAAAGAGAAAACCCCTTTAATAAAGCGAGACTCATGGCAAACAGGGCGGTGACAGTCTGTTTAATCTTAACGTGGGTTTAATTAACTGGTTAGAAACACAAGATTCTTGGAATTTATCTAATCATTATGAGACATAATTAAACGAAATTGGTTTTTATCGTAGTCATTTTCAACGAAAACAATGCTATTGTTTCTATTCAGTTAAGGCAGAATTTACATGCCAACTTAGTTAACACTAATTTGTTTCACTAAGATAATGTGTTTTGTTAGAAAATTAAAATGAATTTATTGAAGCTTTGTTACGAATGTGAGATTAAGTGAGCCTAGGCTCCTAATGTTTTAGTTTTTGAGAGATCTGATATATTATGTATTCACAGAAATACAGTTCTGTATTTTTGCACTTGATGGCGATTTTTCTGTTATTGTTTTTGCCTATGAGCAGACAATGATCGCAGAAGCCCTAAGTAGTAAAAACCGTGGTTGCTTTAAGAGAAGTGAGGGAATGTTTACCGATGCGGGATTTAAAGATTAGGGAAAGCGGGGAAGAGGCATTTGCTGGTAAGGCGTTCCATAATCGGGATACTGTGGGGGTGAGGAGATGCATCTGGGTCGATACTTGCATCTCCATGGCAGGAATGACTAAGGGAGGCATAATGAGTGATAATTCATCAGAACAAAATCCATGTTAGATCGGTTAAACAGAGACTTATTGCCTTATGCTTTAGTGAAACAAACATCCCTGTGATGTCTGAATCATCAAACAGGCGAATAGATATTCTTTCGACAGAGTCAAGATTGTTAAGGATTGAAGGAGAGACTTCCTTATATATGAGAACAGTACTCAAGGCTGGATCTGGTTTGCGAAGGGTTATGGGTATATAAAAGAAGAAACGTATTTTCGGTTTCGAAAAAGGACACCCAATATTTTAGCGCCTGCCATGGCAATTGACGCGGTGTGATCATTCTGCAAAGATCCTGCTGAAAAGCGTTACTAACTAAGTAGTCTTCCCATAATACGATTTTATGCAGATCCTCTACTAAGGATAAAATCATAACTCTACGCCTACCATCCATTTTAATCTTGGAAACATTTGTATATTTGAAAAATTATATGTTGGAATGGAGTACTAGCATCAGAATAGCTATGATTGGATTCCTGGTAGAAGAAGGAAGGTCATATATGTGCTGGAGAATTAGGATACGTGCCAACACTAAACCCTGTAGAATGCCTACGTTGATTTTGTACAAGTCAAAAGAATGACCTTCAACCACTACAGAAATACTTTAGTTGAAGAGAAAATCGCGAATCCAACTACAAGGAGCAAGGCCATAGGCTGGAAGTTTGTTAAGAAGTAAGTCACGCTAAATGCTTTGCGAGAACAATAATTTGGCTTCCCCATGCAACTCGATGAACTTGTTTTAGTTGTGAGTTACGAAATAAGATGTATTGTAGACCTTTGCATGCATGTATTGCATGTCATGAGATTGGTATTAATATGTTCTCAATTGCCTTACAACTCAAAACAGGGACAAGCCATTTTAACTCTAACGCAACTTCGTGCATACTGTGAGGTAAAGGCAGTACTGATGAAAAAAAGAAATTGAAGGGAAGGATTGAAGTAGATTTTGAGCTTTTGGTTTTGTTTTGATTTTCTTTACCTTCGACTTTGAGTACGTAATTAATTACTATATCATACATAGCCTTGAGTGTGAACTTCATTTTATTTTTTTTGTTGTTTGTGATGCTTTTGTAAAAATCACTGGAGTTACTATTATTTTTAATACACTATATTTTTATAGGTAAACTTCTTTAAACTGTGGTTAGGCGATTGGAAACTAAAGAAAGATAACATGCAAAGTGTGTAGAAAAAATACTGCAATTAGATGTTATGGCAAAAGTAATAAAACAAACAGCGTGTCGCCTGTTGGGATGGTAACTATGATGTGTTTTGTAACTGTTTTGAAATTATAATTTATTCTTTCAAAATATCATTCAAATCATTTTCCAGTTCTGCTGAGGTAAAATGTATTTTTTGCATTTCTCACCAGAGGCTCATTATAGTGCAAGCCCGCAAAGTGCGGCATTGCAGGACATGTTTTAGACAGGGATGATGGCCTCCTTGTATTAACTTTGATGAAACCTAACCACTGTATTTCAATGCCAGTCGTGGTACGAGCGTTCGGAGTAGTAGTTTCTGTGCTTTCATTTTTGCATTAGTCCTGCACGGGGATTGCTAGTCTATGGCGGCCTGAAGTGTTCAAAAAGAGCGAAATGGCAGTCGTCGTTAGACTTAAATAGATCTTAGCGCCTGTGGCATTGCAGGACATATTCTAGACAGGAATCATTGCATCCTTGTATTGAAGTTCGTGACAGGTGAAGTAAAAATATATCCAGATAAATAATTGCTGAGGAGAAAGTTTTTTTTGGACCTTTAAAAGAGTTAAAACCTATTTGAGATAGATCTTATTAACTTGAGACGTTCTTTTGCTTTCTACTAAAATAATAATCTTTCTTCATTCCATAGATACGCCTACTGAAACCTTTATCTAAAATAAACCCTTACGACTAACGAAGGATTTTATTTATTTTTTCGTATTAGGTATTATTTCAAATATTGAGTTGATGCAATTTCCATAGTACAGTCTACTGAAATGTCAATAATGTAATATGGATCCATTTTGTTCAGTTATGAAGTTCACAACCATATAAATTGCAGGGGTGAAATATTTTGCGTGGGATTCAAATAAAGCACCACAGCATTAAAATAGACATTAATGTTGTGGGGATTTTCTGACTGACGTAATGTAAATTTATTCGTGAACCAAATTCTTTGGCTTGGCCAAATTTTTTTGAAAAGTTTTAGTACATATCTAGTTTTATTATTCTTTGAGATAGTCTTTTTGAAATTCTACGGAGGCTTACTGCAGTATTAGGTAGAGCATCCTGGATTATATTGGAATATTGGAAATGTTTTAATGCCTTTGCCGGTTACTTTTCTTACTTGGCCAAGTTTTAGTTTCAAGAAATAATGATAATTCGCGGGTTCTTTAAAAAAGTAGTTAATTCTACTTAGCGTCTAATTTGTTCAGCCTTTTTTTCAATTTTCTTCTTAGTCTCATAAATACAAAAGTCTATGAGCTTATTAAAATTTCATCTTTCATACTGATAATGTCTATTTTGGCCTTTAAGGCTTTCTTAAATTTAAACAAATTGCTTCTAGTGTCATTGACAGATATATTAGTTTCGAACCGTAAACTTCGCCAAACTAAGGCTTAATTGATCCATTGGACGAATAATTTACTATTATATGAGAATGTTTGGTGATTTGCCAAATTATTAATTAAAAAATGAATTTTAAAAATGAACGAATTCATCGGACTGCTTTTTTGAAATGTATTGAACCATTTAAAGCAAATTTTGGAAAATTATTTCAAATACTCTATTTTTAACTTTAAAATCATTATTTTAATTAAAATCTATTCCTTCTTCATACTCCGTTTAAATGACGAGATTTAAATTTTTGATAGATTCAAATATTATCTAGTTACAACATTTAAACAATACCAAAACTTTCAAGACTTAAGCTTCTTTAACTTTAACTTTAACTTTAATTTGACCCACACTGTATTTGTAGAACTCAGCAGAATATACACAGAGATACTATGACGTAGATAACAGTAACAAGGATTAAGAAATCGCTGTGGGGCACCGAGAAAACCCATTTACCCTAAATCTACCGTAATAAGAAATAATTGGTCTCGGATTTAGATCACGTTAGACCCCAAAATGGATTTAAAATGTTGTAGAATAAAGCTGGCAGTTAGTTAAGGACATACCATGATAATTCAGTAAAGGTACACAGTAAAAGATTTCATTTATGGCCGTGACAAATATTATAGGTAACAAATATTTTTGTCTTACTAGAATGAGAAAAAATAATAATAAAAAATATTACCTGCACATTTCTTTTAAAGAATTCAATGATTAAATATTAAACATCACTGAATAAAAATTTATTCAAAAATTTCCTTGTAAGCTAAATTCTTAATGAAAGCTTTTTCTTGATGCTGGGGCATCATTATCTTGTTCTTTTAGAGTAGTTAAAAGCAAGTAAAAATTATTTCTGGCTCCAGTTAATCCTTTTCTAGAAACATATTTTATCTTTTATGTTTTGGATACATTTTAGAGGTCGTTAATAAAAATTATTTTTAACAATTATCGACATGGTCTCGTTTAACATTTTCCTTTTTCTATCTGTCACCCAATATTTTTAGTGGCGGCTCGTGGGGTTTAAGTTTGGATGGGCGCACAGACCAATAACAAGTACCGAAAATTGCGTGATAATCTATTCTTGTTTTTATTCCCTTGTACATATCAAAATTATTGCTCGAAAATGTGGGTTTGTACACAAGTCAGAATTTAGTCCGTACGATTGCATAACAGACTGGAACCAAGAAAACAAGTTCAATATTCTTGTTTGAATAATGGCAAATACGCTATGAATTGTTCCACCAAACTACACATAGTTAAAAATGATAAAAGGGGGAAGGTACAAAATAAAAGTTTCCTATTTTGATTTTTGAGTGTTAAATAAGTCCCTGACAAATTAAACATATGTTTAATTAGTTCATTTTATATATTTTAATTTATTTCTATTGTTGAAAAAAAAAAGCCAAAATGAATACAAGAAAACATATACATTAAAAGGTTCAAAAAATAAAAAAGGTAATACAAAACGATAAATAAGTCTTAGGAAACGGTTCAAATATGTTTCAACGATGTAAGAGTGTTTCGCGAAACATAGTGACTTTTAGAAAATGAAAGTCTTTCTTATATTTTTTAATTATAAATCTTTGGTTTTGTGCCTATAAATATATTTCAATATTAATAATAAGCATAATACTAACAAGTTATTAACATATGATGTACACGCGCACAATAAATAATTATTATCACTTAGTTTTTGGCTCAGTAATGTTTCTGTATCAGGGGTGTCTCAAAGAAACCATAAAGAAGAAAAATAAATATATAAATGGAAAAAGTCAAATAATACTCTACCAAATGTTATTCATTTTTCACAGCTCCTTTTGGATACCCCCTCTGTACACTTAATAATCTAAAATTCCCCTGATAAATTCTAAAATTATTTGTTTTTAATTTTCTTCTCTTGAAGCACAAAGTAGTAACTTCTTAAAATGGAGGTGTGTTTTGAAACTACTATAACATAAAATAAAATAGATTAATTTGTAATTAAAATAAAGAAAATAAAATTAAGCCATTGTAAGAAATTTATTTATTTACCTATTTAAAATATTAAAAATATTATTGAAAAATTACAAAAAAAAATCTAGCACCAATCGAAAAATTTCAGATGTTTGCCAATATTTGTATTAAGTAGCCCGATAGTGATTTAGTGTAGTGAGCACAAAGAAGTTTTTTTGAACCGCAATAAAAGGAGTGAAAAAAAATACTTTAATGCATGAGTTATCTGTAATATTTTGTTTACAATCGTGTTATTTTACAAAAAAAATGGGTAATAACTTGGGATACATTTTATCCAGGGTGATACCATCGCCGCCGCTAGCGCTGCACAGTAGTTATTTTTTTACAGAAACATGACAATAAATCATAAGCTTCAAAAATACGCTAGATACTTCTTAGTATTTTATTACATTTTTAATTTATATTTGGATATATATTTAATCTAAAATATTGCCAGAAAACCTATTACATACTAACATTGTATGTGTTAAAGTATATTATTTAGTTTAATAATAATTTGATACTGGTTTTTTATACTTTATACGGTTTAAGCTAATTTTCATATAAATAATATTAACTCGCTGAAATAAAGCGCAAAAACCTCTAACTACACATAATAGATGAAAATAAACATATCGAGTTTCACGTTTGAAAACTTTAAAGCAGTTGATATAAAATATACAAATCCAAAACCTACATTTGAATAGCGGCAAACGGTATATAATGACCCGCCAATGAACTAAATAATATTTTTAGTTTATTGTGACCCCTTGTATCAATTTATTAATTTTTTTTTTTCACACTTTTCATAAACATATATTTTATTCATCGAAATGCTTGAAATCTTATGTTCTACTTTTATATAATTGGTAAAAATAAATTACAATGTTTGCTTTATCTATCAAACCACCTGGGGTAGATAACTATAATTTAATTGAAGAACCCTTTAAAACAAAAAATTTTTTTCAACTGACTATTTATTATTTTCCCGACTTTCGAGTTCATACAAAAACCCAATAAAATGTAGCAAAACAAACACCCAATTGAACCTATAGGCAGAAAAATGAATAAATGATTCTTGTGTTATCCATCCATACCTAATCTTTGGTATCAGCCAATTTTGGTCAAGATTACCTTATACACCGGTAGACAAATTGGGATTAATTTTTAAATGCATTTTTTTAAAATATTGAAATATTTATTACTTAGCATACAACAAACACTTAGCAAGATGTTTGATAGAAAGTCTACAGTCAGCACTGTTATAATCTTAGAGTAAGAATTAAAGTAGAGATCACAATTCATTCATAAATCTCGTTAGGGGTATGCGCCAACATGTTTTCCCTATTTTTCACATTCTATCGACCAATGTTTACGATAAAACAAGAAGCGGGGATGGCCCATGTTCAAGCCGTGGCTATTTGTTAACGAATGCCAGTGGCGGCGCGAGTTTTCGCTTCCCGCATAAGGAAATACCATTAATCGTGAAAAAATCATCGTTCCGGGCTTTTACAGATCTTCATGTTTTTCCATTACTGTCGGTCGGTCGGTCTTTCCGGTATAGCTAAAAAATCTACCTACTCGATTAACTTTAATTTTATTTAGTTTTCCACAAAAATTACGTCTGATACAAAAAAAACTGGTAAAATATTGGTATGAATTCAATATGGCGAAACAAAATGACGACCTGTTAAAATATTTGTACGAAAATGAAGAAATGGGCCATGCTTCATTATCGTTGACAAAAGGAAGGATTCTATTCCTTAATGAAACCAATAGGTATTTTTACAAATATCAAAGAAATAATTGTTCTCTACTTCATTATTAAAATGAAACCAATAAGTTAAGTAAGTTTAAAAGAAAATTAGTTATTTATATATTATTAAACTTTAGTTTTTAGTTATTTTTGCCTTATGTCACTATCATTTTGTAATTGTGACATTTAGAAAAATTATTTGTTCAGTTGTTAAAAATGTCATCTTAAACCTGTAACTATCAAGTTAGACCTTGTCTAAATTTAAACGTCTTTAGTGAATACTATTGCTAGAGTTTTAAACTAAAATCAATGCTTTTAACGCGCTTTTATTAACTTCCTACTCGTCTGATTGTATGTTTGCATGCCTGGTTCAAATCTTGTAATGGATTTTTCTTTCGGATATAAGAAATCCGAATTTTTTTAGTCAACGAAAATTGGTGCCTAGGAAAAATTAAGAGTATCAGCATTTAAAAAATCAAAATAGCGGTGCCAAAATGACAATGTCAACATGTCGGACGGATGATTTTAACATTTGTGGGGATTATTTAAGAATGCACAACAAAAATCAAAATGATGGCGCCAATACAGCGAACGAATTTTGTCATTTGTACAGATTCGGCTGAAATATTAGTACCTAGAAGTATTTATGAATGAAAGTTATGAAATTCTAGTCAATATTTAAGAATTAAACATGGAGGCACCAACATAGCAGACTAATTTTAAAATGTTTGCAGATTTGATTAAAATTCGGCATTTAGGGGTATTTAAGACTGCACATCACGAATTTTTGTCGACATTTTAAAAATTCAAGATTGTAATACCAACATCACGGCAGAATTTTAACATTTGTACAGATTCGAGAACACATATCATACATTTTTAGTAAATATTTTAAAAATGAGAGTAGGAATGTCTAGTTTGCGAGCGAATTTTAACATTTATACAGATTTGATTCAAACTCGATATTAGGTGAGCAATTCATACATTTTAGTAATTAATATTCAAAATGGAGATGTCATTAATCAATCCGATAAGTACTTTTTTCAGATATTTTTAAACATTTAATTAGGCCACCGTTTTGTTCCCTCATTTTGAATTTGTTTCAACATTTTTCTAGTTCATCCGTATATAATATTTGATTTTTGAGTAAAATTTGAAAGTAATCGATGCAGTAGTTTTCTGCATTGTCTTTTATAATATTTTATTAGGCCGCCATTTTGGATTTGGAACTTATCAGTTGATGGTCATGTCACACCCAATTTTCCTGCAAAATTTGGATAAAATGGATGAGCAGTTTTTAAGTAATATTTTTTTAACATGTCATCATTATATGACCTTTAATTTTTAACCAAAACTTGAAGTAGATAGGACAAGCAGTTCTTGAGCTTTGTCGCGGACAGACATACAGAGTAACCGACGGAACTAAGAAAACATGTTTTTTTGGAACTAGAATACTTTCCTCTTGCGAGGAATGTAAAATAAGCGAGCGCTATAAGATCAGAATAGAATAGCCAATTGTCATATTGTTTGTCCATGTTAATAGGTAAAATTTAAAAAATAAAAGATTTTTTTTACCTGACAACACTTATTTAAAAAATTGACCCACTTCAAGTGAAAATTTAAAAAAAAATCATCCGAAACTTTATTATTTCCCCAGATTTCATCCAAAATCTAGTGATTTTCGAAATCGCAGTACGTTTTTTTTGAGTGTGAGACGCCCTTTGAGTATTTTAATATAGTATAGATATATTCTAAAATTATTTTAATTCTCTGGTACGAAAAATTATTCAATAAATAGTCAAAAAAATCACCTCAGAGTCTTTCTTGTATCATTTTGCTTCTGAGGATTCTCACATGACCCCCGACGAAATAAACGTTCTATTATACTGAACCGGATTGGTCAATACGTCGTGTGACCCAAAATAAGTGAATAAGGTATCTTCCATTAGCCATGGCTCCCGGAAAACGAAATTTTTCTGTTTATTTAGTGATTAAAAGAAAATTCCAAACTTAAACGACCATTTTTTTACGCAATGTCCAAGGTAAAGTAAATAAAACTTATTTATTAAATATTCAAAAAATCAATGTTCTTCTAATGTCACCGTACCGCGCGCGGTTCACTGATAGACTGTGAGTGTTTATAGCTAAAATTTCAATGAGATCTTTCGAGACGAGTCGAGATAAGGTCGTGTCGTCTTGTCTAGACCTAAATTTCGAGGCGAGACGAGATTGATCAAAGTCGAAACAAGACGAGGTGAAGCCTTAATCTTGTTTCGTCTCACGACATCACTATAATAGAGAATACATTCGAGAGCAAACCTCGGAAAAACATTTTTAAAAAACTTACAGAAACTCAAATATTTTTCACGTCAAGTTTAATATATAAATATAATAATAAATAATATTTAACAGTTACCACAGTTTTATAAAAAAAAAACAGAATTTTATTAATTATAAAAATTGCAAAACTACAGTACTCAGACCCAAATCTTATAAAAAAAGAATAAAATAAATACAAATATTTAGTTTCTGCCACACTTCCGAATTACTGCCATTTAGAAATAAGATAAGTTTTTATATTTTGGGGAAGAACTATTGTAAAAAGAACCTTTTAAAAGATAGTTTACCTGACTCCCTTTTTATTTAATGTTTTCTCCTAAAAAGACCGTTACATTGTGTAAATATCCTCTAATTCACCAGTAAAATTAATTATAGGTAATTCTTTAAATATTCCTTGATATTCGGAGGATTCGCTTTCATCGTAGACTCTCAGAGCTTACAATTAATAATTATTTCTAAAATACCTAACAATACTTCACTAGTAATCTCCCTAGTGCTTGAATTATTTTGGAAATTTTTCTGAGAGAACGAATGTTCTGAAAATTTTCGAAAAAAATTTGTGACCGAAGAAAAATTTCCCATTAATAATTCATTCACGTGGGAGATTCGGTAAGAAAATTTCGCACCTGCATAAATAAATTACTTAATAATAAGAAATATTATCTAGCTATATTCGGTTCGAAATCAAAATTCTTAAGTTGGCTCTGTGACTGACAACCGAAAAAGTATGTGTCAATAGTTTATGTCTATTTGAGGTAGTGATTTGAGAAAAAAAAATATAATATATATATATAATATAATATATATATATATATATATATATATATATATATATATATATATATATACAGAGGTTTTTACGGAAGTGCCTATTTCCGAGTGTACTTTAAATATACGTACATATAATTTATTAGATTGCCTTAGAATAAATATCAAATAGAATGCCTTCCTTAAATTTTAGTTACATGGAATAATCATTGTGTACATATGAACACTTTAAATAATTTATTTTTATTGAATTGTTGTTACTAAAATATACGGAAATAGGTTTTAAACTAATTTTTTGCGCCACAATTTTTGTTATACTGCATGTAAACACAGATATTTTACTGGATTTCTAGAAATACAACAAAGTGTCTTCCTTGGATTATATTTTCACGAAATAACAAAAATTAAGTCATAAATCTTATTTATGATCGACTTTTTACAAGTATTTGTTTCTAAAGTTAACGGAAGTTGTTTTGTTAGAACTTTTTTAATAGAGCATTTTTTTTATTTTTATTATGTTGCTCGTGAATACAGACACATTTGAATGGATTTCTATAATAAAAATAAGCCTCTTCCTGGGATTTATGGAAATTTCGCGAAATAACACGAATCTTTATACAAAGACAAAGATCTTTATAAACAATTCTAATACATATAGCATTTTTTGCTTGCTTTCCAGATATTAGTTAAATTGCTTCAGAATTCAATAAAATCTCTTCCTTACATTTTAGTTATATGAAATAATCATATACTCATATAATACACTCTAAATTGTTTATTGTAATTGATTTGTTATTACTAAAATATACGGAAGAAATTATTATTTTATTCAAAACATATTAATACAAAAACGTAGATGGCTATGCGTCTTTAAATAATTGAAATATAGCTTTGACAGGTAGTCATATTTTGTGGTCGTGCGTTGAAATATTATTAATTAACGAACGATCAAAACGAAATGGAAACGTTCGAAAAGTATAATTTGTGTACATTGTGTGAAGAACTGGAAGACATTAAAATGATTTATTGGGATTTGAAATATTTGGGCCGCTTACTACACGATTCATATCTAGAAACGTCGCACCAGTTATATCAAAGAGTTCACAAGGTTTTATTTGATATCGATAAACATAGACATTTAACACCCTCTCCCTGTTATTCGTCGTTAAAGAAAGAAGAAGTACTGGAAGAATTTCGAAAATGTTATTGAAGTATTGTAATAATAAGTAGTTACTTATATTCCAAACCTAAATATATCCCTCAAAATGATAGACTTATAGTATGATTTTTTAAATAAGTTTTGGCTTTAATCACCTCCAGGGTACTCAGGAGGAAAAAGATTTCCGAAAATCTTCGTGGTTTCTATGGTAATGATTAAAAATTAAGGCATTATATTAGTCCTTATATGACGGTGCGAAATTTTCTCAGCAAATACCATAAATCTACTGTAATAAGAGTCTCGGATTTAGGCCCCGAAGTAGATTTAATAAATTGGCAATTGAGGACATACTATGATATTCCAGCAATGATCCATAGTAAAAGATCTCATTTATAACGCTGACAAATATTATAGGTAACAAATTACTTCGTCTTAACAGGCTGAGAAAAAAGCAGCACGTAATTAATATTTAATTACGTTACCGGTATACTAATAACTGCACATTTATTTAAAAAATTTCAGCGCTTAAATATTAAACAGCACTAAATACAAATATATCCAAAAATTTCGTTGTAAGCCAAATATTCTTAATGAATGTTAAAGGGCAAAAAAAATTTTCGCTCCAGTTATTCCTTCCTTAGAGACATATTTTGTCTTTTATATTCATGATACCTTTTAAAGGTCCTTAATAAGAAGTATTTTTAGCTATTATCGACCCGTCTCGTCTAATATTTTCGTTTACTATCTGGCACCCAATATTTTCGTAATATAAAGCCTATGCGCGCCAGTAAATAGTTTAATATCGTGTCGTACTGAGAGATTTTCCTAACTGCAAGTATTATTCGTAATAATTACATGCCTTGCGATATTTTTTAAAATGATATGTCTACCAAGCAGGCATCTTTATTTTTAATTATTTTTATTTCCGCCCTAAACCCGCTACATATATATTTCTAAATTTATTAGGATGCTAAATTTCACATTATGGAGACCAGTAGGAGATTATTTCAACTCGCTCAAAACATCTATGGAAGAACTGTAATAGATCTTATAAAGGCATGGATCAGTATGGACAAAAAACTTGCTGCATTACGAAACAGAGAATATTTTTATTATAGTGCAGAAAAAAACTGTTTTTCCAAATCACATAGTAAATAAGGTTAAATGTTTTGTTTTTATTCTATAAAAACTGACAAACATCCATATTCAAAAGACATAGATAACATGTTTAACTTTTAACCGTTTTTAAAACGAAAAAATTTGAATGTGAACCGAAGAAAACAAAATGAACAATACGCGGCATTCTAAACGACATGTTTACTAATTTTAGTAACTCATGCCATAACAATTATAAAAAAACTGTTGTTGTCTATTAAAAAAATTCAATAATTGTTTAATAAACAAACAACTTCTCCATGAAAAATATTTATATAATTTTACTGACTTAAGAATAATAACTTTATGGATTCAAATATATCCATAACTAGAGATTTTCAACAACATAAATCATTTCTCAAAGAACATTCCAACTTGCTTGTCATGAGATCTGGCAAGGGTAACTCCACCGTGTTAATGCGGAGAGATGAGTACATAGAAGGCGTAAACATTTTATTGGAAGATCTACAAACCACGAAAATGCGAGTGTGCGCACAGGCAACCAGTTGTTTAACAGAAATGAGCATCGTTGAAAATAATCCAGTACGGCATCGGTGATATTTTGCGATATTTCGTATTTGCATGATTTGTTTTCCAGGAGTTTTAGTGTTTACGGACATTTTATTTCGTAGTGTAAAGATTATAATTCTTGACGTTTTTGCTCTTATTAAATTTTTATTTTTTGTTTTAATATGTTTTTTTTATTTAACCTCGAAAATGATTCAAAGTTAAACACATAACACTTTCAATATTTTTGCAAATCCTTGTAAGTGTAGTGTGGAAGACGCTCCGCTTCACCTACAAATGCAGTTGATCGAGTTTCATGAAGACTCTAATTTGAAGTCTAAATTTGATGATGTGGAACTTTTTCAGAATTTTACAGAACATACCTTTCCGAAGAAAAATATCCACAGCTGAGAACTTTGGCACGAAAAATAATTGGTACATTCGGTAGCACATATAAATGTGAGCAGCATTTTTAAATCATAAAAATTATTAAAAATAAGCACCGTTCTCCGCTTACAGATGTTAATTTAGAAAACATTTTGCGTCTATGATATCGACCCCAATATTGATCATCTTGTTTCTCAGCTTCAAACTCAAGTCTTTCACTAATTCATTTGATTTTTCTATCTGTTTCTGTTAATTTGTTTTTTATATGTCTGAATATGCTATTATAATTAATAAATAAATAAATGTGTGAATTTGTATCCCTTTTTTTTCACTACTACCTACTTATTTCTTATCTACGCGACCTGATCAAGTTCCAAATTTACACCCTCAGCTAAGCAAAGGTTGCCCTTACCTGATGTAAAATATCAAAATAAAGACATAAAGTCTCAATCTCAATCAATCCCAATATACATAATGATACAAGAGTATCATCAGATCTAAAAGGTTAAAACGTAGAACCTATTTTGTAAAGATAAAATAATAATATTACTTTAATGACTAACAAGAATACACACGCGGGCAAGACAAACTACAGAAACGGTGCATTACTCATTGATAATTGGATAAAACCCTACATATCCACTGAAACGGCCTGCTTTTGACAAACTTCCACCTTTCGTCTGGGCTTCAGATGCGTCCGGACTACTATGTAATGTTAGCCCAAATAGCAGTTACCTGCTTTTAAAGGAAAAGTAGGTGTTGTGGGTCTCTCTCAGGAGTACCTTATGTTAATGTAACAACTAAGCAGTCCAGAAACTACGTCAAATATTAATTGAGGCTCAAAAGTGAAAAACTTCGTTAACGCAAGCAAGTACAGGACTTTTCTTGGCCCAGGTGATCACCAATTTTTCTAGCAGATTCCATTTCTTACTCTACGGACAATCGTATAGGACTTGTACGTTGTCAGTTACGGAAAATTGTTGGCCAGAAGTCAACGAGTGTGTAGAAAAGGTGATTTTGTGATAGCTATTTCGGAATTTTATACTTATTAAGCTGGCTAACACGCTCTTGTTCCGTGGTGCATATAATGCTTAATAATTGGCCGATATACACAGCAGGACAATCACTACACTGTAAGTAGACGCCTGACTTAGAAAAGCGACCTACTTAGTCTTTAGTGTTAACGAAATGTTTCTTGATGGGATTTATTAAGATTACTTTTGGCATGTATGATATTATAAGATCACTTATGCTGATTGGCATATTTGTAATACATTTTATTGATTAGATGAATATGAAAACTGTTATTAAAAGCTATTTGTTTAATGATATTTAGTTTTTTTTTGAAATTATCAAAAGTGAGAGGCAGTCTAAACAGTCTATAAAAGAATGAGTTGGAAGTAAATAATTTATGAGTGCGGAGAGTTAAAATTAAATTGTATATTATTATAGGAAGAGGAAGGCTTTCTGTATATTTCAAATTGTAAAGAGTTGCCTCTTTTTGTTAGTAAGAGGGCAGTTTTCCATCAACCGTCCTCTCTAATGTAAATTATATTAGTTATGTAATATGTTAATAAAGGCTAAAAAACTATTCAAATTTTCCTCATTCCCATTCCAAATTAAGCAAAAGTCGCCACTTATCTTCTCTAAGTTTTTGCGGGCTGTTTATTAGCTTGTTGGCAAGAGTGAAAAGTTGGCAAATTAGAACTATTTTTGGAATTAATATTAAAACTTAAGAATATATTAATATATAAAACATTAAGAATATATTAATGTTTGACTTTAGGAATGATTTTTTGTTGCAAAAAATAATTATTTTTATTTAGCTGTGGTCGCAGATGCATAATTGAAATGAAGAGTAGAAGCACGTGGTACTAGAAATAATAATTTCCGATAATTTAGTTTTCTTACTCATTTAGAAAAAATGTTTTTTCTTACTATTTCTATTTTGTGCTAATTACTGTTTGTTGTAGGTATAATGAAAAATTAAAGAATTTAATGTTTTTTATTAAAATGATTTTACAAACAAGTTACTAAAACCCATTTTTATGTAGGAATGTTTACAACCTGATATCCTGAATCCATGTATTTCTAAAGAAATACCATAAGCCCACTTACTATACAATTGCCACCACTTGTGTCCGTAGTAAATTTGCCATGAAATCGCTGTCTTGAAGTGCATTCGATACGGTACGGGGGATGTCATCTGATATGTATGGCGCCGACATAGCCCTACTTGGAAAACGAAAGGTAAACGGCCTTTTGAGTTGAGGAACACAATTACCCCTCTACCGTCGAGTTTTTGGTGTGATCCTAAAAACGCTCATCATATTGTTTTATACTTTTGTCCTTAGGTGGCTTTATAAATTTGATGATGCTGGGTCGTTGCCAGAAATCTAACTTAGAGCGGACAAAATATGTTTGAGGTAGGATAATTTTTTTAGTCTATAATATGCTAGCTAAAAACCGTACACCAAGCTGGAAGTAGAAATAACACAAAAACCTTTTTAATTTTAATCAGTTTTATTTTTCTAAATATCTTTAATTGAGTTAAGTAGTACGAAAATTAACCCATCTTAAAACAAAGGTAGCAAAAATGTGAGAAAACCAATTACACTAACGCCTAAATTGTTATAATAACGAAAAGATTATCAATATAATATGAGGATACAAAAAAATTTTTAAATAACAAAATAGGTGCCTATATAGATTTGTTGCCTCACACTGAATATCATTGCGTCTAATAGAGGTCATTCTAGAGAAACTAGAATCATAAATTGTAGTACTTCAATTAAATACCGCAACTGCAAACTCTAAGAATACTGAAGTACTGAAAACTTTTTATTTCAAATTTTAGCCTCAATTAGACTACGAAACTAAAATTGGGCCAATTTAAGACTCATGAAAATCTCGTCGAAAAATTTAAAAACTTGCTAAAGTTTACGAAGATATCCGAAAAACTCTATTTATGTAGATTTTGGAAAACTCAATGCACTTAAACCTAGTTTTTTATAAGAAAGTTTCAAAACAACCTTTCAATTTTCAAATATTATGAGGTCGATTTTTCTAAATATAATTCCAGTATATTTATGTTGATGCTTAAATTTCTTTGTCCACTAAAATCCTAAGCTAAGCCAATAGACAAGAATTAAAATAGTATATATTTTTTAATATTATCATCATAATTAAAAGAATATATGTTTTCTATTTATGGATAAAGTAAACATATTGTAAAAACAAATATTGTAAGTATTTAAATTAACTTTCTTTAAATAATAAATAAAATAAATAAATAAATAAGTGCTTTATTGTCAAAAAAAAATTTTACAATTTTGTGGACAAAGCTGTTGTAAAAAAATAGTTTACAAACATAAAATTACCAAACAAAACAAGACAAAAACACATAAATATTATAGAAATATAATATTTAAATCAGGAATTTAGAATATTAATATTATAGAATCCTAAAAGAAGTACATTAGAAATGTACTTTGTCAGTCGTACTATGTTATAAACATTTTCATAAATATAATGTAAAAAAATAAAAAAGCAAAGTAAAAAATAAAAAAGTACGAAACAATTAAAAAAATACATATACAAAGTTCGATAAAAATGGTTGGTAATGGCAACTATCACACTAGGGGTTCATAAGGATGAAATTATATGTTGTAAAACTCGTTCAAGGTGTAGAAGGCTCTTTCCAGTAAGAATGATTTCAAAGCCTTGCGAAATGAAGTCAGAGATATTATGGATTTGATGTTAAATGGCAGGTGATTATGCATTTTTTTTGCATTGTAGATTACTGATCTTTTAATTAACTCTGTTATGAAAAGCTCTTAATTAACTCTATTATGAAAAGCTTCAACATTTAAGTTTGGTAAAACGTTTTAAAAACAAAAAATGCTCATAAAATGCAAAGGTTAAAAGTGAGAATATATCAACTACTGTAGATTCTTTTCGACCCTGTCTGTAAGCATCTACTTACATTAATTTATATGATTTTATTCATTTGTGATGGTTTTTGCTATCTGGTAATATCATGTTTATGATTTTTCTTCTAATGGTTAATTCTAGCAAATTTATATCATTGTTGGATTTTATTTCAAATTTTAACTTTATATTTAGGTAAATGTTGTATATATATTAGAGAAAAATATTTAATTGTCGTGTAGTTCCTACAAAATATCATATATCAATGCCAATATAAAAAAATGTTTTAAAAAGGGTGTTAATTTATTTCAGTGTATCCAGAAATATGTCAGCAAGTAAAATGGATTTGCCATAACTAAACCTTCTGAGCTAGAATAAAGTTTATCATTAAATTCGAAGTAGTTTTCTTCTCAGCTTTCGCTAAGTAAGGTCAGTATTTCTTGTTTTTAACACAATTACCTGATTATTTATCTAAATGTTTTCTACTAGTATTATAGCATCTTTAGCAGGAATATAGTCAAAAGCAGTGTTATCGTGCGGGTCATACGATTTATCAGCGACAAACTTTTTAAGTTTGTTTTTCTTTTATTACGTGTAATCGTATCCCCCGCATAACATCCGGAAGATGAATTAGATAGACCTATGAAATTTTCATATGAAAAAAGAGGATAAGCATATATCAGCAGTTGCAAAAATCTTTGAGCGATGTCACTTCAAAGTCAGATTGACAAGTCAGTGACAAAACGAGTTATAGAAAACAATTTTCGGTTTTTTGCATCCACAAGCGAAAAAAATGGTATTAAATCTAATAAAATATTACGAAAATGAAAATTCACCGGCCAATATCCAGGAGACAGAAGCTAAAGCTCTGGGAATGGATATAAGGACTGTACAGAAAATTGTGCTTGAAAAAAAGCATAATTTACTACCAAAGAAGATCAAGAAATGTACACGAAAAAAGCCAAAGACAGAAGACTTAAGTGACAATGTACAAATGGATGTTCGAAATGCAATTTACGATTTATACACATCAAAAACCAATATAACCCTTCAAGTTTTAAAAGAAGCTTTAAAAAATCGAGGCATATTGGAAATTGGACTAAAATCGTTGTCAAAATTAATAAAAATGTTGGGTTTTCGATATAAAAAGGACTGTAATCGAAGATTTTTATGCGAGTTGCCACATATAGCAAGTGAGCGCATCCAGATTTTAAAGAAATACACGGAAAATATTAACTCAAAATTTAGAAAAGTGGTATTTTTAGACGAGGCTTGGATATTTTCTATTGGAAGTGGTTTGAAATCTTGGCAGGACGAGTCTGTAAAAAATGTCAAAAAAAAAGGATGTGGGACGGGCAAACGGTTCATCATTTTGCATGCTGGTTCTTTAACAGAATTTCTCCCAAATGCAAGTTTACTGTTTCCTTCAACATCCAAAAGTATGGACTACCATGATAATATGAACTGTGAACTGTTTGAAAAATGGTTAAAAGAACGACTGATTCCAAATTTAGATGCTCCATCTTCAATCATTCTGGACAATGCATCTTATCATTCAAGAATCTTAAATAAACAACCTACTTCATTCTGGAAGAAAAGTGATATTTATGGCTGGCTAATAAAACAAAAACAAAATTCTTTACCCAATATGCTGAAACTAGAACTTCTTTTAATGGCAAAATCTATTAAAAGAACAACAATATATGCCGTAGATGAAATATTACGGAAAAATGGACATGAGGTATTACGATGGTCTTACATCAAATGAAGTGCAAATTGTTTGGCAAGATTCATTAAATTATATTACGCCGGAGTAATGGAAGAAATCTGTGGAACATACGGGGAAATTAATATGGGATTGGTGGAATCGAGAACGAGTTCTAGATGTCGAAATAGCATCAATGATCATTGCGCCATTTGAGGACGACTCAGAAGATGAGGACTTTTTAAGTGATGATGATATTTCCCGAATGATTATATTAGTCTTTGACGCGTATAAATCATAAATTGCATTATAAATATCCATTTTTGCATTGTAACTTAAGGCTTTTGCCTTTGGATTTTTTCGTGTACATTTCTTAATCCTCTTCGGAAGTAAATTATGTTTTTTTACATGCACAAGTTTCTGTACATTCCTTATATTGATTCTCAGAGCTTTTGCCACTGGCTCCTGGATATTAGCCATTGAGTTTTAATTTAAATTTTTTTTATTAGATTTGACACCATTTTTTTGCTTACTTTTTTAGTACATTTGTAATTTTGTAGGCAATAAATTAATAATTATAGACTACTTGTTCCAATTTTAAAGCGTGTTTAAAATAAGTAAATTTTTTTATTAATTATAAGACAAAATTTTATATATATATATATATATATATATATATATATATATATATATATATATATATATATATATATATATATATATATATATATATATATATATATATATATATATATATATATATATATATATATATATATATATATATATATATATATATATATATATATATATATATATATATATATATATATATATATATATATATATATATATATATATATATATATATATATATATATATATATATATATATATATATATATATATATATATATATATATATATATATATATATATATATATATATATATATATATATATATATGTATATATATAGCCTGTATGTTTCGCATGCATGGCCCCTAGTTTTAGACTGAAATTTAAAGAAATCGGATAAGTAGTATTTTAGCTATGCTGCGAATAGACAGACTGACGGAGAGAGATACTTACAGATACACGAAATTGAGAAAAAATGCCATTTTGTGTATTTTTGTTTTTGCCAACCAAAAAATTTTAACCAAATACATATTTAGCGAATTTTTTTATTTGATCCCTCGGCATTTAATATATAAAATAATATTAAGTGGCTTAATAATATTGCGTTATATAATAAGAAAAATATTTTCTTTCTCCCTGTATATTTGTAAATAGCCCATCGAGATTTAATAGCTCGATAAAAGAATCACACAACATTTTGATATTCACTATGTTTTCTGATTTAATTCATAATATTGTTGACCTTTGGACCCTCACGATAAGACCGCATTCTAGGGAAAGCATTAGTGACGTCAAACGAGAACCTTTTCGTATTATTTGGTAAATAAATATTTTTAATTTTATTAACAAAATCTAAGGAGTTTTAAACTAGATATTTGGCTCAAATATGTACGTTTCCATTACGTCTATAACGGTTTTTGGGTATTTTATACGATGGCGCTGAAGAAGAAAAAAACAACTGGTTTGATACGGAATCTCGGTTTAATAAACCTTCATAAATCTTAGAATTTTTTATTATTTCTCTCCATATATTTACTTGCAACTAAACAAAAAACTAACAACGCCTTATGAATATAGCAAAATTTAATTTTCACTTTTCCAAATATATATTGGCACATAAGTCAATAACGATAGCTGTAATTTTATTGTGAATTTAAAACTAGTAGTAGTAGTAGTAGTAGTAGTAGTAGATGGAGGCAGGTCTAAAGACCTAACTGGTATGCCTATAAGACCCTTTCAGTCTACCCCAGACCCTCCCGAAACAACCACCCGCAACCAGGTTTCCATCCCTAAATCTACCTGTCCTTCCTATACAGGTCTGGATATCGTTCCAGGATAATTTCTTGACTGCATATCTATATGCAAGACCGTAGTGCTAAAAATAACCCGGCGTAGTCTTGCTCGTGCTTCACACCTGCACAGGAAGTGGACTGGACTACCTTCAAAGTGGTCCCACTTACGTCGCAGTTTTTGGTGCGCCCATTCGTCGAGTGAAGGCCTTATTTGCTGCCTAGTAATGCCTAAAGCCGGTTCTGGTCCCACACGTGCTAGCGGTTGCGAGTCTGGCAAGCTCATCTGCCTATTCATTACCCTCAATCCCACAATATCCCGGCACCCAAACCAACCTTACCCTTTTTTACTGCGCGCCAACAATTGAAAACTTTAATAAGTACTTTGTCTGCTCAATTATTCATGACGGCTGCAATTTGTGAAATTTTTTTTAAAATATAAATTTGAGGCTCGCCAGAGTTTGTTATTCACTCAACTACAAATACAAATAATTTTATTCAGTTTAATGCCTATTATGCAATAGACAGAACGTGTCTACAATCAATTTGTATACACAAAGAATTATAAATATTTACATGTGAATAAAATAGTACAAAACATTTGTAAATATAAATAGACAAAAAGTTAAAAAAATAACCTCTAACTTTAATCTACTGTTATTGGTTTATAAAACTCTCAAATTCCCTATCTGTGTAAAAAGCATTATCCGTCAGTAAGTTCTTTATTTTAGATGTTAATATTTTAAACATTTTTCTCCCATTTAGATATGGTTAATTTTTTAGCGTAAATATTACATAAAAGCCCTTATTTAGCACTGAGCAGATGCCATTGAAACTTTGGTACCGATTTAAACTAAAGCCAAATCTCTTCCTAAAATTTTACAGATTTAGATATTAGAATTCTGTTGCCATTTAGATAAAATTCCAAATATAGAGCGTGTTTATAGGAATTTCTAGATTTTGTGGTTACAGTTTTAGAACTATTAATTAGTAGCATATTTTTTTGCAATCCTTTCACTGAAATTCAAAACAGTTTCACTAACTTTGTTTCGCAAGTTCGAATGGTCATTGTCACATAATAGTACAAAAGCATCATGCGTATATAAAAACACCTTATCATATATAAATGATTCTATTTCATTTACGTATAGTAAATGAAATATAAGAGGCCCCGAAACGCTGGTCTGGGGTGTTCCTTGATTTACTGCAATCTCCCTAATACGAGCTCATGTATCTTGTCAAATATTTCTCTATTTTGCAGATAATCCAATTATTTAAAGGTCTACGTAAGCCCAAGTTATGTACTTTCTTTGAAACAAAAACATGATCAAGGTCAAATGCTCTAGTAAGGTCATACGGCACACCAATATCGCGTTGACCGGAGTCCATTTTGTCAATATAAAATTTTTTGATGATTAACTTTTATCCATGTATCTATGTTCACCTGTATTTCATAACTAACTACATCGTTGAATTCAGCCTTTCTTCTTATTTTTTTATAGGTAAGGGGTTCATGTTTCGATGTACTTGTAGGTAGCCCGGTCTAGTTGAAAGCGCTTTGCTCTGACTACGTATTGTGCCCAAAGAAGTACTGAATAAATGGGAAAACTTTTTTATTATTCATTTCTCAGAAAACTTTATTCTTGATAAAATTCCGCTATATTGTTCCGAGATGTATTCGTACCAGTCATCATACCTATATCACGTTTAATTCTTGCACAAAATTTGAAACCAATCTAATAAGTAGTTTTTAGGCTAATTTTTTAAAATATTTTATTAAGCCGCCATTTTACTTCGCCATTCTTTGATTTTTATCATTACTACGAGATACCTGTTTTTTGTGCAATTTTTTAGTAATAATTATTTTATTATTTCACTAGGCCGCCATTTTGTTTCTCCATTTTGGTTTTCATCTTGATTTCGTACTAAATTTTTTTCTGTTGATTTCTACATAATACTTGATTTTTTCCAAAATTTCAGGTAAATTGGATAAATAATATTTTAGAAGCAATTTTTTGACACTTCATTTTGACAATTTTTAAAAATAAAATATATAAGTATATCTGACCTAATGTTTATTACTGTCAACTGTTTTTTTTTCAAGCACCAATTTTTATCAAGAATAAATATTTCAAATTATAAAAATTCCCATTTTTCTTTGGACACACTCTACATTTTCAGTTGATATTATTTACACACATTATACAGATTCCTTGGTTTCATTTAGTGTAGAAGTCAATAAGAGACCTTTGTTGTTTACTAAATTTGTCGTATATCCATGTCTAAAAATGTATGAGGTATTTTGACTTTTTATTTTCTTTTTTCCATTTTTCCCATGGAAATATGGAATTAATCGTGTTGTTAAAAATTTAATGCGCCAATATCAAGGATTAACAGAAAACTAATAAATAATTGATGAATTCGTTCAAAATTTCTTTTATTTTATTTTAATTATTGGTAATAGCATTTTAGCTCCACATAGCATAATCTATTTGCACGCCAAATGGAAAACAAAAAGAGATATATGTACATATTGGCAGCTGAAAATATTTATCATGCATTGTCGGTTTATTTTATTCACCTACCTAAACAGTAAAACACCAGTTAGCTTTGATGATTTAAATTTGTTGAATTAAAATGAAATATTCTGTTTTAATATCTAAATGCTGCATGCTGGAAATTTAAATAAAAGTTTTGTTTGAAAATTTGCATTATTTTCTCACTTCAGATAATAGATTCTATTATTTGATGCTGCATTGTCCAACTCAAACGCAAATATACAAACAATCGTAAAGCTATTTAGAGATTTTTATAGAAAACGGAAAACAGATAATATTTTGGGACTGTTATTTGAAACTTTAAATTTAAAGTAAACATTCGTTAACTTCGAACTGAGCACAAATAGATATTCTATCTTGATAGCTGCTAGCTACTTATATCTTGAAAAACGGTCTTAGAATAGCAATTTTCGAAAATGTTGGATGATGCTAAGGTCTTTATTTATTATAAAAAATAGGTAATAGATAATTTTTTCGGACTGCTATTTAAAACTTTAAAGGACATGAGACAAATTAAACGTATTTTGGTTTCCGTGGAACTTCCCTCAATTTTTTTCTTTTTTTTTGCGCAGACCACCAAGGCCGAAGGCCTAAATATTAGGTATCGTGGTTGCTTTAAGTGAAGACAGGGAAAGCTTATTGATGCGGGATTTGAAAACTTGCAGATTAGGAGAAGAGGGAAAGGCATTTGCTGGTAACACATTCCAAATCAAATCGGGACACTCTGGGAACAAAACAGTGGGAGGTCCTTGGTCTTTGCAGTTGGATGGTGAAAGGATGTATGTGGGTCGATACTCTTCTCTCCTGACAGGAATGATTATGGTATAATGGATGACAATTCATTCAGTAATTCAGTAAAACAGAGACAAGTCGACCGCAACTCGACGATGCTCGTTTGGTTTCGTTTTGATGTTTGGATGATCAATGAAGTAAATAGCTCTTCTTTGGACACAGTCAAGGAATTGGAGGAGAGGGATTTGATGTGCAAAGTGTAAAGGCTATACAAGTTGGCAGAGGAAAAATATTTTCTCTCGGAAAAGGGAAACCCAATTTCTTCGCGGGATTGTGGCAACTAAACGAAGATCTTTCTGAAAAATAGACTGTATTTTAGTGGCGTTAATCTGGGCAAGTTTCTCTCCTCCCGATTTTAATGTAGTCCTTTTACTCTATGCCTATCATCAATTTCAGCCGTGGAGAGAACTTTGGGAAATTGTATATTAGAGTGGAGCGTTCTATCGTTAGCATAGTTGTGAATAGAATTGGTGGTAGAAGAATGAATAGGGTAGGTGCGAACACTGAAATATGCGGAATGCCTGAGTTAACTTGGTGAAAGTTTGATGAATGGCCGCCAAGAACTACAGAAATACTTCTATTGAAAATTGGTTAGCCATGTACAAAGGTTTGGAGAAAGATCATAGGGAGTGCGTCATGTCAGACTTGATTAAATACTTTGGGTATGCCGAGGGCAATAATTTGAGGTTCTCCGTCGAATTCTATGGACTTGTTTCAGTCGTGGGTTACGAACCCAAGTAGCACGTTTAGTCATGAATACGTCATTGAGGAACAATTTTAGGGTAACTATTTCGTGACTAACATGTAACTGTGACTTTGGCTATTACGTAGATAGTACGACATTGTGTGGTTCCATTTAAGTAGCCGAATAGTAATAATTCACCCTATTCGTCACTTCCTTATTTCTGTCTTTATTTAATCCATTTTGAAAATGTGTATGGTTCGGTTCAAAACAGTTATGGCGACTACAAACACTCAAATTGGGAATATGGTGTAGAGCGTATAGAATACGTTATTGGTATTTGAGGTAGGATACATGCGTTTCACTTAGTTTTCTGGCTATGCTAAAGACCTAAAATTAAAACGCAGGCAATTTCTCTGGTGAGTATGCTGATGATAGTCGTAAAAACATACGCGCCTTTAAAATTCATTAATTTTCAATACAAATATATTGATTGGCCAATTTAAATCTCAAAAATGGAATTTTGGACTTGGGTTTAAATAGTAATTGTCATTAAATATCTTATTATAAAGAGTGATTCTTTTTTTAACGTAATGTTTAATTTGTATGCATTTTTAAACTTTATGCTCACAAAAACCAACATTATAGCTAAATATTTATGAGGAATATGAAAATAAACAATAGCGTTCTATTGGACTTTTACTTTTAGGTTGGCTGCATTTCTTTAATGAGAAAATTATTTAACATCAAGTGTCTACGATTGCTCCAATATGCTTTTATAGTTTTGGATTCTTTAAATACACAACGGTCACTTAATTACACTGAAGTCTTGAACACTAAGGTGGTAAGAATAAAGTCATCTACAAAGTTCCCATTAAACCTATACAATATTATTACCAAGCGGTTAAGATTTGCGAACATTCCGCCGGTTCTTTAAAATTTAATGCGTTGTGTCGTAGCATGGGAAGACTTGTGGTACTTGAGTCACTACTGTAATTCTACCATCTATCATAAACATAACCCTTTGTTTCGTTTTTATTTTTTGTTTCCTTAAAATACCGCTTAAGGTTGTTTTATCAGGTATGACATAAACAAGTTGTGATATTTTTAATTTTCTATAATATGTGGCTGAGTGACGAAAGCTACTTTTTTTTCTTATGGTATGTAAAGCTATTGTGAACCATTTTAACTTGTTACTCGTAGACTATAACACGACACATACACAACTAATTAATAGACAGTGGCGACAATAGAAGCCCACCCGCGAAATTGATGCAACATTTCTAAATGTTTAAATAGGGGCACTCATGTTATCGTTAGTGTTTCGCAAAATATGACTAAATTAATCTACTTTTATATTGACAACTTCTGTCAGCGTCAGTTCTAAAGGTGGGGTTATGTTAATGTTTTACTTTAATAATCTATTCGAACTATCTAGTACAAACTTACTTTCTCATTTAGATTTGTAACAAATAACGATGTTTGTGGGAGCGATTAATGAGAGTTGTCTGGTAAGTGAATTTAGTAATATAATATGTACTGAAGAAGGCCTACAAAATAAAGTTTCTTGTATGCTAATTTTACAGCATAATAAAACCAAATATAATAATGTGCATTATTTAATAACTGGTTTGAATCAGTATTCATTTTAATAATCACAAAAACTAATAAAATGAGACATTAAAACAACAAACCTCATAAGAAACCCACGTAGGCAAAAATTAAACAAATCGATTTTAGCAGCAATATGTCCGAACCAATCAAAAATTGGTTACTCTATTTTTGCCACTATCCCTGTAAATCACCGACCAAATCTCGTACCAGCGTCCGCAGTAGTTTACTTGTAGTAAATAATTACTGTAATTCTTACATCTAAGTTGCAACAGAAGCATAACGACTGGTAATAGCCAGTTTAAAGTAGCATTAGACTATAACTTTTTCTACTCTGCAACGACTGGCTCTACTTTATAGTAATACGTTATAGGAGAACATTTCAACGTAATGGAGTAGTCTCTGCAAAGTTCAAGTTCAAGTTCAAGAAGGTACTGATACTTAAAAGTTGTAATTTAGTAAACAGATTAGAAACAATAACGTTGTCAATTCCTTAAGTAGTTGCTTGGCAGTAGTTATTATATAATTATTTTACATAGAAAATTACTATAGAGTATTATTCGCAGTAACAAATACATATATAATACTTAAAAACGTGTAACCTAAAGTGTTTGTTGATATATAGTAGGATTATTAGTAATAAATACGTAAAAACTCTTAAAGAGTAGTAGTGGAAACAGTTGTAGCTACTTTGATGGCAGTGGCTATATTGTCTGTCGTGGGTAAGTTTATACCCCCCAAGGTTGGATCCCTTTTTGCGAACGGGTTGTTCACGAGCAGATTTCTAGCTTTTAGAGAACATGTCCTTTCCGTAGGATATTGAAATAACCTGGTAAGGATACAGGCCAATTCAGAAGCGCACTATTTTAGGACTACGGCCGGAATACCATCAAAATCAGGGGTCTTTTTGGTATTAAGTGTTTTGAAAATACGTCATATCTTTTTAACCATGCATATTGTATGGCAAATTTGGTACCGATGGAAAGAGAAAGTGAACAGGAGGCATTTAAGTAGAATTTGTAGCGAATTGTTTTGCAAAAACCTAAAGCTTTTGCTTTAGATATGGAAGCGATTCTAATACCAGCAGTTAGAGGTAGAAAGGACTCCTTGCAGAAGTTTGGATTAATATTTTTGGCAAGCGGCCAAAATAACTGGCTCCCATTTTGATATATATGCGATTGTAATGATTTTGTACCTCGTTTTTAGCCTGTAGATTTTTCTGAAATAGGATTCTTAAGTAAACTGTTATGCGTAAGGATTTTCTCTAGTCTGGCATTATTGCAGGATTTTGAAAACCAAGGTTTATTGTTGGGAGGTTTCGAAGTCGTAGTAGAATGTGGTTTAAAAGTTTCTATACCTAATTGCATTATATCCGAGATTTTTGAACAAATTTCGGATTGTTGATAGAGAAACAAACATTATTTTAAGAGAAGGAAGGGTAGAAATATTGCAATCCATAGCAATCGGCGGAATTATAGTACCTCATAGTACGAGATAGCATCAATTCTACATTTTCCCGTTATATGGGACACGAAACAGTAATTAGACCGTGGTTAGAAGAACCCAGAGGAGCGCAAATTCATGACTGATAAGGCTTTGAGCCAGTGGTGAGAAAAAGCTCTAATGTATATTGCCTAAGTGTGACGATGTGTGGGAAGTAAGTATGTTTTCTGATGAAGTTGGTAAGAAATTGGCTAATTGCCAAGGCATCTGCTGAATTACATTCAGGGACGGCTTCAGCAGAACCTAACTATTTCTTATGATGAATACTAAAGTCGTCAAGGATTTTTTTCTGCCAAAAATTTTAGTGAGTCGTGTAAGTTGTTTTTTAGGTACGCCGCAAGCAGACCAACAGACGGAATTGGGAAAAGATTGGCATCTAGGAACCGTAAAACGCGAAGATCTACAAAAACGTGGGAGGGTGATCTTTTCACGATTATAATCGTTCCCTATTACCAGGGAAGTAAAAACACTTAACCAATAATTATTTGAAGTCGGGTAAGGAACCGTAAGTACCATCAATGCATTTTTCACAGAATTATGTGGACACAAAAAGTAAAATATGGAGACTATTATGTTTTATCGATTATAGCGTGCGATTAAACCCGAAAAAAAGTGCATGTAAATTTGTTTGCGTAAAACCGTTCCATCAAAAACTCTAAACCTTGCTTTAGAACGTACGGTTCGTGCGTGTAAAATTCTACGTATGTTTAAAAGATTGTGTTTAGTCAATTTCAGGTTATCGGTCTAGCGCGTGGTATCTTAAAAATTGTAAAAGTTTTATTTCAGGAAATTCTTAGCCAAAATGTCAGATGAATGCAGCTTGCATTAATGACAGCAGAATTAACAAAAAAAAACATTCTTTTTTTTGCACAAAAAGTAATGAAATTTAAAACTCAGTTTACTCTCAGTTTAAAAAGTTATTTTTGAAACACCGTATTAGTATATGTTTTAATTTCACATTTAAGATCCCAAGTAGCACATTTAGTCTTGAATACGTCATTGTTATTACAAGTATTTTCATTGAAGTTAACGGCAAGTGTCTACGACTGCCTCCATATGCTTTTATAGTTTTGGATTCTTTAAATACGCAACTGTCACTTATACCCAATTACACTGAAGTCTTGAACACTAAGGTGGTACGAATAAAGTTATCTACAAAGTTCCCATTAAACCTATACTGTATATTATTACCAAGCGGTGATGATTTGCGAACATTCAGCCGGTTCTTTAATGCGTTGGGTCGTAGCAGGCGGAGAGTTGCGGAACTCGAGTCACTACTATAATTCTGCTATCTATCATTACCATAACCCTTTGTTTCGTTTTTATTTTTGGTTTTATTTTGTTCAGGTATAACATAACCAATTTGTGATATTTTTAATTTTCTGTAAAATGAGTGACGAAAGCTATCTTTTTTTCCTTATGATATTTGAAGCCATTGTGAACCATTTTAACTTGTTACTCGTAGACGAGAACACAACATATACACGACTAATTATTAAGTCCATCCGCCAAATTGATGCAAAATTTCTAAAGGTTTAAATGGGGGCAACCATCTTATCGTTAGTTTTTCGCAAAATATGACTAAATTAATCTACTTTTATATTTACAGCCCCTGTCAGCGTCAGTTGTAAATGTAGGGTTATGTTAATTTTACTTTAATAATATATTCGAACTACCTACTACAAACTCACTTTTTCATTTAGATTTTTCACAAATAGCAATGTTTGTGCAAGCAAGAGTTGTCTGCCAAGTGAATTTAGTAATGTAATATGTACTGAAGAAGGCCTACAAAATAAAGTTTCTTTAATGCTAATCTTAGAGAGCTTCTACCTCAAGTTTAGGTGCTGAGTGAAGTAAAATATACACAAAGGCCAATATTATCTTTTACAGCAAAATGAAACCAAAATATAATAATGTGCAATATTTAATAACTTTTCTTGAAGTAAACTTAAACTTCAAACGGTCATAGTCATTTACACATTCATTACACTTTATAATCACAAGCAAAAAACAGGTGAACCAGGCTTGAATACATTTCTCCATATGGCCAAGGGCTGAGTACTTCTTGTTTGAATTAATATTCGTTTTAATAGTAACTAATAAAATGAGACACTAAAACAACACGCCTCATAAGAAACCCACGTAGGCGAAAAGTAAACAAAACGATTTTAGCAGCAATATGGCCAAACCAATCAAAAATCGGTTACTCTTTTGTTGCCACTGTCCTTATAAAATCACCGACCGAATCTCGTGCCAGCGCCCCCTATCTCCGAAACCTTAAATACAAGAGGTAATAGTTTACTTGTAGTAAATAATTACTGTAATTCTTACTTCTTAGCTGTAACAGAGCAATAACTACTGGTAATAGCCAGTTTAAAGTAGCAGTAGACGATAATTTTTTCTACTCTGCAATGACTTAATTTACTTTATAGTAATACGTTATAGAAGTATATTTGAACGTAATGGAGTAGTCTCTGCAAAGTTCCAGAAGGTACTGTTACTTAAAAGTTGTAATTTAGTAAACAGATTAGAAACAGTAACTTTAAATAATTACTACTATGTCACGGAAAAGAAATGACGACCTTGGAGACAATTCCTTAAGTAGCTACTTGGCAGTAGTTATTATATAATTACATTACATGGAAAATTACTATAAAGTATTATTCGCAGTAACAAATATATAATATTTAAAAACGTGTATCCCAAAGTGTTTGTTGATATATAGTGGGATTATTAGTAATAAATACGTAAAAACTCTTAAAGAGTAGAAGTGGAAACAGTTGTAGATACTTTGGTGCTAGCTGGGATAAAACTGTCTTGATTACTATGAAAAATGTTTAGGAAAATATAGTACTAAATATTAATCCAAGTGAGTGTTCAAGAAATTTTAGATAAAGATTTTTTTTACTGGAATAACTTCATCATGTATGGTTATATATGCAGTTTCCTTTTCCTTTTTTAAATCGGGATCTATCTTATACTTTTGGCAACATTTAAAATGCTACTTACCAGGATTTCCACCTTTCTTGTAAATCAACGTACAAATCCTTGTGAGATTTCACACATTTTCTTATCCTTCTCTTTTTAAATTCTTTTCTGAACAAACTACTTACATTCCTTTTTTTGGGGACGAAATCATTATTAGCTTCTGAAAAACTATATCATCTAAAAAATTGCAATAGTGTGTCATATGCCATATTTTTCCTATTATTACACATTTTATTTTTGATTTGCTATTTTCCAGGCTTATGGATATTTATAAAGTCTGTAAGCACGACTTTAGTCCACCTTTTTAATACAACTTAATTACTTGCTTAAAACTGCACCGATCAAAGTCAACAACTCTGGCCACTTAACATTTGATATATTAGGTATATAGTATATGAAAGTAAATTTATCGTACAATCTAAAAAATCAATGCGCAAATAAATATCTCATACAGTAATGAAATTTTAATCTGAAAACAATGTCTGAACCATCCGGTATACTTCTGATCAGTACAAAACTTAAAAAAAAAGATCAAAATACTAAAACTTTCTATATTAAATAATTTCAATTATTTAATATAGATCCCGTAATTGTCGTAGTATGTAACGGGGGTAATAATTTAGGCTCTCGTGGAGTATTGGGAGCTTAGGAATGCCACGGTAACAAAATTGCTAAGGGAATAATTAATAGCTCGATAGAATATTAAGCAGAGAAAAGAGGCAGCTATTAGTGCTGTCAAATAAGAGACGTTTATTATTTTCATGGCAGGCGGACTTACTTTGCCTTTATGTATACATATGACTCCGAACTTACGCCATGTAACAAAATATTTATTATTATTACATGAAAATCCAAGTAATAGTTTTCATAACCATAAAAAATCAAAAAGAAACGAAACAGCTGAAACAATAAGCAACTGTTTAATCGACAGATTTAATAACGACAAAATAATTGATCTTTCTATTGATCTTGAACCAAGTTGTTCATTATCTTATTGAATTTAAATAAGCAGCAATAGCTGGTCTCTTGGCTTAGGCAGTTTTATATTGCCTGTTCTACATTGAGATAAAGAAATATTTTTTTATTTGGATATCAAAAGGTTAGACCAAAAATGTAGTGCATGAAGAAGCCTTAATTTGAAGATTTTAATTTTTGCGTATCTCTATTTTCTCATTTATTACTTATTTTTATGTACACGTTCCTCAATTCTCTACTTCGATTTATACGTGTACCGAAGTGTGCTTTCGTGTGATACTCTTGAACCAAAAAAAATATCGAGTTTCGTCGATATTTAAAAATGTCAATACACAAGTTTTATCTAAATAGACTTTGGGCGATCTCGAAATATTACCCTCGTAAGTAGGAAAAAATCACTATCAGAGATTTTTTAGATATTTTACAAATCTTTATATGTCCAGGTCCCTGTTTTAAACAAATTCTACTTTAATCCCTTTTCTTAACTTCCACCTTCCATCAGTATTAGCTTTCCCATACCATATGCACGAAATTATTCTCAAGATAAAAAATAGGTACGGCGTTTCTTCAAAACAGTTAATACCATCTGGTTTTAAAGCTATTCCAGCCATAGTCCTAAAAAGGGCGCTTCTGAACTGGCCCATATCCTTGCCAGGTTTTTCCAGGTGTTCTATAACAAGGGCATTTTTCGTAATAGCCTCTTCCCAAAAAGGGACTCAAAACTCTTCTCTCTAACTAAAAACTCATAACCCTACTCCCAATTACGTGTAAGGCAATGGAGAAGTATATCAAAACAAATCTTTTAAATTACCTTGCAAGATATAAACTTATCCATGACAGGTAATACTGCGTCCGCCACCAAATGTTCAAACCATTTGTTCATACCTTTCTAACCACAACTGAAACAAGCCCAAGCATTTGATCAAGTCTTTTTTCCTTTCAAACAGAAGTATTTTTGTAGGAGTTGATAACCGTTGAACAGGGTTCAGTGTTGGCATCTACCCTATTCCTTCTATATATCAATTATCTGCTTCCTTCTACCAGCAATCCAACATACAATTTCTCAAACCGTGGACCTCCATAAATTCGTAGAATGGGTTGGAAAGAACCTTGTCTAGTTTAACGCCACTAAGAAACAATCATGCTTACTATCTCCCAACGTATCTCCTAATACTCACATCATTTGAATGAATAATCAAATGCTTGAAGCCAAAGATTCCTTTAGCCCAGTTGGTATCAGTTTTCAGAAAACTCTGGAATTGCTCACATCACCTCAATTGCCACACCAGCCGCGAGGAAATTAGGTTTCCTTTTCCAAGCTCGAAAATACTTTTCTGTATCACCTTTACTTTATGCAAATCAGATACAGCCTTAAGTGTTACACCCATATATGGGGAACAGCATCTCCTTTAATCCTTAACATTCTTGATTCTATCCAACGAAGAGCCTGACTGATCCAAATATCACAAGGAATTATCCACTATTATACCTTCCTTAGTCATTCCTGCCAGGCAGACACGAGCATCGGCCTACAAACATCCCTTCACCACCCAATTGCAACGATCAAGGACCTCCCACTTTGCTGGCTCCTTTAACTCAGAATATCTTGATTATGGAATGTGTTACCAGCAACGGTCTTTCCTACTTTTCCTAAGTTGCAATAAGTCATAGAAACTAGCTGGTAAGATTTTACTAATATTCCAAAAAGCTTGAAACATTAGTATCAGCCTTTATACCTTTTAATAAAGAAAATAAAATTGTTAGAAAATAAAAATGAATGGCAAAAGTTGGTAAATTGTTTTTTCCTGTATCTTCATTTTGTCAGGAATAGTGAAGAACAAAAGTTCATCCCGAGGGAGTTCCTTCATAGATTGGTTTTATTCTATTATTATATAGGAAAGTGAAATGTAACACAATATGAATATTTATGTAGTATTATTAGAGGCCTATATGCGGGAGTAAACAGAGGCATACTTTACTGTCCCTGATAAATGGAGGTTATCATCACGAAGAAAGTTCCCGGTAAAGCAATTTTTTTATTGTATGTATACAATTACGCTATATAAATTATCTACGTAAATGTTTCTCTTAATTTTATAATCTCAATGTATTTACCTATACTGTTTCTAATTTAAAATTTTTTAATTTTTTAATTCATGTTATATATGCGATGTTTTCCTTCAGCTAATGTCTGTATTTTCTATCTGGTCTTGTAATTTGATGATTTACATTGCTGTTTCTATCTCCCCCTAGACAACTTCTAGTTTGTAAAAAGTATTCTTCTACGTTAAGGTAAGAGTTTTTTCTCATCAGACAGGCAGGACATATGTCCAAAAGTGCGTTTATGTCCAATAGCTCGGTTATTGTGCGAATTTTAAAAAAATTATACGAAAATGTAGGGACTGCTGAGAGCTACAACTTAATTTTCGATTATACAGGGTTGAGGATAGGTTTGCTACAAACCAACTTTACATTTTTTTTAATGCGTTAGCCTAAATCATTTTAGCATGGTAAAAACTCCCAAATGTGGTCTTCTTTCAACGCCGGTATTTCAGGCAAAGCTTTACTTTAGGATGATATATGTAGACATATCTTCGCAGAATCGTATATCGAGAAAACATCAGTTAAATCAGGTACGGCTGCGTGTCTAACTTAGGGTCAAAAGTAATACATATCAAGTACTGAAAAACCGCTTTTTTTTATTCTTTTCGGAGTAAAAAAACATTTTATTCTTGAACTGAGTAGGCGAGTTAAAGACAAATATGCTAAACGTTTCATTAATCAGAAGATCAGCTTGACAATAGAATATACAGAATGCCGCCTCGGTATAGGACACTATTCAAGTTATCTCAGAATGATAATAGTGTCATTCCGAGAAAAACAGGTATGAAATAGATATTGAGTATGTAGAGAAAATGAAAAATCTAGGACTATTTTTGGATCAAAACTTTCGTTTAATACCCACATTAATAATATATGCCGACGCTCTTTCCTTAAACTTAAAATGATATTAAAAATAATTGACCACCAATGTTAAAAAAGATATGCCTGAAAGCCTTGCCCTCTCTATTAGAGATATCTTAACATGGTTTACTCACAAACCAAAATAAATGTGAAATACAAAAAATATAAAATGCTTGTGTTCGCTATGTAAATAATTTGTCACCAACAGACCATGTGAGCCAAACTGTTCGTAAGGTTTTTGATCAAAATATGTCTCACAGTCTCAGTTTTTTATTTTAGACCGCTCAAATACTTTGCAAAATTGAAGATCTATAGAGATGAAACAAACCCGCTAAATGTACGTTTCAGAGAAATGTTTATTCTCCCATAGCATAACAGAGAATTTTTTAAGTCGTATTTTATGTATTTACCTGCTCAGATTTACAATCTCTTTTCTGACGATTTTAACGACCTCAGTAAATTTGCATTTTAAAAAATATATTCTTTTATTAGGCACAGTAAAGTGTGACCCTTTTCAGTTAGGCACATAGTCATTTATTAACACTTGAGTACTGCCTTTTCAAACATTTTTATTGAGCGGCATTTTGTTTCACCATATTGGATTCGTACAAAATAGTTCTTACCTAAGCCGCACTTGACTTTGGCCAATCTGCCTTTGTTTCCTACTACTACAGACTTTATTAGCTTTCTTTTAAGAAATCATGGTGTTTGGGATTAGACCGTGTCAAATTGGAATTAATATCCGACGGTTCGGCTTCGATTGCACGAGGTACCTTCAGGGATCTTTACTCCTCGAGATCTGAACACTGAATGAGCTCGAAGAGATTAAGGCGGGCTTTTGTACCCGACTTATGCTCGGCGAAATGTGACCCTGAGTCAAGATCGCTTTCCACATGTGATGTAGCCGTAACCCGTATCTCTAATGAAATTTTTTTCTTCTCTAATTTTTTATTTATAAAATCCGGGAACCGATGCTAGAAACTTGTTTCCTTTACGTTTAAAATGGCCAGTGGTATGTTGGTGTGCAGCTAGAGCAGATTAAACAATTTGTTTATTTTTAATACATCGTTGATGACAAGTCTAGTTGATATTGAGCGTTTCTCCCACATAAATTTTTCCACAGGAGCAAGGAATTTTATATACTCTTTTTGTTTGAAAAGGTACAATGCCTTTCGGGGATGGCAAGCATTGTCCAATCTTCTTATATGTATTGAAGATTGCCCGTATGTTGGACCACCGAAGTAATCAACCTATTTTGTCTGTAGCGCCATGTATGTAGGGAAGAACAACACTACCTAACGGTGGCCCTTTGTCATTCTCCTTCCGCGGGGTTGGATTACTATATATTTCAATTAAACGCGTGATATGTTCAATGCAATAGCCATTCCCTCTCAGAGCTTCGGTCAGTTTCGATGTTTCCGATGCTAGAGAATCTTGATCAAAAATCGACATGGCTCTAAAAACTAGTCAGTTCACCTATTTCTTTTGTGCTTTCAATTGGCATTTAAATACCTATTTGTATGAGTCGGTTTTCCATTCTACACAAAATGTCCTAATGTACCATTTTCCTTCTTTTGAACACAAACATCTAGAAAGGGAATCGTTCCATTAGATTCAATTTCCATTGTGAACTTGATATAATGATGTTGTTGATTAAGGTGGTCTAGGAATATGAGGCCAAACGAAAAAAGTGTCATCTACATATCTGAACCAGTGTTTTGGTTCAAAGGCTTACATAAAGATATTCGCTACCGCATCCCGATCCCATAACTGCCCCTGAGATTTGTTCATAAAAAGTTCCTTGAAAAATGAAATAAGTATATGTAAGACAAGCTTACACTAGGTCTATTAAGATTAGTTTTATTTTAATTCAAATTTAGGTGTCACTTTCTTTATTTTCAAAGTTTGAAAATAGGGTATAATTTTAAAACACACTTAAATTGTATTGTCCTGTGTTATCTTAAATGCCACATACTAGGAAAATCAATTTCTAAGACTAGACCGACCATAAAATTTTGTTGGGGGCACAAGACTTTGTAATGAGCTTGTTTAACGATACACCTCATATCAGTTCAAAGCTACATTTAATTTTGTGCAAAATTTATGGCACACCCTTAATTTTTGACCGTTTTTTAGCTATGCCGCGAACTGACTGAATTAGAAAACCTGTTTTCTATGATTCTTTTCACAACTACAAACATTTTATTTCACCGTCATTTTGTTCCGCCATCTTGAATTCGTACCATAATTTTACCAGTTCATTTCTATATCATACTTAATTCTTCTCGTTTTAGTAATTATTTTTTTGATGTTTCACTAGGTCGTCATTTTGTTCCTCCTGATTGGATTTTTACCAAAATGTTACCAGGTCATATGACCCTTAATTTTTTACCAAAATTTGATCGATCGGTAATTTTTTAGCTATGCTGCGAACAGATAAACAAACCGACGGAATTGAGAAAACAAGTTTTTCGGCATCTAGAGACCCTGAAACGTGAAGATGTGCAGAAATCTCAGAAGGTGATTTTTTCACGATTACAATATTACATCTCTTTAACGGAGGAATTAAAAAGGTTCGGCAGTCTGATATTAGACATATATCTCAGGCTGTAATAGCTTTTTTTCTTGTCTTTTTTTTCCGTATCCCAGGTACCTGAATTAATCGGCTCTTGTTTCCTAGTACTACAGACTTTATCAGTTTAATTTTATTTTAATTAAAATTAAGATCTTACTTTCATTATCCATAAAATTTGGAAAATAGGGTACAATTTTAAACACTTAAATTTTATTGACCTGTGCCATCTTAAGTGCCACATACTAGGAAAATCAATTTCTAAGACTAGGCCGACCATAAAACTTTGTTGGGGGCGCAAAACTTTGTAATGAGCTTTGTTAACGATACACCTCATTAAATTTACTACATCAATCATTAAAGTCATGTGAAAATTCCACGATCTAAAATGAAGGTAAAGTTTATGTTAATTACATAAAAGTTCAGCAGGCGTGAGCACAAAAGTTATTAAACGTTTCACACCTATAAAAGGCTTATTTACTTTCAGAGGCGGGTTTAGGTAAATTCGTAAAGCTCAAACTTGGATTTTGTTGTTGTGGCGAGAATTATGTGCTAAAGTGGAAAATAGCCCTCGGGCGAGGATGTTAAAGAGGATTATCTATGGAGTTTTTATGAGCATACTATGTGTTTAAGGTAATTACGTATGGAGTGTATTTACAAGCAGTAAAACTTTAGAGCTACAAGTGTAAAATATAATACTAAAAATGTAAATCTACAAAAATAAAACTATTAATAATACACAAAAAATTGGGAAATAAATCAGGTTGAGTAATACATCTTCTATACATTTATTTTAAAAAAATTACTGCCTACGCGCTTCGACAAATCGTGTTATTTTCAAGGCTAGACCTATAATCAAGGGATATTATTCCATTTTTATATACTATTAAACTGATATTGGGGTTGTTTAGTAATAACTAGAAGCGAACCGAAGAATGAATTCATAAAACTATTTACAGATAAATCCGGCACAAAGCAAATAATATACAAGACACTGACAATGTCCAAATTAAACAAAAGCATATACAATGCACTTGAAACTGTTTATAAGGAGGAATCATCATATCTATTTGGGAAACCTATTATCAAACATTCAGAAATCCCAACGTATTTAATCTAATTAAGTAACAGTTAAACAGTTTTAGGCATTGAACTCGTAGCTAAGCTGGGCTAGCTATCGGATCGCTAATTAGTTAATAAAGGGCTCACTTATAATTCGTTGCATTTGATCAATATCTTTGACACAAGAACCACCTTGAATTTCCATTTAGTTATTTGAGCCATTTAGTTCATTTTAATGCGACAAGTGTAGCCTCTGAAGCTAAAAAGAGTTAATCTTCACATTTTCTATGAAAGGATTTTATTAATCTTTCTGATGTATACAGTGATATACAACTTAGTTAAAAACACAAGTGTGTTGTTTTTTATTGGATCTAAGTAAATCCAAGTACATTGCTGATATAATCCATTTGAGATTTGTTCCACTAGTAAAGTGATATTTAACTTTATCAAAAGAAAATAACTTAAAGTACCAGATCTTTTTTTCAAACCACTTATTTAAAAGTAATTTATTGTTAATTATTTAAGAGAATAATTTGCCTAAAATAATTTAAGATAGAACTAATTGAATAAATGAATGAGAAAATGTTTTAGTTTCTAATAATTTTATTCGTTTTATTGTATCAATTTGCATTCAACTGATACAATATATCTTTAGTTTTTTGGTAACGCTAAGTTTTATTTATAATATAAATATTTGCTTGGTTTTACAAAAACACAAATTAGCCACGCAGAATCAGCACTTACCGTAATATAAACTTACGAGTTGTTTTGTTTATTTATTATTTTAAATCACATGCACCTTCGAAATTAGAAAATAGTTTATAAAGAATTTGATCTTATAAGTCGTATCTAAGATTAAATAATTATGCAGGCACCAAAATCCTAACACCATAAACATTGAACAGGGTACTCATTACATTAACGTTGATGGTGACATGCAAATCCGTAGAGATATGTTAGTTGACACAGTTAGAGATGTAATAACTTATTGAAAATATTTCCGTAAATTTTATAAATCATGCTATATGGTTCGTTCAGATTGTTTGATAGAGAGTCCGACTGCGAAACAGCAATATAACATAATTTTTTTCCAAAATTGTGACCCGTCTGTCATACATATTCAGAGTTACAAGAATAATAAGCTACACAATCAACGAACATTTACGATCCCAATGATTTTCACACGACCATAGTAGCTATGAGATTGACTCTAAGCAGGGGCCTGCGGGGAAATTTTAAGAAAGAGAAGCAATTTTTGGAAACTTACCTAATTGTAATGTAATTCGATTCTTCGATCATTTTTTGCAAATTCGTCAATGACGTCATCATAAAAACGTCGATGCTCCGACATATTTTGGACAAGTTTATTTTCAATGGACAACAGCGATGTATGCGAAAGTCTCTCGTGCCCCGTTGAAATTCTAATGAAATTTTTTATACGTTTAAGTGTTAAAAAATTGCGTTCGACTGATGAACTTGTAGCAGGTATTGTCAATACTAATTCACACAATTTCGACATTTCGGTGTAGGCATCTTCCAGCTCCTTGTCTTTTAAAAATTGCATTAGTTCCTTAGCGTTATTTTTTGCGCTAATGTCATCAGTTTCGTAAATCACTTTTAGTTCAGATCGCAGTAACACTCGGTCGAAGAACTGTCCATAATGAAAAAGAAGAGATTTAAACGCATCTTCTGAAAAAGTTTTTCATTTAAATGCATCAAAATTGCAGAGCTCGAGGAATTTAAAATCTGAATTTAATCGATTATTTCATAAAAGAGGCGTCTGTATGATGTTTGAACATCTCCCACCTTGTCTCTTCGAAGACGCTTGGCTTGTGGCTCTACATTTAACGTCATCGTTTTCTCCCAAAATAGGTCATAGTCATCTCTTTTTTGGCTTAACATGGACTTAAAATCATCCACTTTTTTTAGGCAAAAAGCAATATCATTTGTTTTAGTTTGTAATATATTAAAAACATTGTCCGAGAATGGAAATATTTCTGAAAATATGTTCAACAAATAATTAAAATTAAAATCTCGTTTCAAACAGTCCAAAAAACCCCTCGAACTATTTATTACTTCTGAGTCCCACGTTTCATCATTTTCTATTATATTCTCAAATAGTTCAATCAGTGATTCACGATTTTCAGATACTGTTAACACAAGTCTCCCATAATAGTTCTACCTAGTAGGAGCTACTTTGGGCAATCGTTTGTGGACAATGAAGTCCAAAGCTTGTGTACATTTTGTTGACTTGGAAAAAAAAGCAGCCATGCCACTTAAAGTAGCGAAAAATACTTTACACTCTTTAATGTGATTGATGGACTAGGATAAAACTAAATTTAATTTATGAGCAAAACAATGGACAAACACAGCACTTGGGAACGTTTCTCGAACTTTAGCTCTCAGGCCCCCTAATTGTCCTGCCATCACTGCAGCTCCATCATAGCTTTGAGCAACCAATTTTTTCTCTCCATTAATTTCTTTAGTAACGTTATAAACTACGGTATATAATACATCTGCTGTACGATTTTCGGATACAAACCTAAAAATCGCTCTTGAATACTTCCGTCTGTTTTAATGTAGCGTATTACTATAGATAATTGGCTAAAATTAGTGAGATCAGTTGTTTCGTCCAGAACAATAGCAATGAACTGCGCCTCGCCAATCTCCTGCTTAATTCTTTTTAGAATAATGGTTGCAACAGCGCAACTTAAATCATTCTGGATTCGATTCGACATTCCGCGAAAAACTCTAGACTGCTCTAAATGATTTTTTAAGCAATCATTATATTTGGCCATTAAACTAAGTAAATCTTGAATATTTCCTCTATTTGAAGAAAACTTGTTTCGTCATGACCTCTAAATCCCAATTTGTGCTGTCCGAGAAAACAAACAACATCGATAAATCTTCTTAATATTTGCCTATTTTTATCGACTAGTTCATTGTGTTGGCGGTGACTAATTTCCAACTGTTTATTAAGGGCGTGTTCAATTCTGGTTTTGCCGAAGACTTTTTCTTTTATGACGGCCTGCAAATGCGCTTTGGACATAATGTGTCTTTTTACTGCATTATGGAAATTGTTTAAATCAGAAAAACCAGTTTTATTCCAGAGACCTTTTTCATTTTTAAAAAGTAAACATGGCCAACAAAATAATTTACTTATATTTTCACACCCTGTTAGCCATTTAAATTATTCGTATTGTTTTTCCGGATAAAAATGTCTAATACAGGTTTTGATTTTTGTGGTTAAATTTTCCATAGGCGGTTTTGCCCTTCCTTTGAAAATTATTTGAAGCTTATCAGCGAATTTTGACGTTGAAAATCCCTTTATTATTAAGACATACCATACACATTCTTCTTACTAAATTCTCCAACATTTTCAACGTTATTACCGACAGCCGAAGTTGACGGTATTTGCATATCCACGTCCGTATTATTGTCTTTCATATCGCACCATGCACGACGCGACCTAGGTATCACACAACACACGGATAGCCGTTCAAACAAAGAACGTACTCCAACGATAGCTTTCGCCACCACTTAAAGCACGCGACTGAAATGCAAAAATTGCAAACAGCCGGTGGAAAGTTCAACAACCTCTGGCTCGATTCACAGGAAATCAAGCATACAGGACTTGGCTGCAGAGAAGCTAACGGCCCACATAGGTTTTATTCGATATTCTATTGTGACTGGGTCGGAGTCAAGGCCGCATTTATTATGGGCTTGATAATTAAGATAATATCTAAGCATTTTTAATATAAACTAAATTAATGGTTTCCTATTTCAAAAATTACATTTTAGAAGATGTTTTGTAATTTTTTTTTGGGGAAGCACTGCTTCTCTTGCTTCCATGGACTGCACGCGCCTGATCTAAGCAAGAGAATCATAATTTCGATATTTATAAGAAGTTTAAAGTTTTACGTCATCACAACAAGTCCTTAAAATTTGACATATTCGAAACTATTGAGATTGGTATTTCGCAGTCAGACTTTCGATCAAACAGTCTGAACGAACCATCTAGTATGATTTATAAGAGATATGCAAGTACTATCATTTAATCCCCCGTTACTGTTTCACCAAATGCATCTTTGCGATTCTGTATGGCACCGACAGCTTTAAGATGTAATTGTTCCGCTATGCAAGGAGTTTTTAAGTTTTTAGTACTTTTTAACATGTTTTGTTTTATGTGTGTATCTTGATTTTTAAAACGGGTTTGTGACGAACTTTCCTATATGACTTAGGTTTTAAGTGTTGCCTCTAGTTACTAGTAAACCACTTCAATATAATTTCGATATTAAATAAAAATAAAATAACATCTCTTTCTTATAGGTCTAACCCCGATGATGGCATTGTTGAAACTCGTGCGCAGTATTTTGGAAGCAAATATTTAGAAGTTATATAGTTATCTCCCCAGTTAGAATGAACCTTCTATAGAGCAGTTATGATTTTATAGTACTCAAGAAGTCTTCCTTTTGAGTTTAAATACCCTGTGCGATGTCAACAACTTGAAACATATTATGTATTAGTTTACTATACTAGGTGAGACAGAGATTGAATTCAACCTGATATTTCGTTATTGTTTGACATATTTATTTTAAATGTTTGGTATTAACATATTCCAGTTTGTGTTAAAAAAAATAAATTCGACTGCCGGCTAAGCCGGAAGTGAAAGCAATTTCTTAAATGCAGTTGATGCAGCTGTATGATAAGATCTGATCAAATCGCTAAGAAAGTAGATCAATTAACAAGAGATGTTAAAGTGACAATTCGATATGTAATATTCTTATGCAATTCAAGTAATCGAATTAAATATATGAAGTCATTTAGCAAAATGCTAAGAATTGGCAGCATTGCGACGCGATTGTTACCGCGCCCATCTACCACATCGCATTCTTCCAGTAACAGTAAAGATTTAGAAATCACGAAATCACATTGAAAATCATGAAACGCATACGAAAAAAAAATAAATTGTTTTTCATTTCCTGAATTAATTACGTACACATTTTAAAGAAATAATCGTTCCCCAGTTCACTATCTAAAATCAAACCATTAAGTTAGATAGATAAGTTTCAAACGAAATTAGTTAAAGTAAAAAATAATGTTTTTAACACGCTTTTATTGGCTTCACTACTTGTCTGATTGTATGTTGGTTTGTCTGGTTTAAATCATGTAATGGATTTTTCACCACTCCCACATTACCGATACCGATACACTTTCGGATATAAAAAGTTCGAATTTTTTTAGTTAACATTAAGAAATTCAAAATGGCGGTGCCAATACGGTCGTCGAATTTTGTTACTTCTGTATATTAAACCGAAAATTTAACGAGTATCAGCATTTAAAGACTCAAAATAGCGGTGTCAACCTGACAATTACTTAAGAATGCGCAACAAAATTCAAAATGGCGTCGCCAATATATATCGAACAAATTTTGTCATTTGCACGGATTCGGCTGAAAAATCGGTATCTAGGAGTATTTGTTAGTTATGAAATTTTAGTCAATATTTGATTAAAATTTGGCATTTGGAGGTAATTAAGACTGCACTGCAAATATTTGTCAACATTAAAAATTCATGAAGCTGGTACTAACATGGCGGAATTTTAACAATTGTATAGACTTGACTGAATGTCAGCATCTGGGGGTAGCAAATATTTAAAAAATCTTAGTAGGAAAGCTAAGACTGCCAGCGAATTTTAACATTTTTGTAGATTTTATTTAAAATCGATACTGTTTCGCACTTGATTTTTATGCAAAATTTCAACTTTGGATAAGTAGATACTAACATTTTAAACATTTTATTAGACCGCCGTTTTGTTCCACAATAATGGTTTCTCACCAAAATTTTACACAAGCTTTTTTAGGACCCCCGGTTTTTGTGTAAACTTTAAATTCAATCCAGTAAGTACTTTTTTCAGACCGAATTTTTAAACATTTAATTAGGCCACAATTTTGAATTTGTCTCAAAATTTTTACCAATTTATGCTTATATAATATTTCATTTTTGGCCATAATTTGAAAATAATTGATGAAGTAATTTTTTGCACTGACTTTTATAACATTTTATTAGGCCGCCATTTTGGATTTGTAGAAAAACTTAACAGTTGATGGTCATGTCACACCTAATTTTTCTGAAAAATTTGGAGTGAACTGGATAAGTAGTTTGTTAGTAATAATTCTGTTAACATTTCAATAGGCCGCCATTTTGTTCCGCATATTGGATTTATACCAAAATGTTACCACGTCATCCTCAATAACCATTAATTTAGAGTAAATAGGATAAGTAATTTTTGCGTTTTGTCGCGGACAGACATACAGACAAACCGACAAACGGACCAACGGAATTGAGAAAACATGTTTTTTGCGACTAGTTTTCTGGTCCTATTGCGAGGAAAGTAAAAAGAAGCGAGTGCTATTAGACAAAAATAGAATAGCTAATTTTCATATCGATATTCCATGTTAATAGCTAAATTAAAAAAAAGATTTTTTTTAAATTATCAGTATCCTAAATCTTAAATTCTAACCAGTTTAGGACATGTTTGAAAACATATTTTTACTTTTGATTACTCAAAGGATCACCATTTAAATTTCTAACAACACATAAATAAAAAACTGGCCTAAGTCAAATGAAAATTAAAAAATGCTCGGAAATCACAGTTGGTTTTTTTTTGGGGGTGAGACGGCTCTAGACAATTACCTAGTAAATAATACTTCAAGTTAGGTTAGCATACAACAGCATCTAGGTGATTATTGGGAATAAAGGTGAACACGAAAATATTGCTATATAGATAAAGATTTATAATTTTGATATATCGAAAAAAACAATTATTATAGTCGAACTGGTCCGCTATACCATTTTATACTATAATTATTTTAATTCTCTGATAGGAAAAAACTATTGTTATCGTGAAAATAATCACCTCCGAGACTTTTTTGTACCATTTCGCTTCTGAGGATTATCACATGACCCCGCCAAAATAAAAGTTAGATTATACTGACCCGATTTACAAGTCCCCTGGAAAAAGAAATTTGCAAACTCACGTTGTCGCACTATAGTTAGGTCAACTGAAGCTCCTAACGTAATGTCCAAGAAAAAGTAAATAAAACTTAAATATATTTAAAAAGTCACTGTTCTCCTAATCTTACCGCACCTTTAGAACGCTGCTTCTTGAAGAAACATATAATTACAAGATTTTAACAATTACTCAATAATACATTAAAACACATGCAGTAGTGAAGCTAAGAAAAGCTGGGTACCTAATGATAATTTTAATTCATTTAACTTCTCCGTTAAAATATTTTTTCTCAAATTAATTTCTTTAATGTTCAAGTTCATTGTAGTTTCACGACCCGCTATTGATTTTTAAGCTACGCTAGTCACGTGAAATCTATGCTGTAGACTATTGTATTACTATACTATAAGAATCCCTTGTCAATAAAAGTGGGATGGTTTAACACGACAGTGAGATGGTCTAATATGTGGAGTAGTCGATCGGGGTTGTCAAATCTAATTAAAACTCTTGTTACTGGTGTAATCTGATCTGAGGCTTTGGGTATTTTAGCTTGTATTTTACTATTTTGCAATAAAGATAATTTCTTTATACTGCTTAAAAACTAATACTGGAAAAACATTATTATTCTTTGTATGAAAATTTTATTGCATCATGTTTAAACATATCCACCGTAATATAAATTGGTATAAACATTGGAGTTCCTGGCTAGGCTTTGCATCGTCGTACGATCGACATTATACTGTGAGGTAATCTTGGCAGTGGCTAAATATGGAAATAATGAACTTTGTTTTTATTCTTACTCTAAGAATTTACCCTTAACGCTACTCTGGCGGCATAACAGTAGTATGATACTCTAAACCGGACGTTGATCTCATTTGGGGCCGCAATTCCCTTGTCATATATATTTACGACGTCGTTTAAGAGGCTCATCTCAGATTAGCATCGCATTTATTGTTATTTTGCATTACAAGGATCTTCATGAGCACCTTCGCCACATTTGGCGCTGCCGAAAGGTGGCTCCTCCATCCTGTCCCTACTAGGTTTATTTGGAAACTCAGTGAGAAAAAAAAACGGAATATTAAAAACACTTAAAGTGTATTGTTAATAACTATTAATTAAGATCACTAGTTTATCACAAAGTTACAAAATACAATTTTAACCCATAGAAAGTTAGAGCGATTTCTAAGGGAGGACCTTATTTGATCAAACTTGAATATTACTAGAGAACAACGATATTTATAAGGAAAAAAGTTATTTTACATTTTTACGACGAATAACGAATAAATCCCGTCTTAAACAGAAAGACCTTATCAGATCACCAGCAACGTACTAGTAAAAATAATGCTAGCACATAACAAAATCACCCTTTTATAAATTAAAGGAAGCAAACGAGTCAATGCATGGTTCTCTTCCGATTCCTGTTGCAAACAAGTAAGGAGTTCATATTCATGCACCCGCGTGCCGTTCTAGTCTTATCTCAACTTCTTCGGAATCTTCACCTTCGATGCATATGGACGACGTTGGGTTCTAGTACAAATTGCTGATTATTTTTAAGTCTCGTTTACTTAGTCCTATTCTAGTTAAGATTTCCAGTAACTTGTTGTGCTGCACCCTATCGAACTCCTTCTGATAGTTAATAAAACATGCGCAAACATCGCAGTTGACGTCTTTGCATCGCTGAAAGAGTACCGGTAAGCTAAACAAAGTCTCCCTTGTTCCCAGAAATTCAATTGTTTGCCACTAATGTATTCTTCGCATATCTGGAACAGTCTTTGACGTAATATTTTCAGGAACAATTTCAGAAAATGGCTCATCAAACTAATAATTCGATATTCTTCGTAAAGTCCAGCATTCGACTTTTTTGGAATCACGATGAAGGTAGATCCCAACCGTATATGTGGTTGAATATTCGTGTCAGCCAGCGAATGCGGTTTTCATCGATTAATTTTAAGAACTTAGCGTAGACAATATCTGGCCCAGGGGATTTTCATTCTTTAAGTTGCGCTATGGCTTTTCTAATTTTGTCTACTGTTAGGTAGCTCTTCCAATTTTAGGGGAAGCTCAGGTCTAGCATCACCGAAGGGTTCGATTACATACTGTGTTCATGTTTCCATTTTTTGTTTTCTGTCGATGATAATGTTGCCATTAGAGTCATGCACTCTTCCTCGACTGACTTTGCCTGCTCTTCTTATTGCCCGTCTTATCCGATTTTGTACGTTTTTATATTTAGCTGGGTTTTTCTGTGTTTTTTTGGTGTTCCATCAATGTCAAGATATGTTTCGTCATCCAGCCATTTATGCCTTGTTCTTCCGTTATGAGATGTGTCCTTTCAATCTTATTAAAAACCTTCCAATATTTTCCTCGTTACTGCCTTCCCCGATTTTGGCATTTAGATCTCCCTTGAGTATTGTCATATATTTTTTGCCGAATTGACTAAGTGTTCTTGTGACTAGCTCGTAGAATCTTTTTACATGATATTAAGCTTCCGAGATGAGTGTATAAAATGTGACACATTCTTTCCGAGATAGGTGTATAATTGTGTTGTCCGGAGTCATTATCCCAGTGTGTGACACTGTGGTTGTCAATTTTTATCTGACTCGTACCTGGCCATCGCATTTCTTCGATGCCCGTTATGTTGACTTGAAATCTTGTAATTTCTTGGATAGTATTGTCTGTTTTTCCCGCCTGTAACATTGTCTTTACGTTCCATGTACAAACTTTTATGGCCAGCCCGGGGATTCTTAGCATCTTCTGACCACTGTCGCCACTGAGGCCTGCCGGGGACCAAGGCCCATATTTCTATTCGTTTCTGCCTTATATGAATGGGAGCATAATGTTTCCTAGAGTCGCTGCGACTTCGCTTAGAGCTTATACAAGAAAACCCTATTGAGGAGCAGCTGCCCTTTTCATACTCCTATATTATCCCTAGAAATAGTGTTTGCCATTTCCGCCAGATCCGTCGTACCGAAATCCATTTTTTAGATAAGAATTATCTAAGTGGGTTCAGAGAAGAGGTCTTTGTTGCCCTTAAACCAAGTTAATGTCCACGTATGATACCACAAACAAAGGCAAAAAAAAATGTAAATAAGACATGTAAATTGAATACCAGTTGTGGTAAAAAAATTGACAAGTATAAATTTTGCTTAATTAGGTATTTAACTTATCAAAATTCTGGCACATTCACAAACAAAATGCCGCCCTCAGATTTGTCTCCCCGGACAAATGTCCAGATTGTCCGTCCTTACAGCGGGCGCTGTTTCCAATCTATACTGTTGATCAATGTCTAGACCTAATTAAAAGATCAGCGAAAAAAACTAATTCTCTCTCATTGAATGAACTCAGCGAACTAAATGCGGTTTTATATCTTCAATAGATCTTTATAAAACATAAGTCAAAGTCAAAATAATAATTTCGTTTACTGAAGAGGTCACTAATTAAATTGATAATTATCTGACAAATAAGAAGTCTAATGCTATATGCTACAGAACGAAAGCTTTCACGGCTTTGATCAATTAAGAAATCATAGTTCTTGGGATTAGACCGTGTCAAATTGCAATTACTATTCGACGTTTCGCCTTCGATTGCACGAGGCAACTTCAGGGATCTTTACTCCACGAGTTCTGAACACTGAATGAGCTCGAAGAGATTCAGGCGGGCTTTTATACCCGAGTTGTGCTCGCTGAACCGTGACCCTGTGTTAAGATCGGTTTCCACGTGTGATGTAGACAGTAACCCGTATCTCTATTGAAATTTTTTGTATATTTAAATATTTCAATAGATTCTCTAACTTTTCGTTTATAAAAACCTAGAACCGATGCTAGAACCTTGGTTTCCTTTACATTTATGAAATGGCCAGTGTTATGCTGGTGTTCAGCTACAGCAGATTGAACAATTGGTTTCTTTTTAATACATCGTTCATGTTCCATAAGTCTAGTTGATATTGAGCGTCCTATTTCTCCCACATACACTTCTTCACAGGAGCAAGGAATTGTATATACTCCTTCTGTTTGGAAAGGTACAAGATCTTTCGGGGATCGCAAGCATCTTCTTATGTGTATTGAAGATTGTACGTATGTTGGACCGCCGAAGTAATCATCCTATTTTATCTGTAGTGTCATGTATGTAGGGAAGAACAACACTACCTAATGGTGGCTCTTTATCATTCTGCTTTGGCGGAGTTGGTTTACTATGTCTACTATGAATTACTATGAACGCGTAATATCTTCAGTGCAATAGCCATTCCCTCTGAGATCTTCGGTCAGTTTCGATGTTTCCAATGTTAAAGAATCCTGATCAGAAATCGAAATAGCTCTGAACACTAGTGAGTTAATAACCGATTTCTTTTATGCTGGATGGTGATGAGAATTTGCGTTTAAGTATCTATTTGTATTCGTCGGTTTTCTATACACAGAATGTCCTAATGCACCATTTTCCTTCCTTTGAACACATACATCTTATCAAATTCACGATAGAAATTGAATCGAATGGAACGATTCCCTTTCTAGATGTATATGTTCAAAAGAAGGAAAATGGTACATTAGGACATTCTGTGTATAGAAAACCGACGCATACAAATAGATATTCAAACGCAAATTCTCATCACCATCCAGCACAAAAGAAATCGGTTATTAACTCACTAGCATTCAGAGCTATTTCGATAACATCGGAAACATCGAAACTGACCGCTCTCAGAGGGAATGGCTATCGCACTGAAGATATTACGCGTTCAATTAAAAGACATAGTAAACCAACTCTGCCAAAGAAGATTGATAATGAGCCACCATTAGGTAGTGTTGTTCTTCCCTACATACATGGCACTACAGACAAAATATGACGATTACTTCGGCGGTCCAACATACGTACAATCTTCAACACATATAAGAAGATTGGACAATGTTTGCGATCCCCGAAAGATCTTGTACCTTTCCAAACAGAAGGAATATATAAAATTCCTTGCTCCTGTGGAGAAGTGTATGTGGGAGAAACAGGACGCTCAATATCAACTAGACTTAAGGAACATGAACGATGTATTAAAAAGAAACAAATTGTTCGATCTGCTGTAGCTGAACACCAGCATAACACTGGCCATTTCATAAATGTAAAGGAAACCAAGGTTCTAACATCGGTTCCAGGTTTTTATCAACGAAAAGTTAGAGAATCTATTGAAATATTTAAACATACAAAACATTTCAATAGAGATACGGGTTACGGTCTACATCACACGTGGAAACCGATCTTAACACAGTATCACGGTTCGGCAAGCACAAGTGGGTATAAAAGCCCGCCTGAATCTCTTCGAGCTCATTCAGTGTTCAGATCTCGTGGAGTAAAGATCCCTGAAGATGCCTCGTGCAATCGAAGGCGAAACGTCGGATAGTAATTTCAATTTGGCATGGTCTAATCCCAAGAACCATGATTTCTTAATTCTATATGCTTCTCATAAAAGTGTTGCCCGTACTATAACTAACAGACATGTTATAGGCTGAATAGACAACATATTCTGAAAAGAACTGTAAAAATTAGAAAAGGGAATAGTATTTTTGTTCTACGTAAACTAGTTCCTAATAGTTTTTGGATTTTCGCACCCCAGAGGGACTCTATATAATTTTTTATGCAGATAACCTTACCATAGTCCTTAATAGAAAAGTTCTAGGGAGTTCTACGAGACAGAATTTAGGGTCACCTGCAAAAAAAAGCAAAAAGACGCTACTGTTAACTAAGAAAGGGGAATGAGGTCGGACCTAATAAGATCTTCTCCCAAATTCTAACCTGAACTTTGCGTCGCAGTTCAAACTTTAATTCGAGATTTTAACTTAACACAAACACACGACAAATAGGTATAAAAGCTGCGCCACAGGAAATACGTTATACGGTGCAAATTTCTTATCTGTATTTTCTGCTTATTATGAAAAATTCATTTTATAATTGTAATAGTTACAAGGGTTGTTTAAAAAGTAAATTGAAGGATTTTTTTAATCATTGCAAACAAACAGCCGAACAGGGAGCCTCTAATTTGACCTATTTTAATTAAAGATATTTGTGGTTTATGAATGTTTTTTGCGTCCACCATTATATGAAGCAAATTTAATTTAATTAATAAATCAGGCATCCAGAGAAGCGGGTTCAGATTTATATAGATATTCCACATCAATGTATTCCTGAAAGCCTTAAATTATTGCTGTTAAAATAATATTCAACATTCATTTACAAGTTTAGTCATTTAACCTGAGACAGTGATTTATCTTAAAAATTATGCATTTAAAAAATATGTTTCAAAGAAAAGTTCAAAGGGGAAATAAAATGGCGGTAATACTTGTTTTTTAAGGCATGTGAGGTCAACTTTGTTTGTTTTTATACGGAAACGTAGGTATATTTTTTATTACTAAATCTTATTTCCAGAAAAAAAGAAATAAACTTTTGCCTATTTTTTTATTGAACTTCAATTTAGCATGACCATTACTTCAATAACTTAATCCTTGAAATTTAAAGATTTTTAAAAATAATGTGTAGTTTTAGTTGGATACTTATGGTTAGTTCAAACCATAAAGGCGAAAATTATGTTTTTGTCCATTAAGATTTCAATTTAATAGAATGGTTGGAATTATCTTGTAAACTCGTTCCTTAAGGGGGAACTGCACGCAGTATTATGGATCATTTGCAAGCCTTCCGCCGCTGCAATATTATGTTAAAACTATAAGAGATATGTATTAGCTTCAGTGTGATTTCAATAGGGAAATATGTATAGTTGGGCGCTAAATGCGATTTTTTATGAAAAAATCTAATCTAGAATTATAAAATAGAAGTAGATTTGTCCATTTTCAACCATTTTTCGACCACTTTTTGACGCAAATGCCGTCGCATATAATTTTTTTTTCCACAAAATGGCTCTGTACCGCCTTGCATTGATCCTTTGTCTACGTAATTGCAAAATTTGAAATGGTAAATCGTACTCATGTCTTTTTTGTTGTCACATTTTTTTGAGGTCGGACGTGCAGGAAGTTTTTTCTAATACGTAGGTACCTTTTCATCTTACTTTCAACTTGACTAGACCTTGTCGCTAGTTTTTCACTTTTTGCGTGCAGTTCACCCTTAAGCTGTTAGGTCTAGCGACCTGACACGCCAAACAATTGTAACACGTCTGTCGATCCAGACGTTTTTCTAACTACTATTCAATATTTCTCGTGCCATTATTAAATATTATTAAAATGCTGGGGAACCATTATGCTGAAACCACATGGCTTGGCTTTCCTCAAGTGTCAGATTTTCTAGCAACAATGGCAATTTTTCGTTTTTTTTTTGTTACTCAGCCTGCGAAGTCTAAAAAAAGGAGCCAATTATTTTGCCACCAAATATTTATAGACTAAGGGCGCTGATGTTCGACTTCTCGTAGCCACCGATCATTAACTGCACTCCAGTAGTGCATGTTATGTCGGTTTAGTTCTCCATGATTCGTAAAGCCAGATTCATCGGAAAATACTATTTTTGGGAAAAGTTCCAATTTTCTTGTATTATTTCCCTCGTAAAAGGGAAGTATTGTAATCATGGAAAAATACCCTCCGAGATTTTTTCAGATCTTTACGTTTCAACATTCGGCCTATCTGTCTGTCTGTTCGCGGCACATCTAAAAAACTACTAACCCGATTGATTTTAAATTTTGGTTAAAAGTTGGAGAGATGACTTGGTAACATTTCGGAGGAATCCAATATGGCGAAACAAAATGTAGGCCTAATGAAATACTAAAAAAATATTACTTAAAAGGTATGTATCCAATTTACTTCAAATTTTCCACAAAAATCGTGTATTATGTCGGAATCAACGACTAAACAAAATGGCGGTTTAATAAAATATTTAAAAATTCAGCCCAAAAATACTACTTAATAGACTGATTTCGACTTTGTGCAAAAATTAATTGTGGTATAAAAATGAACTAGTAAAATTGTGGTATGAATTCAAACTGGCGAAAAAAATGGCGGCCAAATAAAATGTTTGTATCGGGAAAAAATTCCCCTCCCATATAATCCATATTCTTTTAGTGTCTGAAGATGCTAAAAATATGTTCTCCCAATTCCGTTACTCTGTCTGTCTATCTTTCAATTTGCGGCGCTACTTACCCGATTCGCTTTAAATTTTGGTCAAAAATTAAGGGTCATATGCAGGTCATCCCTGCTAATATTTTGGTAAAAACACAATATGGCGGAATAAAATGGTGATCTCTTGACATTAAAAAAAATATATTACTAGAGACTAGTTATCCAGGTTACCTCAACTCAAATTGTGCACCAAAATCAAGTGTTACATAGGAATGGAAACATTTTGGTACGAATCCAAGAAACCAAAATAAAATTGCGGCCTAATAAATTTTTAAAAAATTAGCCTGAAAAACTACTTATTAGATTAATTTAAAATTTTATGCAAGAGTTAAGTATAAAGAGATAAAATGGCAAAATTGCTGAGTGATTTTAAAATGGCGAAACAAAATGGCGGCCAAATAAAATGTCTAAAAGATCAACGTAAAAATATTATTCAATTAACATCAAATTTTACAAAAAAAAATAAAGGTGATTTAGAGATAAACTGGTACGAATTTACCATGGAACAAAATGGCGATCCTAAACAAATCAGTGTAAAAACTACTTATTTAATTTATTTTAAATTATGGCTAAAAATCGACTGTGGCATAGGTAGGAACTGGTAAAATACTGGTACGAATCCAATATGGTGTAAGGTGGAACAAATTGATGCCCAATAAAAATATTTGTAAAGACAGTTATATATATATATATATATATGTGCAACGATATTGTCGTACGGGTGAAATTTTTGCCGATGTAGTATTCTCAAAATGCTTATACGTTTGACATATTCGAGAGACGGTAAATTGTAAGTCCACTTAAAAGAGGCTTTAGGGCGACCTCATTATTTGCACTGGATACTGTCACTCTGCATTTTCATTTTGTTGGTTTCATGTTTCTATTTTCTAAAACCCTTCACTACACATTAAAAAGAAATATGCAATGTAACATTCCTGTCAAGTTGTAACACTCTAATTTTATTATATAGTTTAATCTTAAGTTTAACATTTATAATGTACTCTTTTAGTGTTAATTTTTAATAATTGATATGTGCGCTTTATTTAAATTATATTTTGGTTTTATAGTTTAGTTAGATTACCCATATCTCAAGCGAAGATTTCATTTGTTATACCGGATTATATTATAATAATTAATCGGTATGTATAGCGCCACCTATTATCAACAACTATCAGTATTCTTAAACTCCAGTAGTTCACCACCCCGCTCTAAAGAAACGTTCCTCTGCAAGTTCGAACGTTGTTGCTTGGATGGCGATACCTATATCCATACAATATCATTCATTAATTAAAATTATAATTATTTAAAAAACGAAAACCCAAATAACATCTAAAAATATATATTTCTTAATATTACAGAGTAAATAAAAATTTAATTTTAGCAATCTTAAAAACCTGTTTTGCCTCCTTTATGCAAGTTTTGGTCTTTCGATAATCTTGTCAGGATGCTGCATTTTCGACTTCAAACCTCTATTTTTGGGTTCCAAACATATCTTTTCTGTTGCTGTAAATAATAAATACTGGCATTAATGCACTGAATTTTTTTTTGCATGTAAGGTCGATATATTGTATTAATACTCATGTGGGAATTTATGTCTATGAAGCACCGTTACTTTAATAAATACTTCTATTAGATTATTACTATATTTTAAATTTACCCTATGTTAATTGTATTACCTTTTATCCCTGGATATCTAACATATATGGGCAATATTAGTACAAATTCTTTCACTTGACTTTGGCCTATAAACATATAAAATTTCTAGATTTATAATCAATATTTATACCTTTTTTTTTTCTTGGATTAGGTAGCAGTTGCATATTGGTATAACTAAATCGGTTCTGTGTAGTATTTGGAAAACCAAATTACTTCCTTAAATATTTCCTTTTTCAATCATTTTTTCTTAATTGCACGAGTATTTAGACCCCTTTATGTCCTGAATTATTACTCGACCATTTTTTGTCTTCTGTGGATTGCCTAAAATATTTCGTTCCGAATAAACCTCTTTTAATGGTAAAATAACAAATTTATTTATATTGTATTGTTGTGAAAATCTAATTTAAATCAAGCCTAGGTACCTTTCTGTTGTCAGGGTTTTTCCACTTCCCCATTTGAAATCAATTCCCCATAGCTTTGTTCTCTATTTTAGTTGCAAGATGATTTTTCGGGATAGCCTTTTCAACTATTATTCTAATTGTCTAAGTTTTGGAAGCTGGAAGATAGATGTTTGTTTACTTCGTTTGGCTAGTTCACAGTATAAGGTTATGAGACGTGTCACTTCCTATGCGCTGTCACTCGCTGCATCTGATATGCCCTCATTCAGTAGGCGCATGCTAAGATCCCAACTGTTGCCAAGTTTATTCTCAGGTGGTTGCCGTTTGAATTATAAACCAATCAGTGATCGTTTAACTCGCCCTGCAATCCCTATTTTAAATCAATCCGAGTTTCTCTTGACAACACTCATGTCACCTGGGGCAATGTAACCAATGATAGTTCGGCATCCGACTTGAGTAAATTCTAGAAGATACAACGGAGCTGGTTCCAGGAAGGAACTACTTTTTCACTTCACTTTTCTGGTCTCCTATAACATCGAAAGTGAGGGAAATGGGGAAAATAAAATCCAAGTTTTTCTTGGAAATCCGTTAGTGGGATTTCTCCTTAGCTTCGTAATAATTTACTTGGGGTTTTGTATTAGTGAATTTTGCAATATTTTGTAACCTCCAAGTAATCTCTCCGAGAGAGGATTTTTGGAGCTGAAGTTGGACCAGGCCGCCATTTTCCTGCTACGTTCTGAAGAAGTCTTCCTGTCCGGGGCGAACTAAACCCTATTGAATAGGGTTTTAGTACGGGGCTTTAAGACTCACTTTGACGCGAACGAGCAACGTTCCGCCCTATAACTACTAAGGTCCTCTCTACCACCGGTTGCAGTGACGTATCACGCTGGGACAAGTGGTGAACTTTTTTATTTCATATAAGTGTTTTTTTTTGTACAGACATTTAAAAAAAAAACTTTTAGTAAATAGATTTTATTGTTTTTATTTAATGTGTTTTATTTAGCTCACAATTTCTCTTCTTTTTCACATTTTTTTTAAACAACTTCTTAATTTTAAATTACATTTTTTTTTAATTTTATAAAAGTATCAGGAACAAGTGAGTGCCGGACACATCCAGAGACTTTCCAATTTAGGCCGTAATAAATTGGTGGTGCTTACCTTTTTTACTTTTAATTTTTTTCCCACGCACACTCTCCGGGATAAACGAGCATAGAGCATTGATATTGCACGCTCTGTTGACCACGAGCTTGTCTCTTGATACTTTTGCCCTTTTTTTTAATTACCTTTGCGAGTTTTTTTTTATGTCAGTAAATTAATAAAAATATTTCCTATTTTATTATTTAAAAAAAAGAGCGTAGCAATCTTGCACCGTACGGTTACAAACCAGAGCAAGGGTTGCAAGGGAAACGCTGCGCATACAATGCAACAACATCAATAACACTTCTTCTGAATTCTCTATAAATAAAAATCATTTCAACTTTTTCTGCGACCGACAAGTATTCCATCTTTCGCTCATAATAAATTAATATTTAATACAAATCAAAAACACCCCAGGCGTATTTAATAAGACTAGAGACGTCAAAAGATTTCTGACAACAGTAAAAAATATTCTTGCATTTGCTAAAGAACACCAAAAACCATAGTTTATAAGGCTATCTGAAGTATTTCTCTATCTTGTACCCTTTTCATTAGATTTTTGATTTGGAATAAAAAAAATAAGATGTTGAAATATAAAATTGAACTCGGCTGAGAAGTTTTAGATAAGGGTTACTCCTTTTTAGAGGGGAAAAAGGTTCAGTAATAAAAAATATATTTTTCCATGTAAAAACACAAAGTTGACCTTAAATTACCTTGAAAGCAAGGTCAAGAACAAGTACTGCCATTTTGTTTCCAATTCGACTTACTTGTTTTAATGGGGTAATAGTTTGGAGTAAAAAGAAATAAAGTCGTTGACATATTTAGCATTAAATAAATATATTGTAAAACAGAAGTCGGATAAAAAAAATTATACAAAAATTACTTCTTTTTTTCTGAAGAATAAAATTCCGTAAGGGATAATGTACGACTTCGTTTAAAAAACAAAGTTTGCCTCAAATTTTGTAAAGCAAGATCAAGGTCAAAAACAATTACTGACAATTTGTTTCCCCCTCGACACATTTTTTTCTAAAAGCCATCGTCTCCAACATAAATCACCCTCTCAAGTTAAATGTAGGTACTAACTTATAAATGATAACACGAAATTAATAAGGCTAAATCGCCTTTCGCGTCTAAATATACAAAGGGCAAATCAATTTGGCTAAATCCTCTAAAACTGAAAATTACTAAAATATGCTGTTAATGTGAGCAAATAATTAGTGAGAAACAATGGAGTATACGTTCCATTTTACTCCGTAAATGCAGGAAATTACGAGGCGCTTTAGTTTTTGAATCGATACAGACCATTAAGGAAATTGGATAAACGTTCATGCATTGTATTATCTAATGTGAAACGTATTTGACGCTTATGTTCTTTCTGATGAACAGTAACTAACTAATGCATTCAAATCACATATTTTAAAACCAAGTTTCTATATGATTCTCATAAAATTTGTCTAAACTTTGTTCTCAAAGAAAAGCATTCTGTGTCTTTTCGACATTAATTACAGTAATTTGACATGTCCACTTTCAAACTCAGTTCAACCCAAACTATCGTTGGCATTCAGCTTGTCGTTTTGATACAAATCATAATTATACAGGATGTTTCAAGAGTACTTTGACAAATTCCGGGAGATGTTCATAACAATATTTTAGGATAGGAAGTTTTAGTAAACTATGGTCTCTGGTCGCTTCTTTACAGTGGTATAGAGTGTTGAAATGTAATAATTTTTTTTTAAATAACTTCTGAATGCGTTAAGATTTTTTCATGAATTTTGGTACATGAAGTAAGTATTCAGGGCCATTTATTTTAAAAATATAGCACGTTCTTAAATTAAACCAGTGGCGTCGGTAGGATATTTTGCTATAATTGCTACGCCACTGACATATTCTATTTTACCTTCCGTTTTTTTTTATACATGAAACGGTTTAGCAGTAAATAATTATTTTATTTGGGACATACAAACTATTTTAAATTGATAAATAAATAATTAAAGTAAGAATAATAATATCTAATATAATCAAATGAACCAGTAACTGCAGGAATGAAATTGTCTTTAAATAAACTGTTGGAAATGTTCACCTTCTTCTAGGATGCAGAAATGCATTCATCTTTGCATTGATTCTCGTCCACATGCTAACATATCTAGTCTGTTTCTTACTAGTAATGTTTTATAGTGATTTCAAGTGTCCCCATAATAAAAATCAAGGGAATTGAAATCTGGAGACTTTGGTGGTCACGGTTAATACGTTTCTTCAACTCCCCTATCGATAAATTGATTCGGAAATGTTTGATTCAGGTTTTCTCTGGCAATTACACCGAAATGAACGGAAGCTTTGTCAAGCGAAAAAGTTTCGGTTATTTTAGTCAGTCAGTCGAAGTGGAAGAAAAAAAGGGTTTATTAAGTAATCACCCAATATTCCTGCCTACACGTTTAATGAAAATTGGTATTAAAAATGTCTTTCTGAAACTGCGTGTGGATTTTCTAAAGATCAAATATAGTTAGTGTGGAAGTTTGTCATAGCATTTAAAAAAAAACTTGCCTTGTCCGTGAAAACCACATAATTTGAAAGTTGTGGATTTTAAGCCAATTTTCTTAAAAACCAATTTCATATATTAATGTGCTGTGGAAAGTCTCTTGGTAGAAGGGGTTGAACCCTTTAAATATGGTATGATACTCGTGCAAAATTCTCAAAACATGGGTAAAGTTGAGAGCATTAGCAATAATTCGGGTGCTCGTATCCGGATTTTTCTCCACAGCTTTTAAAACAGCTTGTTCTAATTCCGGCCTTCCACCTGTTTGCGATCTTCCAAAAATGTCATGTGTCTTGCAAAACTCCTTGTTTCAACTAAATAGCCACGAAGCCATTCAGCAAGAGGGAGTACTATATCACTTGTGATAAATCCGTCTAGCATTACTATTGGCAAAGACAAAATGCATGTCGGCTAAATGGGCATTATTTCTCATATAATCTCTGATTTACAAACAAAATTTGTCAATAATAAAATAATAATCACTTATAAATAATAAAACTAAAGAAATAAATTATAAGAACTAACTGTCAAATTATTATTAACTGTTTAGGTTTATTGAAAAATGATGCTCTTCCAAAGCCGCCTTGTCAAAATGGAAAATTTCAACGAATATATGGATATGCAGGGTTTTTTACCGAATTTCGGGATTGACAAAAAATCATTTTTAAGTTATAAACACAAAGTTGCATTAATAAAATTCTGTAAAAAACGTTGCACTAACTTTCATTTTTAACTAAAGCTTAAAATGAGTTTTTAATATTTTTTTATTTTAATTTTATTCAACTTAAAAAACAATAATTTTTCGGTGGTCCGTGACTCGTATCAAAATAATAAAAATAACCTTTTATGATTTAAATGAAATAGATATTTATAAAAAAGGTAAAATAGAATGTCAGTGGCCTAGCATAATTTTCACAAAAAATATTATAGCTAAACGTCGTATTGACGCCATTAGTGGTTAAATTCAAGGATGCTTATTTTATATATCATATTTTACAAAAAAATTAACGCGTTTAGAAGTTATTTAAAAGTTGTGTTAATAAATAATAAATAGTGTTTAATAAATTCAACACTTTGTATCTCGATAAGGAAGCAACAAGGGACCATAGTTTACTAGAACTTCCTATCTTAAAATATTGGCATCATACTTTTGAAACACCCTGTGTAATGTAAACTCTAATAGGTGCTTAGATTCACAGTTGCCACAGAAGTTAAGTCGTCTAGGATGACGTCAGATCATGTTCCTTGTTTCTCCCAGAGAGATGTCCTTTATCGAAACTGGCTAGGCTACCGGACTCATTAACTCTTTATAAATCACGGTAAAGCCATTGAACACGTTAAACTAAGAAATGGCAAAAGTATTTAGAATAAGCCCTAAGGACACAGTAAGTTATATCTATTTACACTGATTCTGTCTTCCCGGTTGGTACCCAATTGTGCTAGTGTATGGCCTCTAACTCCAGTAACCTGATTATAAACTTAATGCACATTAAAGTATTTCAATAAACTTTATCAACACTGAACACGAAAAAAATTATTCAAACAACGGTTAAATATGTCAAATTTCTTTTTTTTTTGGTACATAAAAATTTTTTTTCAGCTTTACAGGTTACCCTAAGGTACAGCCCCTGAAAATGAAAAAAAAAATTCCAAAAGCATTTAGCCCTTTTAAAAAACTGCGAAACACATTATGTTTGTTTATAAAAACAATTTTTAGCACTAATCAGGGCAGCTTTAATAGAATAAAGAAGCTCCCTAAAAACCAATAAACTCTAAAATCGTTTAGCTTTTTTAAAAAGTGGTGAAGTACCTTAAATATCCTTTATTTGGAGCAGCTTCCAAAAAAAAAACGTAAACCTTTTTTTATATTTTAAAACAGCAAAATTTGACGTGCATATAAATAATTTTTTTACAAGGTAGTCCTAGGAGATAAAAGAGTCTCTAGAAATAGGCCATTGATATTAGTCAAAAAATAGCGTAATAGAAAAAAAATTATAAAGTTTTGCCACTTAAATGGCACTTAAGCTTCTCAAAGAGTTCCCAAAGGGCAAGTGGGAGCTTCATCCCTTTAACTCACCCCCAATTTTCAATTTGGTAGTTTTTTACAATTTTCTCGAAAACCGTACGTCTCACAAAAAAACTATACTTACGAAAAATGCATAGGAAAGGTTTTATTACCTAAACTGTTTAGAATAGAGGTTTTCGAGAAATCGGGTGTTAAATCTGGGGTGAGTTAACGAACACGGTACAATCACGTATTTTAGGTATGATTTCGGAACTAATGACCCTAATGAAACGTGATTTCATTAGGGTTGACTTATAGTAAAGAAGGGTTTTATAAAAACTTTTGCACCACCACTGGTGCAGATTTAGACGCCTTGATGGTTTTTCCTTGAGACTTAATCGTCTAAATCAAAATAGATTCATAAAAACCTCTTGTGTAGTATTTACAGTATTTGTGAAATCGGTATTTGTTCAGCTTAGGCCACGAAAATATCTATTACCTAAAACAGGTTTCGTAAACGCTATGGTTACAAAGTGACAGTTCTATTTGACGGATATGCCGAAAACAGCAACAGCACAAAAAAGTGTTAAACGTCAAAGACCAATGTTAAAACGCTCTACGCCTAATATTTCTTGATAAAAACACAGCGTTAGTTCAGTCACAACGTAATTTTTTCACAAATCTTAACAACAAGAAACGACTTATTTCATCTGCACAACCAAAATGTAGGCACATGTATAGCAGCAGTAGATGATGCTGACGTTGAAAGGATAGAGATATCATTTTTCAAAAAAGAGACTCAAGGTCATGTTAAAAAGCGGCTATACAGTTCGAAAAACTTGCAGTCATCTAATATTGCCCGCAATTGTAGAGTCTATTTTATTTATTCACGCTATTAGTGGCTCCGATACTACGTCAGGGTTTTTTTTGAAAGGGCAAACAGCAATTTGTACAACTATTTAATCCGCAAAAGGACCTTGAGAGTGTAACACAGATTTTTAATAACATCAATTCAACTCCTAATGAAATTGAGTATGCTGAGAAAAGATTTATATTGTTGCTCTATAAGGCTAAACTATTAGACGGCAGTCTAAGTAAGTAAAGATTTAATTATTTTAATAAATTTGTTGCCCAAGCGAACAATGCCGTTATTCTTTTAAATTTACCTCCCACGTCGGCAGCACTACAACAGCATTTCTACATCGTAGTTACCTCTAAGTGCAAATATGTCGCGAACAACATTTGCAGCCGAAGCTAAGGGGCTAGAAAAAAAGTTACGATGTTCTGCCATCCTGTCTATACCACTGAGACACCCGCCCCAGCTTCTATTTCAAAATGTTGCAAATAAGGTTGTGGAAAGAGGTGCAACTGTACTAAGGCAGGCTTATACATATTTTACAGATTTACAGAAGTAAGAAGTAAATTTATTTCGACTTAATGAATTAGGTCTCTAGGAAAAACCACTCTAAAAAAACGCGCCGACAACCCTACCTCAGTGGTGGTGTAAAAACGAGTGCTTTTTATTGGTAGTAAAGCTTCTTTTTACGCCTAGCCGGAGAATAGATCAATATTGGCGATTTTAGAAATATAAGAAATAACTTTTCGCTCCCTAGGTAGCCAGTATCACTTGCCCTTGTTCATTATATAGTACACGCAAAATAAAACTGTCAGATAATTTAAATATAACATCACCTGTCACTTTCAAAAATGTATTACAAACAAAATAATGGTAAGTACCTATTTATTTTACAAGCACTAGTAGTGAAAAAAAAATGTATAAAACACGGTAGCTAAGATCTTTGATAACTTAGCGAATTGTAGCCCCCCATACGTTCGGGATACTTGGGCTATCTTCTCTACCTTAGCTAATAATATACCGTTATAAAGCCCTTCTTCCATCATCCAACATTAATGAAATCACAACATGATATACCGTGTTCGTTAACTCACCCCCAACATTAACACCTAGTTTCTCGAAAATCTGTTCTAAAAAATTTAGATAATAGAACTAGAATAGAATAAAATTATCATAAGTATAGTTTTCTCTCTGGGACAAACGATTTTCGAGAAAAACACAAAAAAACTGCCAAATTGCACGTTGGGGTGAGTTTAAGGGATGAAACTCCTACTGGCTGCTTGGGAACTCTTTTGGTTTTAAAAGTACACCCCTAGACAAGTTTAATTTCCAAGTGGCAAAACTTTATAATTTTTTTTCTATTTATGCTAGTATGAATGGACTAAATACAAATATTTTGTATTGACTTGATGCTTTTTTAAATCAGGCTCTTTTAAAAAGCAGTAAAACGAGGCAATTTATTTTTGTATATAAAAAAGCATTTTTTATGGGTTCTTTAAGGGGATTATATTTTAAGTTTATTTTAAATGTTCATTTATTTTAGAAACTATTAATATATTTAGAGAATGGCAAAATACGTAATTTTATGACGTATGATCTAAATTTGGGAAAAATCATCAACGAATGAATGAATGCTCATAAAAAAATTGGCAGCAAAATTTCAGTTTGGAAACATAGCCACCTTCCACCTTACTAGCACAAGCCTGTTTTATTGAAAAATTGAAAAAATTAGATTTTTAGTCTCGTTTCTTAAATTAGTAAGCGATTTGGATTTCGCCACCATGCACTTGAAAGTTTTTGTGGGTCTATTTAAATAACACCAAAAATGTGTAAGAAGTAATTCAAAAACTTCTGTTCAGTTTAAATGGGTAGTATCACTGATTTTGAAAATTGAAAAATGTGAAATTGGCTGAAACTTGATGATGCTTTTCTATTTTTTTTTCTTAATTTATAATCCAGTCAAACATATTATTGCTCCTACTGCATTTTAAAGCATATATGAAATAATTAATAGGCCGTTCGGTTTGAATTATTAATCACTGTCTCAGCAAACCGTTATTTAAACATCGCCCATAGCAGCATTTGTGCTTCCCAAATATTTGCTGTGTAATTAGCCTTTCAACGAAATTCAAAAGCTTGTTGGGGGGGGGGAACATACTTATAGTTAGGGATGAACATTTTACCGATATAACGATAGTTATAGATAGCTTAGCTACACATAAATAGTTATCCGATAAGTACGAACAGGCATTTAATAAGTATCTGATCACTGGCTGACAAGATTTTTCTAACACAGGCCAGCTATATATTTTCACAACGGAAATACCCTAACAATAATAAAAAAAATATTCGGAAAGCCCTAATACGTACCATTTTTTAATAGCCTAATTAGAACCTTTTTTATTGGCAGGTAAACAATCTTATTGTGGGGCGGCTAAAATGGGTCCATTTTACAACGGAAAAATTACATAGACTGGGTTGTTTTCAACATTAGACATAAAATAAACGTTAAACATCACTCTTCGGTTGAGTTTCGAATTGAGTGGTTTTCTGTGTATCGATAAGCAAGTGTATGTGAAGTCGAGTCGAACGCGCCGAAGTTGCAAAATTTCTCCTGACAAATTTTGTTATATTTGTGGAGAATTTCTGGTGAAATCACAAACCAGGCCATTTTCCGAAAATGTAAAAAAGCCTACTTTAAATATTTTGGCGTGTTAATTGGGGATCAAGATAAGCGGTGGGTTCCCCATGTGTGCTGTGTTAGTTGTAGTGTATCATTGGTGCAGTGGATGAAGGGAGAGAGAAAAAGTATGCCTTTTGCGGTTCCAATGGTATTGCGAGAACCCACCAATCATTCTGACGATTGTTATTTTTGTCTGACAAAGACTGAAGGTTATTCCAAAAAGGGAAAGCACAATATAGAATATCCAAATTTGCAATCTGCCATACGACCTGTTCCTCATAATGTAAATTTGCCAGTGCCGATTGTGCCTTTAAATTGGCAAGCTATTGATTTGATAGATAATGGAGATAACGCATCATCAGGCAGCTCAGAAGAACAGTGCACCGATCCCACTTTTACCACAGGTCCCAGTTCCGGCGAGCCACATTTGATTGTTCAAAGTGAATTAAATGATTTAGTACGTGATTTGGGGTTACCCAAGCAACAGTCAGAACTTCTGGGTTCCCGTCTTAAGGAATGGAACCTATTGGCCAAAGAAACAAAAATTACGAATTTCAGAAAAAGAAATGCTATGCTTTCTGAATTCTACTGTATGGAAAATTCGTTGTGCGCGTGTACTGATATAAACAGTTTAATGCAGGAACTTGATATTGGACATTCTCCCCGTGAGTGGCGCTTATTCATAGACTCATCTAAATATAGCTTAAAAGCTGTGTTGTTGCATAATGGAAATTTAAAACCGTCTATACCAGTTTCCCATTCAGTTGCAATGAAAGAAAATTATGAAAATGTGCGCACGATTTTGGATAAGATAAGCTACAATAGGTATAAATGGCAGATATGCGGGGATTTGAAAGTTATAGCGATTTTAGTGGGACTTCAGGGGGGATTTACAAAATATTGCTGTCTTCTTTGTTCACGGAACAGTCGTGCAATAAATCAGCATTATGTAACAAAAATTTGGCCACAAAGAAGCGAATTTCAACCGGGATCTCAAAATGTTAAATTTATACCTTTTGTTGATCCCAAAAATGTTCTTTTGTCTCCTCTTCATATGAAACTTGGGTTGATGAAAAACTTTGTGAAGGCTTTGAATAAAGATGGTGATGGATTTAAATACCTAAGTTTCCCTAGTTAAGTGATGCCAAATTAAAAGAAGGCATTTTTATTGAATGAATTATGGTTTTTGAAGAGAGAAGATAGAATACCTCCTAAAGGTAAAAAATAAAGTTTAATTAGTGTTTTAAGTTAATATTTTTCTCGTTTGCTTTTCTCTTAGATGTATGGTATGTTTAATAGGCGAAAACTGTAAACATAGTCAATAAACAGGGTTAAGAATTTACTGAAATCAGTTTTTCTATAGATATTAAGTATCGTAACATTCGATATGGTTCTACAACTCTAACAAGAAAACCCTACGTGCTACAACTTTCTATTTGTCATTTTCGTATTTGGATAGGTCCATTCTATTAGATTATGTTATTCTGATTTGTCCTACAACAAAAAAATTTTTGTTTGTCGGCCAGTGAATAGACAGTTATTAAATATATTAAATATTTATGAAGTTATGGATTTTTTTTAAATAGCTGAAATATTTGGATGGCGTTCATTCCCTGGTAATGTTTCTCAAAACCGCCTTTGTCCCAACACCGTATCTATACTAGAAAGCCTGAAAACGGCCGTTGACAGCTTGCGATGAGTTATCACTAGTAGTTAATTTTTGTAGTTAACTGCTATCTGTAAATTCGTTTACCGCTTGTTTAATCAGCTCTAAAGAAGAAACTATCCGAAAGAACCTAAGGTTCATTTTTTGGGATTCAAAAGTACGAAGTCGAAAGAAGTGACTTGATGCAATAAAAAGGGAAGGTTTTGCTCCAACAAGAGCATTCATAGCATAACATAACTGTTTGCTTTACTGTCCTAACCTATTCAGTAAACCAACCTTTCATACTTAATTTATGTGGCTCCAGTTATTATTAAATTTTAGTGGAAAGCACAGGTTGTAAAGGTAATAAAAAGTCTCATGAAAAGATATATTTTTCAACTCGACTAGATCAGCCTCATACACATTTTGCCAACTTTCTTGTGAAAGGTGATTATAAAAGGTTTGATGTTTATCTTGATTATATATACGTTTGTACATCTGCACTCACATTGAGATAAATCCCACTCCTATAATCTGAGCCTTACGAACAGAACACCCCATTTTGAACCCCATTTATTTCAAAATTAATAAAATATCTAAACAATCCATTTTTCATGAGTTGGGCTGTGTATGAGCTAAGTGAAACCAAAATAAACAAATAGTTAAGTTAACATCTCAGTTTTACCATAACTATCATCTATTTTATTAAAATCTACATTGAAAGTTCCCGGAACCAAAATTCTGACTTTGGCATAGAAACTTTTTGCTAAATGTAATCCATGGTACATTAACAAAATTCTCGATATTTGCAGATTCAGATAGCAAGGATAGAATCAATCTAAATTTATGTAACATTGTATATTTTATATAAATATTGTTATTCTATTTTGAGAAAATCTTATTAGCTTTTTAATGTTATATTAGTCTCTTTTCCGTTGTTTAAGTTGTACATATGTATGTCTATATTTGTATGTCTGTTAATTAGTCTGTAAATAAAAGTTTGATAAAAATGTAGATATTGCTTGATTTTGTTAAAGATATTTGCTATGTTAGTTTATCATAATAAATAATAGAATATTCAGGTTAAGAAAATCCTTCGTCCGACAGGAAAAAAAAAGGTTTTCAAAAACTAGAAAAGTCATAAAAAAACTGGTTGTTTCTCTTTTGAACTAATTTTACAGAAGTAGGTTTTGTTGCGCTATGGTTACCTACAAATTGGAATTGAAGTATGTTTGTTAAACAAAACTTTTTGTCATGCAGCTACATATGAAACTAACAAAAAGCGCTGTTTACGCTAACACTATATATTTCAAAGGTGGTAAATAAGAAAGAAGCTAAAGATACTTTTAATCTATTTCAAATCAATTACTCAGTTTGTCAATATTAGTGTTGAAAAGTAAATAAAGCCTTACTGAAGACTCTTTGTGGTTGTAAGAAAAATAGTTTACTATCTTTCCTATTGCCTACTTCGTTTGAAAACTTTCACTTTCAAAAATTATGTAATATACTATTAGACTTGTGTAGAAAGTTATTCTGTATAACTAAATTTTATAACTATATACCTACTTAAAAAAATATATGTGTAATCTTCTTTCGTAGGCCATCAGTGCTCCCTCCCATAAATCCACTCTTATCAAGGCAAAATGCTGTGAGAGTAACGGAGGCTTTTCGGTCTTTTTCAAGTATTCCCGTTAATGTTGTGTTCTTGCACCCATTGTATGGTCTTTATGCAATCTAAAGTGTTTCTTACTGAAAAGAATAAAAAAAAGCTAGAGGCAGCAGATAAATATTCATTAGTCTGCAAATGTCTTTATTTATTAGAAATCGATAATATACACTTGTAGTTATTCGTATGTATACTAACATGTAAAAATTCACTTGAAAAACCGAGAAAAAAACTTATTTTATTTTACGAATAATCAATGTAAACAAACGTCGGAAAGTGAACATTGACATGCCAGTGCCTAACTATACAGCTGCTGTGACGTCACAACTCCAGTTCTTCATTGCGGGAAAAACTACTGATGATGACTCATCGAGGCCCGCATCGAAGCTTTCTAGTAAAGTCGGTGTTGCTTTGCCGCAACTATCGATAGGTAGCAATAAACTGCGAACTGGTACCAATAACAAAACTAAAATGTATCGAATATTTTTTGCCTGTCGCCTATGAATATGTAAAATCTATTATCCTCTTATTCATACTTACAGCGCGCTCATTTTTCTTTAGGGAATTGAGTATCGTGATATTTGATAAAGTAAAACGATACAAGCCAATTTTGCTTACAAAGAAAGTTTTTGTATTTTTCCGGAAGGTATATGTACTTTAAATATAATAACTTTACACGTAAAACTGAATTGAATGATGTATTATTATGTATTATTATCATTATATTTAAAGTATTTTAAAAGTTATTGGAAGTATTGTTAGATTGATTTATTTGTATTTGAAAACCAATTTTGTACAGCAATATTTCTGTTTTAAGTTTAGATTTTACACAAACCTATCTATAAAATCTATATAATCTCAGAATTGCTTTAGAAAATATAATTTCACCAATATTTCGTTACAAATGAAAGTAATGCCTATGAGGAAACTTCACTGCTTTCACCATACAGTTACAAAAATAACTAGGACGAATACCCCCATACACTGGCAGGAAAATCCGTGCGGTTAAACACGTACAGACAAAATCGTGCATAAATAGCCGACGTATATGGGGTCCTTAAAGGTTACAGCAAAAACAAGAATATTCGTCATCCCTGTATCCACCAGGGTGCAAGCTTGTTTCTCTATGCAGTAAATATGTATGGTATATAACGCTCTAATAGGCCACTACATGGCTTGCTACGCTACAGCAGTGCAGTTTGCTGTACCACAGTAACTTTTTATTTAATACTAGGCATTAATGTGTTATATTCCTTACCAAGGTGCAGCTAGCTTTCTTTCTGTATCGCTGTACAGAACAATTACATTATTTACTATGGTAATCGCTTTTCTGTTTATTTATCAAAAATCATACTTGGAAAGTGTCAAAATCGAGTTATAATATACAGCAGCGGGTGCGTGAATTTAAGTAACATATGAACCACTTTTTTATTAAAATATTTTATTCTACATAAAAAGTTTTGCTTATTAAAGAAATGAGTTTGGCTGCAAAAAAGTTCCGTATAATATACAAGTTGCGCAAAAAACACGCAAAAGCAAGTCGGTAAAACAAAAAAAAAATTGTGAAGTAAAATTTTCTAAGATAGCCAAATTGTAGAGCAAACAAATATTAGATAAAAAGTCATAAGCCCCCGCATTCACTAAAAAGGTTTAAGAGTTAGGCCACATCTAATTGCCATGACAATTAAAACTGTTGCCAGTTGTGTTTTCCTTATGTTGCTGTCATTTTGTAACGTGACGTTTAGGACAAATTATTTGTCTAATTGCTGGTTATGTTATTTTAAACAACTGTCAAATAAGACTTGGTTTAAATTTAAACCTTAAAAACTGAATACAGGTGTTAAAGTTTTTTGTACTAAGTGTCGTTCTTAGGTAATTTAAAGGTTAAAGTCAAAAATGGATAACGTATGGACAACTTTTTTTATGAATGATTTTAGGCAAAAAAGTTATTCTTCATAAAAAATTTTGCTTATCCGAGAAATAAGACATGGCTTAAAAAGGAATGTCAGTTTATATACAGGGTAAGAAATAAATGCAAAATATAAGTTTCCAAGCAAAAAAAAATGAATTTCCAATTTTTGGGGCAACTAAAATTATAGAGCCTACAAATAGAAGTCAAAAAGCTTTTAGAAGTTTTTTGATATAAGAGTTTTTGAGAAAATTAATAGTTAATATGTGAAAAATGCGTTATTCTTACATATTCACCGTTAATTTTTAAAAACATTTTGCCTTGGCTATTTATTTAGCTAACTCAAAAGACATAATTTAATTTTTCTTGCAAACTTATATTTATTTATTTCGTACCCGGTATATAAAATCACAAATAAAAAAGTTTCCATATATTACTCAAATCTACATATACTCTTTTTCATTGTTAGATTGACAGATAGATAGAAAGACAGATGGACATATACGAATTTAAATTCATTTATCATAACATTCAACTCTTCCTCTAAATAACGATCGTTTTTTATAGTAGGTAACTGGAGTAATTTTTTATCAAAATGTTAAAAGTTGGATTGCATCTCTTACCACGAATACGTGAATCAACTCTTCCTAGTTTTTGCTTTATCATAACTGTTATGCTCGTATTTGAATACTTTGGGAAATATGTATTTCTTAGTTAAGGCATGTGTGTACGTTATGATCCACTTTAACATGTAGCATTAAACTTTCCGATCCAGTCATTACACCATTTACTATGACAATTATTGCTATCCATCCTATTTTTTCATTTTGGCGCGTATCGTAGCATGATAGCCACTTAAACCTTTATACTCATATTTTACAATCAAATATTTTTCACTACAAACCGTTCTAAATTGTCTTAAAAACTTATAATGAGTCCTTGCAGTGTAATGCGGTTATATGGTTGAGAAAAATAATTCCTATGTTAAATAACAATACACTGCTGTGTCGTATAAAAACAATGCATAACTTGTGTTTTATCCAATGCGTTTTTTTACTGCGTTCCAGAAACAGGCTAAGTGGTAAGGAATGTATTTAAGTTACATACTTGTGGTTCTTATTTTCAAAAATTATCTGCAAAACTTATTGAACTTAATAAAATTACTGCTTACGATGACTTTTAGAGCTTTATTCTTACATTAAATAAAAACAAGTAATTACTAAGTTAGCATAATAAAGTTTCCCGGCTTTTTATAATAAATTAATAGAAACACTTTGATATAAATAGTTAACTATGAGAAGTAACATTAGTTGCAAATATGCTTAATTATCAGTATAGATAAATTTCGACAGTAAAGATAAACTTGGTAAAAATGCAATCTATGTTAAATTCGGTAGTTATCACTAAATAATATAGTACGGTATAAAAAGATAAAGTCTGGTAAGTAACTAACATTGCACTCTTTCATTGCTTATCAGTGAAAGTGTATCTCTCCAGGGGCGGACTAAGGTAGTTTGACTAATAATTCCACCCCTGCAAGATGGAAGCTTAGGACGGGAATGGCGGCTAAGGTGACTCCTCCATTTCAATATTTTCTTCTTTCGGCTTCTCAAGCAGCAAAGGATGTTGATAGGGATAACTAGTAATATGTCAGATTGTCCCTGTTGGACTCTGGGTGCCTGTATTAGTCGTGTGTGTGACCTTAGGAGTCTAGTCCTAAACACTTATTTTCGATCTTATTTTATTATTATCATAAACTTGACGGCTATTTTTAATTAACAAAAGTTTGCTAGTCCGATATATCCGGGCTACACATTTATCTGTAAAAAATCTCATTTAAAGAAATTTAGCTATTTAAAAGTTAGAAAAGTCGACGTTTCTTTGGACCGCTGCAAAAATATTTCTATAAAATAAATTTCGACAATAAAAGTTACAAAAAACTGTAAAACCTGTATTTAAAAATTTTAAACAGTTCTGATGTTATGGAGTTATTTTTTTTTGACATGTCAAATTTTTTTAATTACTTCAATAAAAAGTACGTTTTTGAAAATGAAATTACAAGGAAAAACATTTTTATTTGAGAAATGTAAAAAAAATCGAATACATGATTCCCCTAAAAGTAACATGGAACTACGAAAACCGTATATAAAAATTTTAAGTATTTCAGAAGTTACAGGAAAAAAACAATTTTTATACATCAAATTTAGAAAACCGTATTTTTGATGATTGATTAGTAGTTCGAGGGAAATGGCACTAAAGCTATTTTGTAGCCAAATGGTCCATACGTGGGGATGGAGCATAATTTCGATTACTATTCGCAGTAAACGACAAAACGAGGTTAAAATTGGAATTTAAACTAGCAACTTTAAACAATTGCAGTAATTTATCCGTTAAAGTTATAAACTCGAAATTTGGTCACAGTCTACCTAAAAATATCTTGTTTCAAAAAAAAAAAATACCCTACGGGCTTAGATATATTAGTTTCGATGTTATACAGGATAATGTTAACAAATGTACCCATTCTTGGGAACTTTGGTGTAAACTTCACCTCGTTAGTGCACCCCCTATATATAAACCAGGACCTTTCCTAGATAGTCCATTTTGTGTAGCTTTTTAAGCACATTCTGATACTGTGATTAGTTTTCTGACCAGATGCCTACTTTTTATGTAAAAAAGAAAAAGTGACTAAAAACTATAAAAACTATTTTCTCGTCATTGTTTCCACAGAAATGGTTGCAGTGTTTGTTCTCCTAAATATTTCCTATTAAAATAGTCTCTTGGAAAATTTTGATAGGACTCACCCATAAGCGCCCCAAAACACCCTTTTTTCAAACGAAAAAAATTCGTAAAATCGTCAAACAAAATGGAAACTGAACTAAAAACAATAGGGTTCTGTAAGACCGGAAGAACCATGGTTCAAAAAGGTTTCGTTTTTCCGGTTGCGAAAGAAACTAAAATTGAGACCTCAACCATGTTACATCGAAGTTGACTTTTTTGGGCAACTTTGCTGTACCATAATTTCGGTATCAAAGGTGGCACAAAAAATACTTTAAACGAAATCTCGAGATTCACATCTCCTCTAAAAGTACATATCAAATTCAATTTTTTTCCCTAATAGTTTCCGGGATATGCCCACCGAAAGGTCGAAAACACGGTTTTCTGAAATGACACGCCCCACACCAGGTTTTCGTCCCTGTTTGTTAACAAGTAATGTCAGGTTTGTTCTGTGGACACTGGGTGCGTGTATTAGGCGTGTACGTCACGTTAGGAGTCTAGTCCTACACACTTATTCTCGATCCTATTTTATTATTATCATAACCTGCGACTATTTTTGATTAACAAAGGTCTGCTAGTACGATACATCCGGTTACGAATATATATGCTATACATTTATCTGTAAAAACTCATTTAAAAAGTTAGGAATACTTGACGTTTTTTTGGACAGCTGCAAAAATAAATTATGTCAGAAAAATCTTAGAAACAAGCCTCCTACAAGAATACATTTAAATTAATGGCCCTATTTGTGATATTTTCCGAAATACGCTCTCAGGAGATTCGAAAAACCCAGTTTTCTGAAAAAAACACGACATCGCCACATGAATACCGTAGTAACAAACAGTCACGTTTTATATATAGAATTTTACTGTTAACGTTTGTTAAAACGTCAGAACGGAACATTTTTTTGATAGCTCTCAAAATTGTGAGCTGAAAAGTTACAACGAACAATAAAAACTGTATCTAAAAATTTGAGCAGTTGAAAAGGTAAAAGAAAAAACAAACTTATTGACAGGTCTCAAAATATTTTTTTCAGTTAAACCTTTAAAGGCTACATGGAACTGTAAAATCCGTATTTAAAAATTTTAAGCAATTAAAAAGATAAGGAAAACAAAAACATTTTTTGACGGGTCACAATATTTTATTATAATAAATTGCGCCTCAGGAAGCTACATAGAACTATGAAAAAGGTTTTTAATTATTTTAAGTAGTTTCGAAGTTGTGGGTTAATCGTTTTTTTACAACTCAGCATGTTTTTTTTTTAAATAAATAACTACCTTAAAACTTACATGGAACTGTAAAAACCGTTTTTAAATATTTCAGATAGTTTAGAAGTCAAATGAACAACTTTTATTTTCAAACCTGTCAAAATAATTGCTCCTTTAAAAGTTACATGGAATCATATAATCCACATAAAAAATTTTTAATAAGTTTAAAATTTACGAAACGACCATTTTTTTGACAAATGTCGAATTTTCTTTTTATTAAATTACATTATAAAAAATTAGAGAAAACTGTTAAAACCGTTTTTAAAAAGTTTAAAATTTCCGGGGAAATTTTTTCTAAGAACTGTCAAATTACTTCTAGAAATTACACCACTAAAAGTTACATGGATCTGTGAAAACGATATTTAAAAATTTTAAGCAGTTCAAAAGCCATAAGGAGAATATCCACTATTTTAAAGCTCTCAAAATATTAAAATGAAAAAAACGCCACTAATAGTTTCTTAAATCTGTGAAAATCGTAAATAAAAATTTAAAGGAGTCACTAGGTAAACGCTATTTTTAATAGCTATTAAAATATTTTTTGAAATAAATTACACCCGTACAAGTTACAAGAAATATCCTATTTATAATCGAAAACTCCAATTAAATTCTTTAAAAGTTTAGGTAAAGAAAAAAAAAATGAAAAAATTCATGGCTGCAAAAACATCCAAATCTCTTCAATCCATATTCTATACCGAAATAATTTACTAGGAAAAAAATTACAGCTTTTAAACTAGAATTTCTAAAGAAAGAAAATGTCCTACTGCCCCTGTAAAACAATATATGCTATACTTCAGTACTGAAAACTTGTGACGGGGACAAAAATTCAATCAATCAATCTATCAAACCCTACCTATTACCTATAATTTATAACGACAATGTTTAAATCTTAAAAAAATACCAGTAAAGAAAAGAAAATCGAAAAAATCTTAACTGCGAAAGCAAAATACTTTAATTAATGTCTTATACCGAAAAGTTTCACTAAGAAAAAACACAATTTCTAAAAACGTCCTACCTACTGACCCTATATAAAATAACATAAATTTTACTACTTTTCCAAACAGTATAATACCGAATTTCATTACATTTCCTATGCTAAACATATACCAGCATAAAAAAATTAGAAACTCTATGCCCGTATCCTAAAAAACCTAACAAAATATATAAACATACCGGACGATATACTAAAAAATGTATCTATCCCGTAATCCGTCGATAATCGAATAACACCTTTATTAAATGAATATGGATGTAGTGGATGCAATCGAGAATGACAGCTGATTTTCCTAGAGATATTTTATAAATTGGGGAAAGTATTATCCTTCAAATTGTAGATTCCTATTTAAAAACATTCAAATTTGCCAATTTTAAAAATACCCAAGAAATCCTTTTTGAGTCTCTAAAATTAAATAATTTTTACGTAAATATTTATTCAATTAAATGTCTGACTGCGACGAAAGTCGAGAAAGTCGAGGATGAATGGATGTTTTGAAATTTTTGATCTTCTCAGAGAAACCTAAAAATTGTGCCCAAAAGTTTCTCCAGTAGCTAGAGGAAAATATTATAGAGGTTTTTGTAGCCAAATAAACGCTCTATCTATCCTTTCCCTATAATTCCGATTGCTGTTTACAGTGAGCTCCACAGTCAGGTTAAATTTGGACTTTAAAGCTTCAACTTTGAAAAATCGCAGTAATTTAACCATGTATGCTAAAAATCAGGCTTCGTAAAAAATATCACACGCCCTAGATGTATTAACTATCTTATAATACAGGGTAATGTAGAAACATATACACATTTTTACGTTTACTTTACACATTTTATCTAGTAATTGCATCCCCTGTACACACTCAGCATCCTTCACAGATACTCCAATTTGTATATATTTTTTAGCACTTTCCGATGCCGTAATCAGTTTTCCGATAGGACGCCTGCTTTTTTCTATAATCCGAAATATACCCACCGAAAGGTCGAAAAACACGGCTTTCTGAAATGACACGACCCACACCAGGTTTTCGTCCCCGAGTGTGAGAGCTATAGTAACAAACGGGCTTCGCGGCCGTTTGTTAACAAGTTCTGTAGTATGTTATTTCCAAAAACATTTGATTTCTTTGTGCGTATTGACTTTAGCTGTTAAATGTTGGATTTCTTCTAGGTCCAGGTTGACCAGTTTCAATTTCCTGGATCGTTCTGATAGCACCGAAAGGTTCAAGGGTTATCCAGCGACAAATTTTTCTTGATCAATGGAAAGAGAACATTTGTCTGGAATGATAAATAAATAACTTTCAGGTCCTAATTCAGATTTCTTCTCCATAGAACTCCTTTCAGTAACAGTTAATTTCTTAGGAGTTGTAAACAAAACATTATGAGGGGCTAGTTGATTAGTAATTGTTTTGTCGAGGTGACAACAGGGTTTTCTTTAATTTAGAGATCACAATAACGGACTTCTTTAATTTCTTAATAGAATATACCATATTCTAATATTGATATAACTCAATTCTCTTAGTTACGGCAAGGTAGGGTTTTGAGGAGATTTGATTTTGTTCTCTATAGGAATAGGATAAAGAAAATATGTTTTAAATGTAGTAGCCTTTAAAATTGGAAAATGAAATAGAAATATGTTTATCAAATAATAATTAAATCCTAAGAAAAGCATAATAGCTGTGATGATTTGTAAAATGAACTAGCTGATTCTGAGAATAGTTATCTTTAAGTTTTTAAATTATAGTATTTAAATTATCCAACGACAAAAAGGGGTGTATTTTATTCAAATCTGCAAATCTAAATGAACTGAATTTGTAGTTTCATTTAAAAGTTAATAATAAGATCTAAAGCATTTAGTTCATTTATTTCTTCAGAAATATTACTAATAAACTGCTTAATGACTAGCATGTTACATTTTATTTCAAAAAGGCTATTATTTATCGTTACCATAATATTTTTCGCGAGAGATATTTGCTCATTAATTTTATCTTGAAGTAAATAATTGTTTTTCTTAAGATGTTCTAAAAATAACTCAGTTGTTTTTCCGTCATCGGAATCTAATGTTCCAAATAACCATTTAGATACTTTACCGTCTGACTTTATTAGAGCCCGTTTTAATCTTTTATTAGGGTAAATACTTTTTAAAGAATATTTAACTTCTGATAAAATTGTTTTTGCTTAAATTATATTTTCGAACGACAGGGCAAAGTGTGACAGTATTTTTAATTGACGTTGTTAAATTAAGTTACAACTTTAAATTATTTTTTATTTCTTCTAAATCACTAAAGTTCATACAGTTTACGAATGTATGTTTGTTTAATATTATTCTAGTTTCCTTTAGTGTCATGGGTAATAGTGCTAATAAGTTTTTGGATAGAGGCATTAGTATTATAAATTAATAAGATTATTGAGAGTATGAGTGTAAGACTTAGCTGAAGCAAAGAGAAAATTATTGGTGTTTTTTTATGTTTTTTAATATTACTTCTTTAGGTTTATTGTTACTTTTAGAAATTTGTTTTGGTTTTATGTCTTGCAATTTTTGATTGACCTCTTGATATTTTCCTTTAAATTTGTGTTTATGATCTTGTACGTATTTGGTTATGATATTTTTTCTTCAATGTGTAACGGGTTATATTTTCCTAACAGAAATTTAGAATTTTGCTGTATTTTTATTTAAGATAATATCTATAAAATATGCTTACCAGTTTCTATAATCTTCATAGTTGAAATAAGACACATATTTAATAATCCTTAGTAATCCTAGGTTAACTTTATAACAATAAACCAAGTGGTGGAGACCTCCATAGGCACATTCTTCTCATTCTGAAACAAATTATTAAAATTGGCAATTTTAGGTACAAATTTGTTACATGATTATGGAGTTGACAATTTTAGGCTAAGTTAAGTAAAAGAAATCAAAGTTTACCTTGTATTCTGGTGATAGCTCTCATTAGCTCTTACTGTATTAGTTGTTTTTCAGTAGCATCAGGTCCCTTTGTAGAAATAAAGCTGATATTTTTCTGAAATTAAGAGAAAGCACATTACATAAACTTTAGTAAAAACAATAACAAACAATAAGGTTAGGAATTAGGAAAATAGGAAATCAGAGTAAAGAAAATTGATATGATCAAAAATCTTCATTTTGAAACTTACCATTGTAATTTGAACTAACATTTTGGTATATCCTAATTATCTCAAAACAAAAATAAAATTTATCTAAATTTAAATTAATTTTGAAATATCTGTCAACTTCATCAACAATTAGTAGTACCATCATCAGGGTTGTATCAAAAATCTCTAGGTTTCTATCCAACAGGAGAAAGAAAAAGTGACAGAAGGAGTTAAAAAAAAAGGCAGACCATCTTCTGGAACTTTTGGTTGTCTTTAAGGCATTTTTGCCAATTTTTCTTCGAAAAATGGGTCCATTCTAATTATTTTGGGTGACTTATTGTTTAAGTGTCCTATAGCTATGCTAGCTGAGTTAAAATTAGAATTTTAGTGGAAGAAACCCATTTTTCATTCCAAGTCACATGTTCTTGACTCTTTGAAAAGGCCAATATATCATTGGTAAGTCTCATTTTCATCATTCTCTCACAAATATTTATTATTAAAACTAAAATGTAAAATTTACCTACCTTGGGTTCTCGAACTTTCTTCTATTGCTTGATTTGTTCCTTTTAGGCTTTTTTTTTATTTGATGTTTTGGTCCAATGTTCTTGTGTGCTGATGAACTTTAGCAGTAGCACAGTCACTCTGGAGCATGCTTGCAGTCCCTCAGGAGTCATGTTTCAAGCTGTATGAAACTCGGCCTGCTAGCCATATGTACATCCTCGATGCTGTTGTGACATCCTCGACAGACTCTTCTACGTATCAAATATAACCAACTTCAGGTTTGATCTGTGTGTGTTGTCTTGGGAACATACTTGACTGTCTGTTAGTGTCATTATGTGCCAAATAGAGCCAATTCCATTTTGATAATAGAATTAATATATAATCAACTTTAACGAAACACTTTAAATCATGTCTAGTTTTTAACTTTTGACGAATACCACTCAGTACACCGCACTGTTGTTTTATGAATTTGCACATTTATTTGTAAACTGGGTTAAATAGGCCTATTTCGAAGGTAATTGAATCACTGACAAGTACTGTTCTTAAAACTTGAATGATGTAAGTTTTGTAGCCTTTTAATTTAAGTTAAATTGGTATAAAACCAACACTACCTTTCTTTCTGAGATACTTAACATAGTTAAAGCTTGATGAGCTTTCTCTTGTACCACTTATTATTAAATATATAAAAATATAAGTGCAACATGCAAAATTATTTGGAAGAATCCTAGGTTAGGTTACGTCAAATCTTACGACCTCTTCCTATATTTTATATATATATTTTAGACACAGCTCTCTTTCTCTCTTTCTTTTATTCATACTCAGGAAGTAGTCGTAAGAGAAGGTAATAATTATTAATATGTCTTTCATCTCATTTATTAAACTTTATATGAGCTAAGTGTGACTATAATCTATGTATAAACAAGGCTATAATGGTAAGTTTTCGTAAATATATTTTTCAATATTAAGGATATTGGTGTTATTGTAAAGTTTTTGTAGTTTTCCTGTTTTTCTTAAGTTCATCTGGTCTCGGGCTTTCTTTTCAGGGCCATAAAAACAGGTGGCGCATACTTTTTCCATTTTTACCCCGACCCACTCTACCGATCACTAGTTATCTAGTTAGCCGACGGCAGCCCAGCCTTATAGACCTTGGGAAACCGAAGAGTACCACCAAATCCATCTAGCGACCGAGTTTCAAAGTCCTCGCCGAGAGATCATTAACGATTTAACAGTTCTCCCTTTAACCCTTCAATCTTTAATAAAATTAAAATCGATCTTCAATATATTATTACACTTTTATTACATTTTAACAAATGTAAAGTGAATCTTTAGAATTAAAGTGACCATATAACCACCAACCATATAATTTCAAACTGTGTGTGGTCTGTACTAGAATGTATACTGTTATTGTAATGTAATGAACAGCATCTAACGAGTACATTAAGGGATTGCATTGGATTCTGTTTGTTGACTGGAAACGGTCTAAATAACTGTTAGAATTAGGATTCTTAGGAGTTGTAAAATGTGTTTTAATTTTATGCAATTTACAAAAGTCTAAAAGTTGTTAATAAACTATACCCTATTATTACAACCAATAATTGTCTCTTGTAATCCAGAATGTGATATGAAATTTAATAAACCACTAAATACATTTACTGCATTAACTCCGGGAATATGGTAATCTTGCCCAAATTATGAGAAGGTATATGTGATCGTTAGAAACTCTTTTGATATAGATAGTGCGTTGTTATAAATTCTTTTAGAGTTTGAATCCTACTGGCATAGGTTGAAATTTTTTACTCATTAGGATTTCTTTCATATTCGACTTTCTGGCAGATATTACAATTATTTATATAGTTGTTGACATCTTTAATCATAATAGACTAATAGTAGTTTTTTATTGAGCGACTCTATTTTGAATGTGATACTGCGATGTCAGGTTTTATGTTTGTGGTGATAATTTATTTTGTCTTGTTGGTTCTGAAATTTTGAAGAACATATGATTAACTTTGACTTTATTTGAATTATTTTTCTTATATATTTGTTGGGAAATATTTCTGGTCTTCCTTGCTTGAAAAATGTAGGTGGTAAGTGTAATTATTGTTTAACTGAGCAATGAATTCTTCCAAATCTTCTGCTATGTATCTTTTGCGGAAGTTGATGAAATATCTTTAATTGTCAAACACTTTTTCTTTTATAACTCTTGGAGCCATAGATATGTACGAAATTTTAAAGACCATTTGATTTTTTGTGAAAGTTTAATTGTTTTTCACATTAAGGGTAAGTGAGTAGTGGTTGTTCGTCTGCTGAATATATTGTGCAGACATTATTTTCGTTTTTATTAAAAAAAATAAATAATATATCAATATTTCCAGTTTCATATATCATTGAATTATTTGTTATTGTTTCCACAGGTTCATTACTCTGGTTCTGGTGTCTATTTTGAGATAAGCATTCAGCAACGTAATTGTTTTTGTTTTTAATATCATCAATTTCATAATCATATTCTGATAATAACAGCTTCAATCTTGCTAGTTTTGAATTGGGTTCGTTAAGGCTTTCCAGCCATTGCAGAGGCTTGTGATCTCTTTTGATCATAAAGTCATTTCCAAACAGATATGGTCGAAAATATTTTACTCACCAAATAATAGCAAGTAATTCCTCTTCTGGCATTAATACATTTTTGAGTATGTTCCACTTTTTTACATTTTCTTAAACATGTAGTATCATGGGTTTTGTTATTTTTGCTAAATTATTAATATATTTTCAGTAGGATCCAATCATTCCTTAAAAACTTTTTATTTCTTCATGCATTTAAGGCAGTGGTATTTTAAGAATGACATCTATCTTTTTTAGATTAGATCTAATGCCTCCTGTTGTTACGATGTGTCCTAGAAATTCAGTTTCATGTTTAAGAATTTTACACTAATCCAGTTAAATTTTTGAGTTATGTTGTTTCGCCATCTTGGATTCATAACAAAATTTTACCAGTTGATCCTAGATAATACTTGATTTTTGTGCAAAATTTGAAATAATTTGGATGAGCAGTTTTTAGTAATAATTTCACAGGCCACAATTTTGGTTTTCCATACTGGAATATTACCAAAATGTTCCCAGATCATCCCCATATGACACTTAATTTTTAGCAAAAATTTGAAGTCATAATGGCATAAGTAGTTTTTAAGCTATGCCGTGAAATGACAGGCAGCAGACAAACCGACAGACGGACCGACGTAATTGATAAAATATATTTTTAGGCATCTACAAAGTCTAAAACTTGAGGATATAAAAACATGAAAGCGTGATCTTTTTACGATTAGAAATATTTTATTTAGCCGCCATTTTGTTTCGCCATCTTGAATTAAAATTATTTAAGGCACACAATTTAAAATCAGATCCTTAAGTATTTTTTCAGGCCCAATTTTTAAATATTTTATTAAGCCCCCATTTTGTTCCGTCATCTTGGATTCGTACCAACATTTTACCACTTGATTCCCACAAACTACTTGATTTTTATGCAAAATTTGAGATAAATTAGATAAGTCATTTTTAAGTAATTATTTTTTAACATTTCACTAAGCCGCAATATTGGATTTTTTCCAAAATGCTACCAGGTCATCCACATATGACTCTTAATTTTTGACGAAAAGTTTGAAGTCCATCCGCTAAGTAGTTTTTTAGCTATGCCGCGAAGAGACAGACCGACAGACAGACTGACAGACAGACCGACAGACAGACCGACAGACAGACCGACAGACAGACCGACACACAAACCGACAGACAGACCGACAGACAGACCGACAGACAGACCGACAGACAGACCGACAGACAGACCGACAGACAGACCGACAAACAGACCGACCGAATTTAGAAAACATGTTTTTCGGCATCTAGACTAGTGACCCTGAAACGTAAAGATCTGAAAAAATCTCGGGGGGTGATTTTTTTTACGATTACAATACTTCCCTTTTACGAAGGAAGTAAAAGTCTTAATTGTTGATAATTAGTTTCGTTTGACATTGTATTTATTTGATTTGATTGTGAATAAATAATAAATATCTGCTGATAAGCCCTTTTAAACATGATTATTTTATATGTTCATGTTTTGAATCAGCCCCTTAAATGCAAAATCAATCTAAATGATTATAACCTAATTCCATAACGAATTTCGTCGGGGGTCTTCGAGTAGTTGGGCTAAGAAGTGTAGCAGGTACCGCACAACTTGCCATTTTATTTATGTTAAGGGTTGTTTCCCGATTTACGTATGATACTTAACAAATAAATAGATATTAGGGTCTTTTTGAGGGTGGCAGTAGTAGTAGTATTAGTAGTACCTAGTAGTGGTAAATTTCGTATTCAATAAAATAATACTAAAAACTCCATATTTATTAAAAAAAAAACTATTGATGACAACTTTTAAATAAGTATGGAAAGCAACTCCGCGTTGTCCTTTCACCAACCTTAAATAATTCATTTAATCTTGATATTTTCATGGTAAAATTTAATAATAATAAATAATAAATAGTAAGATATATATCGAAAATTTCAGATTTAAATAAATTATCAAACACCACGCTTGCAGCTTGGCTGGCAGTCGCTATGCTATTTGCGTTATTTTCTTTTAGTTCGGCATAGTATACGGGAGAGATCATAGCTCTGGTTTTGTTTGGTGAATCGAATATTTATTTGTTTTTGCGTATTTTTAAAGTAGAATTAGTGCCGTCATGGAAATTAAACAAAGTAAGAAAGATAATTAGAAATACTGTATAGAACCGACTTGTAAAAACACGACTGCTACTAACTCTGATAAACTCTTTATCACTTTGCCAGGAAATGTAAAGGCAAGGAAGCTGTGGCAGCAAGCTATACGGAGGACAGGATTAGTAAGCGATAAATCAACAAAATACTGCTACCAGGATCTTTTCAATGTTTTTTACAAGCTTTTAATATTTATTTGACTCTCGAAAGTCTTGAAAAGAATAATTACTCGGTTGGGGAAGAAAGTTGATTTGCTGAAATTTTCAGGGATTAGAATACTATTTTTCAGTGACAATGCAATTAAGATTAAAAGCTACCATTAGTTTGTTTTTTTCTAGCATTATTTTTTTATTCTTTTTCTTATCTATACTAATATTCACTCACTGATTCATCACGATCCTGCTCATACCGCTTGACGTAGCAAGCTGAATTTTGGCATACAAGTTGATTTTAGGGTGTAGAGATTCCATAAGAAGGGATTTTTAAAAACTTTAATTCCGAGGGGGTGAAACCACCCCTTAAATAATACAACATTTTTTATTTAAAAAACGGTTAGTTTTCCGAAAAAATATACCTAGATTTTATTATATTTTGACATGTTTTAAGATCTTTTAAAAATATATACAGGGTGTTACAAAAGTTCCCTTCGGATAGAGAATAATTTTTGGCTTTAAAGTTGTAACGTGAGCGAAGCCGCCGACAAAAGCTAGTTAATTAATAAATAAATTTATATTGGATTGTTTTATTACTTACGTAGGTATATTTGATTTTAGTTTAAAGAAGATATGGATAATTACATGTATTATAAGGTGGTGAAAAATGTGAACACTAAATTGAAGCCGGGAGTGATTCCGCACATTTTTGAATGTCAGAAACAGAGAAAAGTTGCACACATTAGAAGTTCTCGAAGTGTTTTTCTAAAGCGGCAGCGACACCGAGATATGGAAGAACCTTCTGCCAGCACAACAAAAAACTCGAACATCATCATCAGATAGCGAATCAAGTTTGAATATACCAGAAGAACTAGGGGCTCCTGCAGTGGTTAAATTAATTCAAGTTAGTATAATGCGAAAAATGAAATCAAAATCTGTCGCGTGCAAAATGTTACGGGTTTCAAACTGATTCCTCGAGCAGTAGTACGAGTTCTGATTTTTCGGCGTTGTATAGCAGAAGAGAACTGAAGAAATATTTAATTTAAAGAAAATGTACAAGGTCGAAATGTTTATAATATTGAAAAAAAATCAATGGATGACAACCCTCATTTTGGCACTAATAAAGTTTCGATTCGCATTCAAATACGCCATTACCATTATGACATCTACTTTCAGCATATTAGAGGAATCGGCCCTAATATAGTCTGAATCACACAATTTTTATTATCAGTTAATTCAAACAGAATCTAAAAATGCTCTACAAAATACAATAACATTGATTATCCACTACACCAAGTTATTTAATACGCACACATCAGAATACGAGCGCCTGCATAGCCAATGTCGACCTGTCGGATACAATGACGTCACATATTATATTTCCGCCGCTGAATAGTTAAAAATAACTTTTAGGAAGCATAACTTTTTTAATATTTATTTGGCCGAGGTGATTTTTTTATAGAGTTTATTGGTATGTGATATTTCATTGAAACTGTGACAAAATATGATTTTTGGAATTTTACTGATCCTATTGTGTGAACATTTCTGGAACGACGACAATAGAATCCAATAATCAGAAGCTAAAATCCCTCAAGGAACAACACTGGATGAAAAGGAATTTAGAGAAGCAGTTTTCATCGAACAAAACAAATTGTTCTTAAGTAAGCATAGTGTCGAAGTTCCAGATATTTGGAGACCTTTACTCTTTAGCAGGAACATTTCACGCTTTGGCATCCACATTTTACGTATTATTGCACATGACTCTATATATGCTCGTAGTTTTAGACTTTGTTGTAAATAAATTAAATTAAAGGAAATTCAATTCCGACAAGGGCATTTTATTCAAAATGCTCTATTATCTACAACCTTTAGATATACGTGATTTAGGCTGTTTTAAAAACAAACATGTGTGAAGTGAGTCTTTGCTACACAGCCTTTATCCTAAACGAGGGTAAAGTTTATTCTGCATTCTTTTATGTTTGAAAAAAAATCCTGTGTTACAGCGGAACGCCATGTAAACACTGCATAACTTGTTAGAGAGTGATATCAAATTCTTTGTCAAGCTAAGCTGTTTCTGGTAAGGAATGTATTTACTCGACCGGGACGCGTAAATACATTATTTACCACGATACAGATTAGCTTCTTACTACGGCATAGCAATGTATTTCGCTGTAAGATAGCAAACTTACTCAAACATATAAACCCGTTAATGCAAAAACAAATTTTAGTTTATGTCGCAAAAGACTCATTGCACACATGGGCGTTTCCAAAACAATTTAAATCAGTTTCTAATAAAATGAAAAATATCATGGATAACTAGTAATATGTCAGGTTTTCTCTATGGATTCTGGGTGCGTGTATTAGTCGTGTGCGTGACCTTAGGTGTCTAGTCCTACACACTTATTTTCTATCCTATTTTACTATTATCATAACCTTGACAGCTATTTTTGATTAACAAACGTCTGCTAGTGCGATACATCTGGTTACGGATATATATGTTATACATTTATCTGTAAAAAAAATTAGCTATTTAAAAGTTAGGAATACTATATGGTTTTTGGACAGCTGCAAAAATATTTCTCTAAAATAAATTATGACATTAAAAGTTCCAAAAAACTGTGAAACCCGTATCTAAAAATTTTAAGCAGTTCAGTAGTTATGGGCAAAATAATTTTTTTTGACATACGCCAAAACAGAATGTCAAATAAATGAAGCACCTAAAAAAAACATTTTTTTTGAGAGCTGCGCACATTTTTTTCAAAATAAATTATTCCCCTAAAAGTTACATCGAACTTTGAAAACCGTATTTAAAAAATTTAAGCAGTTTAAACAAAACAAACTATGAATTACCACATCTAAAAATTTTAAAAAGTTTAGAAGTCAGAACGATAATTTTTTTTTGACAGCTGTCAAAATTGTGAGATTAAAAGTTACAAAGAATAATAAAAACTTGTACCGAAAGGTTTTACTATGAAAAAAACACAATTTCTAAAAAAATGTCCTACCTACTGACCCTGTATAAAATAATATAAACTTTAGTACTTTCCCAAACAGTATAATACTGAACTTCATTACATTTCCTATACTAAATAAACATATACCAGCATAAAAAAATTAGAAACCCTATACCCGTATCCTGAAAAACCTCACAAAATATATAAATATACCGAACTATATACTAAAAAATGCATCTATCCCGTATCTAATTAGACGCAAGTATTTTTTTGCTCTAACTGATCCTAAAACGATAATCGAATAGAACGTTTATTAAAAGAATATCGATGTAATGCATGCTATCGAGAATGACAGCTAATTTTCTTAGAGATATTTTATAAAATTGGGGAAGTATTATCCTTCAAACTGTAGCTACCTACTTAAAAACATTCAAATTTTATGCTGCCAATTTTAGAAATACCCAAGAACTCCTTTTTGAGCCTGTAAAATTAAATAATTTTTACTTAAATATTTATTCAATTAACTTCTGATAGCGACGAAAGTCAAGAGTGAATGGATGTTTTGAAATTTTTGATATCTTAGAGAAACCTAGAAATTGTGCTCAGAAGCGTATTGAATTTTCACCTATTTCCCCAGTAGCTAGAAGAAAATATTATATAGGCTTTTGTAGTCAAATAAACGTTCTATGCTTCTATCAGGAAATAATTCCGATTACTGTTTACAGTAAGCCCCACAGTGAGGTTAAATTTGGACTTTTGAAAAATCGCAGTAATTTAACCGTGTACGATAAAATTTTGAAATTTGGTCACAATCTACCTACGAGTATCTAGTTTCGTAAAAAAAATACCCCACGCCCTTCGTGTATTAGCTTTCTTGTAATACAGGATAATGTGGAAAAATGTACCCATTTTTGGGAAACTTTACAAATTTTATCTAGTAATTGTATTCCCTGTACATACTCAGAACCTTTCACGTATATTCCATTTTGTGTATATTTTTGAGAACTTTCCGATGCGGTAATCAGTTTTCCGATAGAACACCTGTTTTTTTCTATAAAAAACAAAATGTATTAAAAAAAAATCATTTTTCCGACAGAGATGCATTCAGGTTTTTGTTCTCCTCTATATTTCCGATTCTCTTGCAAAATTTCGCTAGGACGCACCCAGTTCGAGCTATAAGCGGCCGAAAACACCCTTATGAGAACGAAAAAAAAATCGTAAAATCACGAAACGGGTTCGAATAGGGTTCTATAGGATCCGAAGAGCCATCGGTCCAGAAAGTTTCGACAAAAGAAATCAAAAAATGCGACCTGAACCGTGTTACATCGAAGTTGATTTTTTTGGTCGACTTTGCGGTACCACATCTCCGGTACCAAATGTGGTACAGAAAAATCTCGTATAGATCTACGTGTCCTTTAAAAACACATGTCAAATTCATCGCCCTATCTCTAATAGTTTCCGAAATATACACACCGAAAGGTCAAAAAACACGGTTTTCTAAAATGACAAGACCGACACCAGGTTTTCGTCCCCGAGTGTGAAAACCATAGTAACAAACGGGATTCGAGGTGGTTTGTTTGTTAACAATAATTATTATCGTAGTAAATGTTGTGATGAATGGATAGGAAATGTTAGCGCTACAAGCATGTCAGAGGGTTAGTTAAGGAATACATACATGTCGCAAAGTGTTCAAATGCCGGAATAAGAGATGTGACTGATTCATCAACGCAGGGCTAAAGCTACCTACCTAAGCCAGAACCATGAAAGTCTTTTAGACAGAGTGATTAGTTTACATGATATTTTTTTTGACATGATCGTCTGGTGACTGAGACCTTTCAACACTATTTTTCGTAATGTTTTATTGAGCGTTTTTTCTATAAAATCAATATGATTTTCTTCAATAATATTTCTGGACCATGTAGTGAATGCGTCTTATATTCTTATAATTCCACTGGAAACTCATCGTGCCATCGGGCCAGCTAGTTAGTTATAATTCTTATAGTTCATTTATTAAGCATATTGAAGTAGTAAGTAGTATTGAGAAGAATTTTATTGAAACATACGTCTACAAAATGTAAAAAACGTTTGCAAGTGAACTATTTGAATTAAAGAAAGATTAAGAAAACGCATTTTTAATTGCAATTTCTGTATACCTAACTTCAATAGTCTCTTAGTAATTTTCGAAATTTTTAGTAAGAGTAGTTTATTGGAGAATTCAAATATACAGTAGAATACAGAGTATTCCATTAAAAAACTGCAACTTTATTATGCTACTATGTCTTACGCACCCCTATATACTTATAAGTAATGTAAAATTGTAGATCTATCTGATCTGCATATATTGTGCAAGATTCAATTAAAAAGAAAATACCATTCAGTAGTTAGAGACCGACGATACGGGGTACCCCACCTCGTGCCCAACCCGGTGTAAAGGTTTTAATAAATATATATACATTCGGTATATGCAGACCAACATATAAAAAAAAAACTAAACTAAACTCAGTATAATTTTACTTAACAAGTGCCGAATTACATATGCATAACTTTTTTATTAGCAGTTTTTAACATACTGCTTAGTTCTTCGTTAAAAAATCAGTTTAACGAAATAAGCAAAATTCCGTTTATGTGCATTCCATTAAAAAACTATCTAAGCTTTAAAATCACGTTTTCAAAAATTATAAAAAAGAACAAAAATACCCCCTACAGGTTTCAGGTGTTAATGATAGAGTGCATAGAGCAAAGTCCTGCTGGAAGCCCTTCTAGAAGTACTTTTGTACAGAGGCTATGTCCTGCTGGCAGGACGTATGTCCGCAATTTAGTAGTCCTTCCGGTAGGACTTATTTTTGTACTGCCGGTAGCAACATGCCGCCGTAAATTATTTACATTCACTTTTTTTTAATCTGTATGGCCTGCTATACCTTACTGTTGATCAAAAAACTAGTGATGATTTAACATATATATTTCGTAAAAAATTCTTTTACAAACGGATTTTTAATCAGTCTTAGACGTCAATCAAAACAAATCAAACATATTATAGGAACGTTTGTAAAGATATGCAAAATACTCTAAAGAAGCTAGTAACTAATTTTTGAACACAAAAATACATTATACATCAGCGGAATTTTCAGACGCTATTACCAATTTTCCCTAAAATGAGAAAAATTCATGGGTTCTCGTCTTTTTCATGTTGGCGACTAACAAGTTCAAACTACTTCGAACATTGAAACATTGAAAAAAGGACGCAAAGTACTCTAAATTTGTGTTTAAAAACGTCCTACAATGAGCCTTTTTGGTACTGACAGCAGGACGCTGTGCGATCTATCATTAAAGTATATAAGAATATAAAAATGATATAATATTACATGAAAAACTTAATTAATATGCCCCTGAAATAAAACTGACTTTTGGAAAACTATAGTTTTATTCACTTTTAATGAACTCGTCCATAAAAAATCCAAAACGATTATAAGGTTAGTCTTTTAAAAAGTGTGTAATTTAGACAAGAAAAAGTTGGAAAAATTCCAATATATGCAAATACTATATTTCTTATAATTAATTTATTACGTTCATACTCACAAAATCAAAATAATTTCAATTTTGCAAATTTTGTAAAAAAGCGTTTTCAAACAAGCCATTTAAATTAAAGTCAAGTTTCAAGAAAACCCAATTTCAGTTGCAATTTAGGGTTGCCCCCCTTCGTGCCCCACTCTGTATAAAAGTTTCAATAATTATATAATTTCTGAGGAGTCCGTATATGAAGACCTACTGATATTTACCTAAAAACTGCCAATAATTTGTAGTTCAAAAAATGTAATATTTGTGTTAACCAAATTAAGTTTAAAAAAATAATCAAAATTACTCACAGCCGGTTGCACAAAACTTAATTGATGTTTAGAATATTTAACCAAACTTTCGGATTTGACAAGCTGCTTATAGAAATGTAAGAACTCGCTGTCAAATTTGACATTCCGTTAAACATTCTAAACTTTATAATTGAGCTTTCTGCAACTGGCCTTCAGTCTATAGGTAATACTATGAAATTAAAAAACCGGCTTAAATTACTTTTTTCAAAAATAATAAGGAAAAGTAAAGATACGGTTTGAGAAACTTAAGTAACACGCACCTGAAGTAAAACTAACAAAATGCCAACCAATTTTTAGAAAAAATAAAATTAAACAAAAATAAATCAGATAATAAAATTATTTTTAAGAAATCGTGGTTCTTGGGATTAGACCGTGTCAAATTGGAATTACTATCCGACGTTTCGCCTTCGATTACACTAGGCATATTCAGGGATCTTTACTCCACGAGATCTGAACACTGAATGAGCTCGCGCGCGAAGGGGCCAAATGGCCCGAGGTCCCACCACCACCCGGTACCCTAACCTAGGGAACCGCCTCTCTGTGATAAGTACTTACGGTTTAACGAGCCTAGGGCCTTAAAAAACCATAAATCTTCTCTATCCTAGGTGTATCAGCTCAAACACATCCGGATGTGTGTACTTACATCGCACCTCTCCTATATGCTTCGCGGACATATAGGGAGTATCTCTGAAACGGAAAAGCGCATTATTATCAGTGTATGTGTTGTGTGTGGTCGCGGTGTCTACGGTGGTAGACCCTGTGTGCTTGACGCTCCTTCAAGGGGTCGTAGTCCACCAGCCTTCGAAGTTCTTTGTTTGGATGTGCCGCTGCCCTCTGGATGTCTTTCATGGCTTTGGTCCTGATTGCGTCTTGCAGTGGTGTCCATTGCAAATACCGGTGTATCTGGGCGTTCCTGACGTACCATGGTGCGTCGCCTGCCATTCTCAAATACTTGTTTTCTGTTGATGCTAACTTGTTTATGTAGGTGGGCGCTGCATACGCCCACGCTACTGCTCCGTATCTCAGTTGTGATCTTGCGATCATCTTTATCATTGTCAGCTTTGTCCGAAGAGCCATAGGGCTCTTTCGGTTCATAAGAGGGTATAGTCTAGCCATAGCCCTGCTAGTTTTTGTTCGTGTCTGTTCAATATGAGGCTTCCATGTTAGCCCCTTATCCATAGTCAGCCCTAGATATTTGACCGTGTTTGTCCACGGTATGTCTGTTCCTTCTATGTTTATAGCAACTGGGGGCGTCATTCTCCTCTTTTGGAAGAGGATGGCCTGGCTTTTCTGTGCGTTTATTTTGATCTTCCAAGTGATACACCAGTCACTTATCAAATCTATCTTTTCCTGCAATCTACTGTATATTATTCCTGGATGTCTATGCTTGGCCGCTATAGCACTGTCATCAGCGTATAGGGCTAGAGAAGTGGTGTGTGTCTTAGGGATGTCATGTGTATATACGTTATATAAATGCGGTCCTAATACAGATCCTTGGGGTACACCCGCTTCTAGTCTCCTTTGTGTCGATCTCGAGTTTTTAACTCACTTGCCGTTCTATCTTTAAGATAGTGGGCTATTAATTTGCAAGTTTTAGTTGCAAATCTAGCATCTTGCATTGTGTATACAAGTCCCTTATGCCATACTCTATGGAAGGCTCTGGCTACGTCTAGGAAGACCATGCCAGTAGCCTCTTTTAGGTTAAAACCGCTGATTTTAAGTTACAGTTTCAACCATTCTTGTAGTTCAGTAGAATGACCGCGTCTGAAGCCAAATTGTTCATTTGGGATTATGTCTAGGACTGCTGTTTTATCTTTGATCCTGGTGATCAAGATTCTTTTAGTGAGAATGAGCACGGAGAGATTCAGGCGGGCTTTTATACCCGACTTGTGCTCGCCGAAGCGTGACCCTGTATTAAGATCGGTTTCCAGGCGTGCTATGGGATCTCCTCTATCACTTGTGGTAGCAAATATCTTTATGGAAGCCTTTAAACATATTGCTCTAATATCTGCTCCACTAAAACCAAAACACTGGTTCAGATATGTAGATGATACTTTTGTAGTATGGCCGCATAGACAGGATAATATTCTCATATTTCTAGATCACCTAAATCAACAACATCATAATATCAAATTCACAATGGAAATTGAATCTAATGGGACAATTGTCTTTCTAGATGTATACGTTCAAAGGAAGGAAAATGGCACATTAGGACATTCTGTGTACAGAAAACCGACGCATACAAATAGATACTTAAATGCAAATTCACACCACCATCCAGTACAAAAGAATTCGGTTATTAACTCAATAGTATTTAGAGCCATTTCGATTTCTGATAAAGATTCTCTAATATCAGAAACATCGAAACTGACCGAAGCTCTGAAAGGGTATGGCTATTGCACTGAAGATATTACGCGTTCAATTAAAAAATATAGTAATCCAACTCCGCGAAATGAGGATGATAAGGAGCCACCGTTAGGTAGTGTTGTTCTTCCTTACATACATGGCACTACAGACCAAATAGGACGATTACTTCGACAGTCCAACATACGTACAATCTTCAATACCCATAAGAAGATTGGACAATGCTTGGGATGCCCGAAAGATATTGTACCTTTTCAAACAGAAGGAGTATATAAAATTCCTTGCTCCTGTGGAGAAGTATATGTGGGAGAAACAGGACGTTCAATACCAACTAGACTTAAGGAACATGAACGATGTATTAAAAAGAAACAAATTGTTAAATCTGCTGTAGCTGAACACCAGCATACCACCGGCCATCTTATAAATGTAAAGGAATCCAAGGGTCTAGCAGCGGTTCCAGGATTTTATAAACGAAAAATTAGGGAATCTATTGATATCTTTAAACATACAAAAAAAATTAATAGAAATACGGGTTACGATCTATATCGCAGGTGGAAACCGATCTTAATACAGGATCACGGTTCGTCGAGCACAAGTCGGGTATAAAAGCCCGCCTGAATCTCTCCGAGCTTATTCAGTGTTCTGATCTCGTGGAGTAAATATCCCTAAAGATGCCTGGTGTAATCGAAGGCGAAACGTCGGATAGTAATTCCAATTTGACACGGTCTAATCCCAAGAACCATGATTTCTTAATTGACCAAAGCAGTGAAAGCTTCCGTTCTAACATTTTTTTTCCTAAAACCCCATTTATTCGGTAGATACATATAAATCAAAAATAATTTCAGATTTGCAAATTATCGCTCCTGACCAAGTTTCTGTAAAAAATACTACTTTTCTTTTACCCTGCGTATATACCGGAACTGAGCAACAAAACTTAGATACCCCCCCCCCAAACCATTTTATTTACAAGTTTTAACCTTTTAAATTTAGGTCGAATTATAAAAAATTGTACTTCAGTTGCACAGTAGTGTATTAAATTATATTTTTATCTAATCAAATTTATAAGTTTCATCTTTTTACATCATTAATCTCTGGTAGCTATGTGGTTTAAATCAAAGATCTATCACAGACATTTCTATAAAGTATATTTCTTGATGCAGAGGTTTGAAAAAATAAATACAATTCTAGAAACGTTGGCAACTTAAAACACATAACATATTAAAAGTGCCATTAAATATAATTTGTGGGTAAATATTATTCATAAATAATAATTTTTCTTCTTGACCGCGTATTTTATATTATACATGTATCATCCCCAAAGAGGTTTAGCCAAATATTCTCTCGTGTATTTGAGAAACCAATCATTACAAAAGACACACAATCGGTGCTCAAAGGCAAAACACGATTAATTCAGTGATGGGCTTATACAGACAATTTAGTTTCCATTTCATAGAACAAAGGCTTTTGTTAGGCTAGCGGCAGAAATAATAAGATTAGGTGTAAAGCCATAGCGACTATAACCTTAGAAATTGATTTACAAATAGGGTAGTTACTCCCTGAACGTAAATATTTGTTGTCAGTCAATACAGGTTTCATCGTGCTTCTTTTTGTTAATTAAAACTAAACTGTATTAAACTTGTCCCGAATAGTTTCAAAAGGTTTAAAATAAAATCAATAACGGACTACAGAAAAATTTTGCTAATTGCGATTTTAGATTTGTGGATTATTGTCTTCCATACTGTTGGTGTAAATTACCATGTTTTACAATTTCTGTGACTTCTCGAATTATTCTGGTCTTATAATGATGATGATGATATAGGAATGAGCTGAGGTTGTTTGTTTGTTTCTGATGCTGAATTAAAAACTATAAAATTGTCATATTAATAATATTAGGTATGTCACGTTTGGTAAATAAAATGTTTAGTTTCGACAAAACACACATATCTAAAGACACTATTTTACATTAAATATGTAAGTTTTGTGGAAACTAAACATTTTATGTACGTAGCATACTTAATATTATTACATTATGACATTATGGTATCACTAAGCGTGAGCTTTCTATAAAAAAAATTAAATGCAAAACAATATGTTTTAGATTTAATATTATTAATATGATCAAATTGTCATATTAATAATATTAAATCTAAAACATATTTTTTTGCATTTAATTTTCAAACCTTTTAATGTTTCCAGTATGTATGATAATGTTTGCGTCTTTGTATATATTTTTCCTGTATTCTTTTTTTTAATGAAAAAAAAAAAGACTATTTAGAAATCAAGCAAGCCTAAATAAAGTCTTGAAAAAGCTCAATACAAAACACAATGAGCGAAACGTTGATTTGATATAAAAAATTGTGCTTTACTATTAACCTAGACCCAAGAAAATCAGGTTTCCACATAGTGGCGCTTCTAGAACTCTGGTCTGGTCGAAAGGTGGGAGGGGGTAGCCATTTATACCAAATACATTAAACTAGTTTTATTTTAATTTTTTTTTAATGAAAAAAGCACTAAGAAAAAATGCACTATCAAATGAAAAGTATTTTATTTTGATAAAATACATATCGTAACAAAATACATGTTTTAAAAAACAAGACAACAAAAGCATAGAGAGAAAATGAAGCCTCCTCTAAAAGAAATATGTTAACAACAATACCTACATTATCTAGTTAACTAGGTATATATCACATCACGAAAACATGTCCTTATATTTTATTAAAATATACAGATACTGCGACAGGACACGTAATATTCTAAAATAATAACATAAAGATTATAAAGAGCCTTAAAGGTAAACTAAATATTTTATAAAATGAAAATATTGCCTTTATTTTGTAAAAATACAAAACATTATATAACAGTAAAACTCATAATTTAAAATATTAATCAAACAACGGTTCTATATTAGGAGGAAAATGAGGGGTTATGTAAAATTACCATCAATAACAAATATTTATCTAAATCACAAAATCGAGTCTCTTAAGTTTATTATTAACAAATCTATCTATTATTTTATCAGTATTTAATTTCAAATGTCCCAGAATAAATAAGAGAGCTAATCCGACCAACCTTTTTTGGCCCGTTGTGGGACGTAACCAGGTTTTTAAGCGTTTTGAGGGATTTTCGTATACTTCTATAAAATTAAATGCTTCTTTTAGGGATTCTTTATGATATACAGTGTTACCATGAGTTACTAAGTTTCCATCCACTCCGTATAATTATGAATATTTTTGCAATGGCGCCTTAACAAGTTTTCCTAATTTATTTGCTTTATTTATACCATCAAAAGAATGGGTTTTTCAAAAAACCAAATACTTTTAATTAAATCTACGTAAGGTGCAACATAAACGGAATTAGAATATCCACTAAGAGTTCCGTTTGGGTTTTGAGAGCGTCCAGCGCTTTCTAATATCATACATACTTTGCCATCTAATTGTTTTTCTTCTGACTTTTCTCCTGCATCTGAACCATTTTTCTCCGATTCTATTTCATTTTTTTCTTTTCTACAGATGAAGAAGTTTCTTCATTTTGTTTAGTACCAAAAAAGTCAAGTGTATTCGGTGATCTTAACGTGTAAATTTGTCACTCCTAACATACTGCACAAACTGAACTACCTGTATTTATTACCGGCTGGGAACCAATATACCAACGGCACCAACGCACTTTATGGGTTTGGGAATGCATTTACGTATTGATAACAGATATTGGGTACTAACCCTTTATTCATTACCTACTGGGAACCAATTTACTAACATCCGAGTAGGCAAAGGTTAAATAAAGGTTAGGAAATTAAAGAATTATTATTTAGTCGTACTTAACGTTATTTTTAAAATTTAGAAACTAAAGTAATAAAAGAATATTAGGGGAATAAAATAATAACTATTAATACTTTTAAAATTATGATAATCTATCTAATACTCAGTATATAGCTTGTAAAAATTAAATGGACCTTGCAATTACAAATTTGTGTGTTTACGTGTGCGAGACGTTGTTGCCATATCAGTGAAATATCATTCATATATCGAAAAATTATCATAATAATCTCTACCAAATTTTTCGTATAATAATTTATTGTTAAAAATATTTTAGAGTGGGTGTCTGGGAGGGGGGGAGGGAAATTACCCACTCTATCCCTCCTTGGAAGCGACTTTGTGTCCACATATAAATATATGGTTAAGGAAAAAAAACCATGGAACGACACAACTAAACACTAAAGCACATGATGTGATTTATTCTTAAGTTCTAGATAACATGGTTTAAAACTGCATAAACTCATGCAGATAAGTAACCCACAGTGCTGGTACGTCGGCACTGTTATTAGAACAACTAGTGAATTGTAGTAAATGGAATCCAAAAAACAACAAAAAAACTGGATTATATCTACTACGATTCACCAGTTTTTCTTTAGTAATGGGGATGTACCAACACTGAGAGTTACTTCTCTGCATTAGCTTGTGCGGTGTTAAACCATGTTTTCTAAATCCTAACACTGGAACCTGTGGTGGAAGATAGATCAAAATACTGGACGCGCGTTTCGCTAGCCAAGTTAGCATCATCAGCAGATGATATAAACTGATATATCATCTGCTGATGATGCTAACTTGGTTAGCGGGACACTCGTACAAAACGTAACAAGTTGTGGTGTAGCGTGGTTAGAACTCTTTATATTTTGAACCATGTTATCTAAAACTTGAGAATAAATCACATCATGTATTTTGATGTTTAATTGTGGCGTTCCATGAAATAATTTAAGTTCTACATTAGATCGCTATACAAACATTTACCGGAATAAGGTGTAAGAAAGTTACGAACGAGAACGGGATTGCCGACCAACAGTTACCTCAGAAATGTATGCTTTTATAGGATTTTTGTATTTGGTAGGAGCAAACAAGGGACAATAATTAAGCCCAAAAGAGATTTGGTCAAGCGATGGAAAAAGATTTCACCTCCTTGCAAGAGCAGTTAGATTTGATGACATTACTGACCGAAATGGAAGAAAGTCCATTGATAATATAACCCACATTAGTCAACTGTTCGAAGATTTTGTGAAAAAATGCAAAAAAATATCAAATTGGAGAGTATTGCGTTTTAGATGAAATGTTGGATAACTACAGGGGTAGATGCAAATTCCGGCAATATATTGCAAACAAGCCTGCCAAATATGGAAATAGGATATACGCTTTGGCTGATTCCAGAATGTTTTATGTCAGCATAATGAAGATATATGCAGGAAAACTACCAGATGGGCCGCACAAGGTAGACAATGCTGCATATGCCGTAATTAATACCAGCGCCAATTTTAAACACTGGCAGAAATGTCACAATTAATAACTATTTTACATCCATTCCCTTGGCTCGAGATTTACTTGCTATGAATACAACAATTGTAGGGATAATAAGGAAAAACTAAAGGGAGATACTCCAAATATTCATATACTTGAAAAGATCAGCTCCAAGTATCATGTTTGGTTTTCGGAAAGATACTGTTTTGGTTTCCTACAAACCAAAATCAAACAAGAATGTTTTGTTATTGTCAACGTTTCATTCTAGCGATACTATTGATCCTGAAACTAGTGAAATGCAAAAGCCAGAAATACTAATTTTTATAACCTTACAAAGAGAGGGGTCGACGCAGTTATGAATTGCAGTCGTTGATGGTCTTTGCGAGTTTTTTTTACATTATTGACGGTGGCAAGTATTAATTTCATTATTATCTATGAAAGTAATACAGCGGTTTTTACGAACCGAGAGTTTAATCGAAGAACTTAATACAGCACCTAAATTAATCTCAAATAATCAATCTGCACTTTACCTTTGGAAACCTGAACACGAATCAGACAAATACCTGAACCAAAATATGATGCACTTGAAGCAGGAGGAGGCTTTTATGGAATTTGCCTGCTAAGAAATAATAGAAGGACAAAGAAGCAATGTAGCAAGTTTAATGTCCCCATATCTAACGAGCATGCCATCTTCATTTACTCTAGATCCTCTGGCATATTTGACGACAGCAATAGTTCATAATAATTTTTTTGATTTACTTATTTTTCTTTTTTTTTTAATTTTTGTTTAAAGAAACAATATTTTGCTACATAGGATGCATTTTTGTGACGCTAACGTTTTTAGTATCTAAAAAAGTATAAATCCGTTTTGTTAATGTTGAATTATGTATACAAAAATGCAATTATTACCATACGATCTAGCTATCCAAAAAGCGTGTGAGCAAAATGCTCTCGCGCAAGACGGGAAAAAGACCACGCTGTCAAAGTATACCGAAACCTGTAAAGTTTGACACCGCCAAGATCGCCGAAGACACAATTAGAACTGATTTTTTTATCAAAATCTAGATACATGTCGTTTGTATACGTTGTTTGCATACGGAATTGATAAAAGTCGGAGACGTACATTATTGAGGGTAGAACATTTAAAACAATTGGTAATAGCTATGTATACTTTGTTACTTTGCCCTAGCATCTTAAAAAGTTACATCTTTTTTATATACAGAATAGAAAAAGTCCAAGTCGTACGGATTGAATTTTAGCGTAAAATATTCTAAAAATTGCAAATCGGAGTATATTTTGACGTACCTTGAAATTTTGCCGAAAGGCGACGAGTAGCAAGTTGCATGTTTTTTATTTACAGTATTTGAAAGTCAGGGGCGTTTGGAATTTGCAGGTTAAAAGAACTTAAATTTGTTAATCTATGCATACTTATTTATATATTTACTTTGCCCAAAGGCGACAAAGTACACCTATTTACTATCCTCGAAGTATTGTAATAGTAAAAAAAAATCAACCTCCTAGATTTTTGCAGATCTTTGTTCTACCATTTCCGTCGGTCCGTCTGATTATCCGGTTAACTTCAAATTCTGATGCGAAAATTAAAAAATCTTAGGCAGAGCAAATGGTAAAATTATGGTAAAAAATACAATATGACGGCCTCACAAAATTTTTATAAAATGATTATTAAGAAACTACAATCGAATGGACCTCCAATTTTGCACATAAATGAAGTTTACTATAAGGACAAACTGCTAACAGCAACAAAAGATGCATCTTTAGTTTATACAGAATTAGAAAAAAGTTTCTTTTTATATACAGAATTAGAAAAACGTAAGAGGCGCATGTTTCGACATTTAGCATAAAATATTTAAAAAATTGCTAATCAGTTGTAACAACCATTTTATGTTTGTAATAACTTATTTCTAAATTTGATCATTTTATCATAAAAAGAAATCAGATTATTATCAATAGTCTTTAATTTGCTCGAAGCTTAGTTACAACCATGTTTATTTCATATTTATAGAAATTCACCTTATTGAGTACGATACTGTATTTGATATATTCGATGCTCTTTAATAGAATTTTGGTTTTAAAAATTCGAAAGTACACATTAATTTTGTATAGTAGGACCCATCATGTGATGTGACTTCGTTTTTTGTTGTTCTTAAAATTTGCTTATTTTCGCAGGCCAGTATCGATTGCTCATAATTTTTTTGTATTAGCAAGAGCAAGTTGACTGCCATGTTTAATTAGGCATTTTTTTTGTGATGTATTAGTTTTACAAATAATAATTGTCTGGTTCTAATCTTCTGTATTTGGAAGGAAAAGCAGTCGGAAATTCGACTAGCCGAATTAAGAAGAAAAATAAGTAAGGAAATTATTCTTTTTAAGCCCGATCTTGGTTTATTGGTCGTTAGAACAGATTCGTCATAACTTAGTGCACATCTTCAACGGCACAAATGTGCTTACCAACAATTCTAGCCGTCTCAAAACTCTCAGGTTGTTACAGTCGGCCATCTTGTTTAAACGTTTTAACAACATGTAAATAAAATAATATAGTTACTGAATATTTCCATAAATCAATAAATATATTTTTTAATGTTTATTTATTCCTTAAACGTTTTTACAGGGTGTCCCAAATTCGGCTCAATATATGGGGAACGGGGAACTCGAAAGTCGTAACAGATATCAAGTTGAATCAATTACGGCAAAGTTGCGCGATTTGTTCTTTTGTACACAAGCTATATAGAAAAACCGAAAAATTGGAAATTTTCAAAATCAGTGATGTGTCACACTCATTCAATTAAGCCAAATAAATGTTATCACAAGGCATTTAATCTACCGGTCTCTCTAACACGTTCTTAATGGGGAAGTTCCAAATTTTCTACTTAATTTTTAAGTGCGATATATCTTTGAGATATCGGAAGCTTCTAAAAATAGGAAAATTCAGGTTTTTACTTAAAAAATTTGATGATGGGGCCCGAAGCCGAAACGATCTGTTCGGATCCGTCAATATCTTCTAACAAAAGGAACAAATGTCTATTTCAGTTGTTACTTTAAATGAAATATTCTTTTTAATATTCACTTTTTAGAATCTTCTGTTTTTCCTGATTTCTAAAATATATAGTTTATACATGTTATATCTAATGCTTCTTGCTGAATCGAAAATCGATTATGTTTAAAAAAATATTGATTAGCCATGAAATCTTGACATGATATCTTGAATAGCAATATTGTAATTTATAAAACAATCTAGGTTAAGTTAACCGTGTAATTCAAAATGTCAGTTGTCAAGAAACCACTCACTAAATTCCGATAATTGTCAACGAGTCATGGTAGCCAATATGTTTATACATAATCAAATTGAGTTCCGCTTTAGCAAAAAACCGTTAGATATAAAATTACTCAACTATACATTCTGGGAATCAGGAGAAAAGGGATTCTAAAATATACAGGATATTGATTTAAAATAGGTGGTGTCAATTTTTTACCTTTCCGATGAGCATTTGTTTTTTTTGTGATGAAGTCCATCAAACAAGTGACGGCTGCGGGTTCAAATTAAAAAACTAGTATGGCCGTGTATTTAATGCCTGTCAGTTTTAAGGTAGCCCGAATAATCTTCAGATAGCTTGTTTTATTCTGAGCAAAAAGTGCCTCTTCCCAGTTGTTCGCATCTGTCATAGATTTATGAAAAATTGGGTAGTGGTTTGTCCGTTTTCAAGAAAAATAATTTTTAATGGTAATTTAAGATTAGACACTAGATTTGTTATTCATCTGTTGTTATTTAGTAAACCTTACTAAAGTATTTGTTATTTAGTAAACCTTACTAAACTTATAAAGAGCTGTTGAATTGAATTTAATTTAGATTGATATTTTTTGACGAGTTGAATACCCTCCATCTCGAAAACGAAACGTTTCAGGATAAACGTTTTATAAACTGTTTGTATTTTTTTCGTGTCTACTATTACTCCCCGGAGTTCACTAAAATTTCGGATGTTTCAAGACAGTCGCTGCGATGCATCATTTATTTATTTCAAGAATGCATCAAAAAGACTTTATTTTGCAAGTTAAATAAAAAATTTAATGTTGGATTACAAAGAATATCCTTTGGTTCTTACGATTTATTCTGAAGAGGAAATGAAACTGCATTTCGGTTTTTGTAATAATATGGGCTAAAAAAACTATCGCTAACGAAAAAATTCTTCTAAAATCACCGCAATGTCTTTTGAGCTGTCAGGGAAGCATTTATTAATACCGTACCATGTGTGTTTTGTGAAGAGATTCCCACCCAAACCAAAACCGACCCACCGCCAGTCAATGCAAATTGGCCACTAGTCAATGCAAATTGGACCTGTTCTTTTCCATACCTTCCAGCTACGTTTGATCATTTGAGGCAAAAATGCGACTGACCTAAAAACGGTTTTTAGATCTGGAATGAAAAGGACTGGACTTATCACTCCACTTCACGTGATTTCAAGCAAAACCCAACTTGCAATCTGATGCCGTCGTTGAACTCGCAGCCCTTTTCTGGCCAAATAATCCAACAACGCAAAACCTACCTCCTTCTGACTGTCCATTCACTAACATCTATAGATCTAATTTCTTGGAATTGATTTCGTATAAAAAATAAAAGCTGTTCTATTTCGCAAGCTTGCGGACATCAAAATCAGTCATCTCGTAAGGAAATTATTATTTTTGAACCCGATCTTGATCTATTGGTTATTAGAACAGACTCCTCATAACTTAGTTCACATCTTGAACGGCACAAAAGTTTTTACCAACAATTCTAGCCGTCTCAGGACTCTCAGGTTGTTACAGTCGGTCATCTTGTTTAAACGTTTTAACAACATGTAAATAAAATAACCTACTGGACTTATCCTTAAATCAGATAACTTCAATAAATATTTTTTTTAGAAGCTGTTCCATCTCGCAAGCTTACGGGCACCAAAAACAGTCATTTCATAAGGCAGTAATTTTTTTTTTGAGTTCGGTTTTGGTCTAGTTGCTATTAGGACAATCTGCTGATAACTTGGTACCCGTTTTAAACATTACACACCATATTCATACACAAATCTAGCAGTCTCAGGTTGTTTTCGGCCGTCTTGTTTCAACGTTATAATTCTTTCCACAACAATGGGATCTAAAAGCGTTACGACCTCTAAAATAAACTCGGCACACATACCAATCCAAATTAAATTACGGTTACAATAACACTTAGAGAGGAAAGCCATAGTATTTCAAGGGCAACAACACAGTTTGACAACCTTGTTCGATCCTCATTTCTGGCGATCTATGTTGATATACACGAATTAAAAACCTCACAATGTGCAATGTTTTCCCAAAATAAATGAGACTTACTCATCATAGCTACTACCTTAAACCTCAGCTACGTATTACTTGTTCTCGAAATTTCATTGAACTTCTGGAAGGAATAGTAGACATGATAAAAATACAAACAGTTCATATAAACGTTTGTCCTGAAACGCTTCATTTTCAAAATAGAGGATATTAAACTTGTCAAAAAAATACTAAGCTAAATTAAATTCGAGTTCAAATAACACTTTGAGAATTTCCTAAATAATAGGGTATTAAATCGGAATAGCAAATCTTCCTTCTAATTTTAAGTTACCATTAAAAACTATTTTTATTGAAAATGGGCAAATCGATAATACATTTTCCATAGAATATCACAGATGCGAAAAACTAGCAGATTTTTTATTCCAGCCTTACTTGGAACAATTTTCATTTGGTTGTGATATCTATGAGTCATAATTCTCGTCAGAGCCGATATGAGTAAATTTTTATTTTTTTTTATTTTGAATTTCATGTAAATATTATAATTTAAAATTTGACGCCATGAGAAATTCTATGTCTTTGTAAACAATCTACATCCTGTTAAAAGGTTAAGATTTCCGAAATGATAAAAATATTGTTAAAATAATATTTTCGTTAATAAATTATATTAAAAATTAAATGCTTACATAGAAATGCTGTATTCATGTAGCAATATAATAACTTTAATAATGTTAAAGTTTATTTTTTTCAAAGTTTCATTTTGTCCAGTACTGCATGATATAATTTGTTTAAATAAATTTGAAAAGATCAAAAACTGACGCTAATATTAGATTTCAACTTAAAAGATTGTTTGGTTCAATCGAATACTATTAGTGACCGTTTTTTTCTTCCAAGAAACTTAATTTGTCAATATACTAGCAACTGTTTAATTTACTTCAATGCTTTATTTAGGAAAAACGGTATTTTTCTTGTAATTTTAAAATCGTTAATTCTTAATAGTATATTATATAACAAGTATTAAAATCGGTAAGTTTTTAAAGGAGGAGGTACTTAGCATGAAGCAAAAGTAGGGTGCAAAAATCCATGGAGTTTGAAAATGATGTAATGTGGTAATAATTTTAATTTATTTTTATTAACATTTAACACTTATATTAAAAACTGAGTAATTGCTTTAATTGTAAATAAATACATTAAAAGTAGGCTTTTCTTAACTTTCTATTAATTAACATTCTTTCAAATACATGTTGAAACTTTTCTCAACAAGCATGCGTAAGTTAACAGTGTTTTTTGTTAGTTTCTTAATAGCCACAGGAAAAAATATTAACGTTACTTTAGTTTATCTACATTTCCAAAATAATTTAAAAAATAATTAACATATTACTACGGATTAACGGTTGATAACGGACTGAGTATGGCCAATCTCATAAACTACTTTTAAAAATGCTCTATTATAAACTTTTTTTCAATTTAAGTTTTGGTGGGATTGATTAGAACGTAGTACTATGTAATGCATAGTTAGACCTGCTATGTTACGGAATCAGCGTGCATACATCAAGGAGCTTGCGTAATACATCAGCTATTACCGATGCTCCAAAGTTTGGGCACCCCTCTATGTAAAAACACTTTGGTGGGTAAAATCTAAAGCTTGTGTATTTTTTTACACCTTCGTAAATTCTCTAGTAATATTCCTATAAATTTTTAATATTCTAACTTTTTCTTACGCATTTTGTCTTCTTTCTATACCGCTGTGTCACTACGATGTCGCATTCTGACGTTTAACCAGGGCTACTTTTCAGTGCCACTTTTAAGGCATTCTAGAGTTGCCCACTAACAGCCTATTCAGAATCATAATTAGACACTTTCAATACACCAAACAGTCGTGCTGATCTCTTAAACAACAGCATTCCATTTGGTGTATGATGCTCCAAATTACAAAACTGAGATTTATTGTTTGTGTTATGCTTATTCTTTATTATTTTTTGAATCTTGAACTTTAAAGTTTAAATCCTTAAATTTAAAATAATTAAGTTAGAACTACTTATAATAATAGATTATAAGTTGCAGGCAATTCTGACTTGAACATACACATTCCATTGCAACGAAATTTGGAACGAATATATATGAGCAAATTCCTAATTTTTTGAGAAAAAAATACAGCTTTAAATGTCAAGTTTCAAAACTTTTAAAGGTCTTTTTATTCTTAATTTAAACCCGGTTTTGAAAATATTTGATTCAGCGGTTTCCAAATGATGATCAAAATCAATATTTCGTAATGGAATCATTATTATACTTTTGGGATATTTTTTTGAGGTTACATTTTGTGAATACTTCAAGAACTGATAAAACGAATATTAAAAACTGAAAGAAGCACAAAAAGGAAAACGTCAAAGTTTCTCTTTAAAATATGTTGTAAATGACTGCCTTGCACCTCGTGACAAATGAAAATCCTTTTAGCGAATTCTTCCTTCACATTATGGAAGATTTCAGGATTTATTCCCACACAGACGTCGGTGGTACGTTCACGCAGTTCGTCCAGAGAATCCGGAGGCATCTTGAAAACTTGAGGTGTTACATAGAAAATAATCAAGGGGTCATCTATCCGAATAGGTTGTATTCAAGTGATTTTTAGTGTCTGTAAAATAATGTGGAGGAGAATCGTCCTGTTGAAACGTAATACCAAAATAAAACCCACGTGAGTTTTTAGCAACAAAATCTTTAATATGAGGAGTGATGCAGCACTCAAAGATACGTAGATACGTGGAGCCGTTTAAATTTCCTTCCAAAAATATGGGACTTGATATGGTCACCCAAAATTCCCGCCTAAATATTTATTATTTGAGGAAATAGGGTATGTCTCTCACGAAACACGTTTTCATAACTCCAATATCTACAATTTTAAGTATTGACTTTTCCATTCAGGAAAAAAATGCTCTCATCACTAAAACAAAATTTGGCGCAGATTATTGGGACTTGTTCTTTTCTCTAGTCGCCTGTCAGAGTCATCTTCGGTTAGTTCTTCGTTCTAATTCTTCTCATTTTATAAGGATGAAATTTATTGGATTTTGAAATGTCCTTAACGGACGAACGCGAAATACTGCATGCCTCATCTACTTGCTTAGTACATTGTCTAGGATTTACGACGTTTCAGCTACGACCTGATCTTTCACGGTTTCGTTAATTTTAAGCCTCCCAGATCTTCGAGTATATTTTACCGTCCCTATTAATGAAAATTTGACAATAAATTCTGAAATTTATTTCATTTCACATTGGTCGTTCCGGAAAGCGTTCAGTGAAGTTGCGAACTGCAGCGTTTAGCGGTTAGCCCCGCCAAAGGTGATAACTGCTTCGATTATATTTTATAATGAAGGAGCAATTTCTATTAAATGATATTTTCGGACATTTTTAAATACTTGCAAGACACGTTTCAAAATGTCAAATTTTAGAAAACCAAGGCAATGGCAATTAATTGTTGCACTTGGTGAAAAAAAGTGCAGCACGAAACATTGAGAACTGCTGAATCAAATGTGGGAGTGAATTAAGAATAAAAAGACCTTTAAATCGATGTTTCACTGAACCCCCCTTCCATAAAAAAGCCCTCTTGTCTTCTTGACATTTAAACCTGTCATTTTTATTGTTAAAATGGAGAATTTGCTCATGTATTATCGTTCCAAATTTCGTTGTAATATACTGTATGTTTTGTTAGTTAATACTAATCCACTCCGGTGATATTCTGAAAGCTGATAGAAAAATAAAGCTATGTTTTTAACGTGCTTAATATCTTCAACACTGGAGCAAACATGGTACCGCTCCAATTAGTGCCTACACGCTGCCGTACTCCAGTTTGTACTGATCTACCGCGATTTACGTGATAAATGTCGTTAAATAGGGTAATGTAAAAATAAAATGTCTACCTTAAAGCCAAAGATGAATTATATTTAGCACGAGAGCCAATCAGGTAGTCTCATAAATTAACCATAGCAATGGTTCGTATCTCCTTTTAATCGTCATATAAGCTGGCATTCAGCAAGTGCTAAAGTATTGGTGTAAATAGCTCGATTTAGGTCAATTTTTTTTAGAAACATTTTAAAGCGAATTTTAAGGATATTATAAATTAAGACAATAATCAAAATTATGTTTTAAAAAGGCAAATAAGATTGCTAATTATAGGTTAGAGTTTGTCACCGGTTGGCAACTTTGACCGTCATTGGAGATGAGCTCCGCGGGACCTCTCAAATTCATAACAGTACTACTTAAAGAGGATAAATGGGGATTCATTTAGGGGGTTTTATTCTTCATTTATTGGATCATATATAAGGAGTATAATTGGTCTTTGGTATACCCCAGCCTACATAGATCGCTACCTGATGCCTCGATTCTTATGAACCCCACCACTCGCAAGAAGAAGGCACTCAGAAAGTAGGTTAAAATTTAAATGTCGGTGGTCATAGTATCATATAAAAAATTGTAAAAAGTAAATTCAAATTGCCTGATACAAAATACGCTTTCAAATTGTTCTATTTACAAATAGGAATAACTATGTATATGCTAACAAAATTAAATTGGATGCTCTTATTTTTATCAAGAATTTAATTTAAATAATCACTTAACGAAAACCTATAATAATTTCACGTTTTAAAATCGGCTGGTAGTATTATAATTGTCCACTATATCTGTTTCTAAATAGCAATCTTTGTAACGTTAGATTACATTAAATTTTGAAATTGAAAATGCAAAGTTGCTGAACATTTGACGTTACAATTTTGCCACTAATTGCATTTTTAACGTGCGGTATGTATTTCATTCCCAGATTTCATTTGTCTGTGTGACTGAATCATTTTGGTGTGATTAATCGATTTACGTCGAAATTACATTTTTTGCAACCAGAAGGGCAACTATTAATTAATGAGCACATGCTTCATGTTCATGGTCTAGGTCTACAAGTATTACTTTAAAAGATTATCAAAAAGTTAATAGAAAATCTTCAGCATCATATTTATAAGAGATAGTTAAAAAAAAGAAATAAAAAAATGTGAATCGACTTTTCTACCAGAATTTTACCATTTTATCTCAAGTTGAAATCAATCAAGTAAGTAGTTCTTTCAGGCTGATTCTATAAATATTTTATTAGGCCGCCATTTTTTTCATATTGAATTCGAATCGTACCCTGAAAATTGGATAATTTATTTTTTTAGTAACAATGTTTTTAACGTTTCACTAGACCGCCGTCCCATCTTGTTTTAAAATATAGTTTTTAAGCTATGCTGCGAAATAACAGATAAACCGATCGACGGACCGATGGAATTTATCAAACATATTTTTGGCATCTAAGGACGCTAAGATATGTAAACCTGAGAAGGTGACTTTTTCACGATTATAAACATTTATTTGGCCTTAATTTGGTTCCGCCATCTCGAATTAGTACTACAGTTTTACTAGTTCATCTCTACATTATAGTCAGTTATGGCACACAATTTGAAAGTAGTTCATTAAAAAGTTTTTTCAGCTTAAATTTTTAAATATTTTATTAAGCCGCCATTTTGTTCCGCCATCTTACCAGTGGATTTGCTGCACAATACTTGATTTTTGTACAAAAACTGAGAAAAATTGGACAAGCACTTTCTTATTAATATTTTTTCTAACATTTCACTGAGCCGCCATTTTGTTTTGACATATTGGCCACTGGCCATATGACCCTTAATTTTTGACCAGAATTTGAAGTAAATCAACCGCGTAAGTAGTTTTTTAGCTATGCCGCGAACAGACAGACAGACCGACGGAAATGAGAAAACATGTTTTTAGGCATTTAGGGACCTTAAAACGTAAAGATCTGAAAAAAATTCGGAGGATAATTTTTCACTTTTATGAGGGAAGTAAAAAGTCATAAGAAAAAGTTGTCCAGAATCGAATTTTAGCTCCAAATTCGGATTTTATCTTTTTAACAAAATACTAAGATATATAATTACGGATTAGGCCCTGTACAGTTCGACCATTTTTCCAGTTTGACCTAGAGAATTTAGATTGGATTTCATGAAAATTTAATTAACGATCGTGTGTCATTTTTGTACTACTTCTCGGCAATTTCGATTATTGTCATCACATAGTGTAATTTTTCGATTTTTTTATCTTAAACTCAAATGTTGAACTGCCATTTTTCGTATTATACAATAAAAACTTTTAAAACGCTACTGATTAAATTTTTATTAAATCAGACAAATATAAACGCTAGATTTTGTTTCCGCAGCAATCTTATTAAATTTAACCCTCTAGGTAAAACTTGAAAAATAAAAACTCGAACTGTATGGAGCCTGATCCATTTTTATCCAAATTTTGTTAAAAAGAAAAAATTCGAATTTGGCACCATGGGTTGAAATTAGATTTTCAACAGCTTTTTCTTACGACTTTCTGATATCTCTATTGCGAAGCAAAATATGGAAAATTAGGTCTACCTGCAAGGTCATAGTAGGCAAGGTTTTTAGGCTAGATTGGAGTATGACGTAGTAAAAGATTTATCCCTGTATAAATTGACTAACGTTCATAATGTTCAGCTTATGCCCAAACTTTCAAGAATATGCCTCTTGGAATGCAACTGTTAAAAAATAATGTACCAATTATACAGACGTAACGTAACACGTTTGTAAAATGTAAAAAATTATTGCTATTCTTAATTTGCCGGATTAACTTTTCCACTAATTTTATGGGGTGAGTTTAGTTGTTGAACGTGTGTGTCGGGGCGTTTTTAAGATTTTTTGTTTAATGCAAGGTGTGATTTTTTTAAAGAAAATGGCTTATAATAATAAGCACAAGTCGTAATAATCTAAAGCACTCTTGATTTTCAGTATATCTTGGCAATACCGTGGCATAGATTAAATTAACCGTTGAGTTAATCGAGCCCATTTATCTCCAATTGCCCTCTCCTTTTGTTAAGGAAATAAAAAATTTTCAAATCCTTAACGCAAATATGAGGCGTAATTATTGGTATTAGGCACTGGTTGTTGTAACTAGCTGCCGTAATTGTGGCTCGTGCGACGAAGAGTTCAGTTCTTTCATTAGGCATAAGCTCCCAAATATTGTAACACTACCCCCCCAAAGAATTGATAGAGCTTCATATTGTCTTCACTGTATTTTAATTTGGGCTCCTGCAGACTCAGATTCACCCATCTGAGTAATAAAGGTTAATTTCTAATTCGTTTACAAACCTACTCCTTTTGCAGTCATTCAAGTTTCACTAAATGTACCCTCTTGCCTGTTCTTGGCGGAGATGTTGGTGTCTTGGCGTCAGCAAGATAATCCTTTAGAATGAATAGCCCTTGACAGAATACCATGACTAAAACTCAAAGGAAGTCAGCAGTTTTTTTAACCTGTGATGTATAATCTGTACCAGTATGCCCTCATGGATGTGGTGGCGTTACAATACTTTGGGAAATTTTTGCTTAACGAGACAACTGACCTTCATCTGAGAAGCCACAATTACAGCAGCCACGTGACCAGTTTCTAATACCAAAAGTGATTCCATTTGCCTAAAAATTTAATGACAATTTCTTTAGTTGACCAAAATGGGCGTTCCCATAAAGCTGAAATGGCCAATCAGATAGCAAATAGGATAACTAGAAGGATGAAGCCCCCAAATCGTTCAGATAGGAACCTTATAGAGCATGTTTGATTGCGCTTCAAATTTACTTGAAGTCAAAAAGACGAAGAGTTTTTCGAAGGGTGAACAAATGAGGATTTATGGTGTACATATCCAAGGATTTATGAGGATTTCCTGGGGATGTACGGAGATTTCTTTAAAAATCCTGAGATATAGAGGGACGTAATGGATTTACTTGGGAATTATAGGATTTACCGGGGATGTATCAAGGATGTAGTTCGGATTTATGGGATTTACCTGAGATGTACAGAGAATGTATTAGAGACTGCGCACGCACACGAGCACGTGTTTTGTAATATAAGCATATAATTCATCACATTTTATTCGAGCTCCTCTGCAAATTTTCTGGGAACGTTAATTTAACTTATGCGTTTTGCATCGTGTAGTGAATATTGTTTATGAACAGTGGCGGCTCGCGGTCAACTTTTCAGGGTGTCAATACATATAAACCAAAAAACTGACACACGAAACGATAAAATGCCTTTGTTACTTCGCAACCGCATGTCCAGGCATATAAATCGTACATATTTCTATGAAAATAACGATTTACTTCTTTGTTTTTGTCTTAACTTGTTTGCTGAATTTTAAATTTCGGCAAAGGTCGACTACTGGTCTTAAATTTGAGTCGTTTTTCAAAGTTCAGCTCGCCAAAACAATTGAAATCGGATTATAAAGTCTTAATATTCTAAACCACTGTGGCTACCTTTCTTTAAAATATTAATTCAAACCAAAAAATCAACAAACAGAATGTAAAGTCCGCAGAATAAAATCTATAAAAATACGCAATCGTAACCACAACCTATCACACGATCGATATTAAACACATTAACTGACAAAAATATTTAAGTGTCCTCGGCCTGGCTGTTGACCCAAACTTTGCCAACGTAAGCCGTATATTACCTACGCGCTCCTATCCAAATTTGATCGGGAACACTCGGGCAAAAATTTGCCTCCGTTTATAACCACGAGGTCAACGCGGGCCGGCCGCAAGCCGTGATCGATTCCAAATAAAACGAAACCTCTCCAGGGATCGCGGTGCGAGGCATCGATAGTATGTCGCGGAATTAAGAAAATGGTCAACGAGTTTAAACGCTTAGAATAATAGAGTGAATTTCCAAATTTAAAAAAATTAAAAAATATTATGTATTATTTTATTTATTTGTTTCGGTTTGGAAATATTTATTTGGGAGTCATTGACCATTTGACCTAATGGAGGAGCCGCCACTGTTATGAAGTTAATTAATAGATAATAAAGTAAGTGACTGGTACGTATCTAAATAGTTTTCAGTCGACTTACTTCAGGTGGTTAATATTTGTTCAAAATTATTTTGATTGACAACAAATTTGATAATTCGTTTAAAGGGCTTTTAATATTACCTGTCAATTTAGGTATAATTGTTTGTTTTATATCTTACCGCTATTTTCCGACGCCCGATTAGTATTTAAATAAGCGGGCTTGAAGTATAGCTTTACTTAAAAATCTTACCGTGTATGTTGTGTTACCTAACTCTTTCTGAATAGCGTTTCATTTATGGCTAATTTTAACTTATTGATCTAACCTTACTTTTAATTTTTGTTTAAGAAACATAATTTTCCGATGCTCAAAAGCGTGAGGCACTTTGTCGAAGGTAATTAAAGTACTAAAGTACTCACTTGCTTAGAAAATTATTAGAGAAAAACGTAACAAAATAGCACTCTACGCTCTTTATCATGTTCATTGAAGAATAAAAATATGACATTATTTTATACTTTTTAGTGCGTTAAAAAGAATAGACAAATTTTATGCAGTATACTGCGATATAAGCTGGTTTATAGGAAGTATTGAAACAATAAAAGGCGAAATTTTCAGAATTTCTAAAGCAAAAGAAAAGTGAAGATCCCTTTTTTTGGCTGAAAAAGGAGACACTGCAGATGTCGACAAACAATTTATTTTTTACGGCCCTGTATGTTTTACGCCTAATTCAGATGGGAATCAAGATTTTCAGTTAAAGATAGATGAGTAAGAAACTCTATCTCTTGCTTATACTAAAAAAAAGCAGATTATAATTTTCTCCTAATTTACTTTGGTAACCTTATCTTAATTTTTCTTATGTCAAATATGATTTAAGCTTTCCTTTATTTCCATATATATACCTATTCATTTTTGCGTTATGTTTTCTTTAGCTTTTGTTAAAGTTTTTTTTGTTTTATACATTGTGTAAGACTGAATAAAATAATATGAAAGATATTATATTTAAAAAGGAATATAAGGTTTGTAACGCCTAATGTTTCCCATGCCAAATAGGATTTAAACTTTCATTTATTTCCATATATACAAAACTTGTGGGGGTTTTAGAAAGGTAAAAAAATAATTTATCATAAAAACAATTGAATATTAAGTAAAAAAACTATGCGAAAAAAATATTGTTATATTGTTTATTTTAAATGGAACATCCTGTAAATGATTGCATTTTTGGATTCTTCGGAAAATTCTGAACACTTTTGGTATAAAAGGTTGCACCTATAAAGTTAATAGTTTTGGAGGTATAAACAAATTCAAATTCATTTATTTATTTGTCAATGTAGTAATTACAACATTTTGTACATAGCTAATAATTGACAAAAGCGCATTGCACAACGATTATAAAAAACCGATGCCAATAGCCCAAGATAGGGCTAATGTTTTGCAAGCACTTGATATTTAATAAAAGCTTTAAGAAAATTACTAATAATATAGGGAATTTTTAGCCCATTAAAAAAAAAATATTTTAAAAATATAAATTAAAGACGTTACTAATTACTAGTAGATCCGCCCGTGCATCAGCATCACTTTAAAAGATTTGTTTTTAACAACTTTTTATGCATAAGTGACAGGAACCAAAAAAGACATACAGGAGGCATCCCTGACTACCATACATATATGCATATACATATACATACGCATAAATACATATATACACACCCATGCACCATATACGTACACATACACATACACAGATGTTCACTGCATTTCTTTTTTATTAATATACTGCATACAATTCTGCGTTGCTCAATCAAAAGTTTACATTTAATATGCTCTATAAATTTATTATAAGATAACTCTTTTACATTGTTAGGCAGCTCATTCCAAGATTAACAGCAAGAAAAGAGAATGATTTTTAAAATTTTGAAGTTCGGTGCTTAGATATGCTAAATTTGTTGATGTTTCTAGTATTGTACGAATGGAGAATATTATTAAAAATTGTTCTCAGGTAAGGAGGTTGACTAGTTTTTAAAACTCTAATATAAAACTGTACATATGATATTTTCTCCGATTCTTCATAGTTAAAGCTGAGATATTATTTAAACATGGAGTTATATGATGTCTAAATGGTATATCGTATGCAAACCGCATCCAAGAATTCTGTAATTTTTGTATCGTGTTTTATTAAAGGATTTAAACAGAAGGGAAGACACAGTTTTATATCTCTTATTGATAGCATGTCTTCACCAAATTAGTTTTAATTTCATTTATATATTTTTGTATCTCAATGGGATTTATTTCCGTATTATTAGAATACCTATTCGAATTGTAAAATTGTATTTTCTCCCTAGATACAGAATCAGCCACTTTAGACCAGTCTGTGAAAAACATATTTAATTCTGTTGGACGCAATAGGTCTCGGGGATATCATTAATTTATTGTGCGTTAAACCTAATTGTTTTACGTTGTGCCAAAGACCTTTTCCTCCTTTTTGCGACACCTGATTGTAATATGTAATTTTCTCTCTTAGGATTAAATGTTTAGTGTAGCTTCTGAGTTGTCTTTAGTACTGCAAATTACCTGAAGTTTTTTTTTGGTATTTTTTATGTGATTTATCTCTTAATTTAACTAAAAGTTTAATTATTATCCAAGGAGTAAACGATTTTTCGCGAATTTTTTTATGCTGTAGTGGTGCATGTTTATTTATGAGATAAATATTAAAAGTAATGGACAACTCTATTTTTTTGTCAATATTGTCAGTGCGATAAATAACATCCCAGTCTACACGCGATGCGTCATTATCAAGTTCATTAAAATTTATATTTTGGTAATTTCTACATTTAATATATTTATAAGGTATTATTTGCTTAGGAAATTTAAAGACCGCATAAACTAAATTGTGATCGGTGACTGATTCAGACACCGGAACCGATTCTAAACTATAATATTCAATATTGTTATTTGTTATTATTATATCAATAAGGCTTGAATTATTTGTATTTGTATCTGTCCTAGTAGGGTCCTTAATATGTTAATTTAAATTGAAAGTGATAAGCAAATTTGAAAGTTTATTTTTATATATGTTATCACCTAGAAAACCTATTTTAATATCTCCTACAAACACCACTGTGTCAAAGAACAATACTGTTTGCCCAAAAAACATCTTCCAAAGTATCAAGAAAGGTATTCACATTAGAAGATCACGGCCTATAGGCTAGTTATTAATTTTTTTTTGTTTAATACGAGAGAAACCCTAATATAATCAAAGCCGGTAGGCATATTATCAAAAAAAAAAAAATTCTAGAGAACTGTATAGACTTTTTACAAACAATTGAAAATCACTCGGAAAATCAGTATTATATCGGGCTAATTTGCATGATGTTCAATTGTTTTTATGAAAAGTTGCTCTTATTCCTCTCTAAAATACCCACAACTTTTCTATTTACAGTTTTTCAATATATTTTAAAATAAAGAAATTAAAAGAGTATTTACCCTTCATTGGATAACTTTATATCTATTCACTTTTGCGTTATATTCTTATAACTTTTATTAAAGTTTTCGTATTTTATACCGAGTTTTATGCGTTATGTAAAATCGCGAATAAAATATATAATAAACAAATAACGTTTGTAACGAAATATGCCTTATTTCGAGCTTTATTTTTGTTTAGCAATATTAATAATAATAATAATAATAATAATAATATCAATAATCAAGGATTTACTGGGATGTAGGGCAAATTACCAATGAATTACTATGATATACTAGGATTTATTTCGATGTAGTAAGATTTACTAAGGATTCATAAGAATTTGGGGAATTACTTAGGTGATTTACTGTAAAAAGGGATGGAGGTTTACACTTTTTGTACCATGTGTTCACCCCTCGGAGTTTTTAACTTTTTATCAAATGATTATGAATGATATCATTATGATTTGTGCTATGATGTTTTTTAATTTGCTAAAATGAATAAAAACGTTTTCCGGTTTGCACTCATTTATTGAGCCGCCCGGTACAAACTAACTAATAGTACTCTTAACAATATACCACTGTAACCAAAACAGAAACTTGCTGATTATATGTATAATTAACAAATTGTTTTTTTTAATGGTCGGATTTCAAGAGCTATTTTGTCGAATTCAATTAATAATAGAGATATTCAATATCGAATTTAGTCTGAAAAATCGCCTAAGCCGATAATTATAAACGACAATTTATATTAAGTTACGACGTGCTTCTTGTTGAAATTTCCAAAAGTTAATATAATGCAAAACTTTAAGTTCTGATAGTTTTGCATTTGTTATATGTTCCCAGTAACACTAGTTGCCTTATTGCCTAATAATGGAATTTGAAGAGCAACTAAGCAGTTTTAAGGTCTCCTCAATTTACGCTATTATATAGTTTTTTACATTTTTCCAAAACGTTTCAGGATATTTGCGTTAAAAGTTGTTAAATTGAAAGAAACATTTCTATAAATTCAAAGTAAAATTTATCATATATAAATATCTTTGATAAAATCAAGAAGGAACTTTCTGGGCGCCTATACGGCTTAATCAGATCAAGGTTAAAATAAGTTTCAAATTAAATATGTTCTGTATTATAAATGAATAACCAAAGTAATAATTTATGTATTTGACAGTGAAGTGAGCTTACAACTGCATGTCGGAATATATCCGCAAAACGCGTTTAGCATTATTAGGTAGTAATCGGCTTTCTAGTAAATACACTTCCCCAAAAAATTAACGCACCACCAAAAAATAACCAAAAGTTCAAAGGAAGATTTTATCAAAACTACTGGTCCGATTTAGACGTTTTTTTTTTAATGACAGGTTGTGCCATCCACAATGTTAGTATACTAACGGTATTCTAATAAAAATCTTTTTTTTACTAATACCGGGTGTAGCAATTATAGCGTGTTTTTTTAATAAAACTTGTAACACCCTGTAGAGTTGATCAGTTACAATATCAAGTTGAAATTGAAATCACGCCATAGCCTTATCTTTTTTTTACATTTTGTTTTTTTATTTACTCCATTATCTTTCTTATTAAACGAGAAACAGCATTTTATAGCATAACATGATTTTATTGGTTTTAATTTACATTTTTCTCACTAAAGTAAGTAGCAGGCTATGGAAAACCAAAGTAATAGTAATTGTCAAAAAAGCAGATGCTTTTTGTCACTGTCAGTCCGCTTTGTATGAATGTAGATCAATATGCAACGTGAAACAAGAAATCTTACTCGCGAAGAATGTGCTCAAGCATTAATATTGTTTGAGAATGGTTGGAGCTACCGAAGAATTGGTGAACGATTTATGGTAACTCATACAACCATTTCACGAATTATACAACGATATAGAGAGACTGGAAGTAATTGTCGCAGGCCGGGACAAGGGAGGAATTGAAAAACAACTCCGATTCAGGAGCGTTTTTTGAGACTCGCAGCACTAAGACAGCGTTTTGTAACAGCTCGAGCCCTTCAAACTCAGATTCGAGATGTTAATGGTGTACAAGTTTGTACAGAAACCGTTCGTCAGCGACTCAGAGAGCATAATTTGAGACCTAGGATTGCTGCTCGAGGTCCAGCTTTAACTAGAGTTCATCGGAGAGCAAGGCTAAATTTTGCTATGGAGCATCCTAACTGGTTGGAGGCTGAATGGCAACAGGTATTATTTACGGATGAGTCCCGATTTTGCTTGTTTAACAATGACAGGCGTATACGTGTATATCGACGTCCTAACGAAAGGTATGCTCAGTGCAATTTTTCACATACAACATTATTTGGGGGAGGATCTTTGATGGTCTGGGGAGGCATTTCATTGACTGGTCGCACGGAACTTGTTATTATAAATGGAAGCCTTACAGCTGAAAGGTACATATTGGAGGTGTTAGATCAACATGTTGTGCCATATGCGCCATTTATTGGGCAAGGATTTTTGTTAATGCAAGATAATGCCAGGCCTCATGTTGCTCGAGTTGTGAGAAATTACCTAGAGGAAGTCGAAATCGCTACCATGGCATGGCCTGCTCGGAGCCCGGATTTAAATCCGATAGAAAATCTCTGGGACACTCTTGGGAGGAGATTACAAGAGGAACGTGACGTAAACACTTTGGAAGACGTACGGCAGAGACTTATTCGCATATGGGAAGAACTGGACCAAAATGACATAAGGTCTCTAATTTTAAGTATGAACCGTCGTTGTCAAGAAGTTATTCGTGCCAGAGGCGGAAATACTCGCTACTAACATTTTGGTGTAATTTTTAGTTGCGTTTTGTTTCGGTTTTTCGTTATTAATAATTTGCAATAAAATCATGTTATGCTATAAAATGCTGTTTCTCGTTTAATAAGAAAGATAATGGAGTAAATAAAAAAACAAAATGTAAAAAAAAGATAAGGCTATGGCGTGATTTCAATTCCAACTTGATATTGTAACTGATCAACTCTACAGGGTGTTACAAGTTTTATTAAAAAAACACGCTATAATTGCTACACCCGGTATTAGTAAAAAAGAGATTTTTATTAGAATACCGTTAGTATACTAACATTGTGGAAGGCACAACCTGTCATTAAAAAAAAAACGTCTAAATCGGACCAGTAGTTTTGATAAAATCTTGCTTTGAACTTTTGGTTATTTTTTGGTGGTGCGTTAATTTTTTGGGGAAGTGTAGTTCAGATAGAGGTACTTACTTTAATTGATTAAACGTCTTTTGTCCTAAACGTAATTCCAAAGTAATGTCGACAATGCGGAATCGCACCCCTAAAATAGTTATCTTTTTCTTTTTGATGAACAATATAAGTTTCGTTAACTAAACGAACTACATATACCAACATTACGGTTGTTTTTAATTAGGATTGTCCATTAAAATCTTTTTCGCAATGAATCCGTTTACTGTATTATAAAGAAAAATTCCGTCATAATGAACTATTTCCTCTATGATGAGTAGTACAAGAGTTGATAGCTATATTACAAACGAAAATTTTGGCTATTTTCTGTTAGTTATTTCATTTAGAAATAGCTACACAAAATAATTAAGTACTTTGAAATGAATCAATACTTTGCTTAATCGCCTTACCGCACCTGAAGATCCTCGTATACAGGCTATAGTAGGACTATTTCGGATATGCAGTGACGTAACGACAGCACAAAAAGAACGTATTTCTTAGCTATTATACCAAGTTATTTAAGGAATGAACACACTAAAGCGTTTTCGGCAGCAATCACGGTGGAGATCCTATGCTGTCATTTGGCCGCCACGGTAGATGTGATCGCGTCCAAGATCGTGCTGGTGTGTGGCTGCCATTAAGAAGCATAAATGCTATTTTTAATAAGCTATGCAGACATTTAACAAAAACTATATATAATCATATAATTAAATAAAGAAAAAAGAAAGAAAAAACAGTATGAAATGTGACTTATTCATTAAAAAACTTACAAAATATGATTTTATTCTGAAATTTTATATTAAATAATTTTATAACAAAGCCAAAACTTTTCTGGGCTTAAAAAGTTGGTAAAAAATGCATTTTTAACAACGTCTTCAAACGCAGCAATTAGCCGATTATTACCAATATCCTTTTTTTAGCTAGCAAAACAACAAAAAACTGTATGAATTTCTTGGACATTGAAAATGCGTTCGCAACGAAAGTAAGTTCAAGATGGATATATAATTCGAATAAAAATTGACTAACATTGGGCAAAAGATTCAAAGAAGTATCATTATCCTTGTTAATGATAACAAGGGTAAAAGGACATTCCAAAAAATGCAATTTAAACTAATTTTAGAAAGAAATAGTGTAACAATAGAAAACTGAATGTGGAGCAAAATTATTAAAACAAGTAAATAAAGAACCTTTTCCACGTTGCTAAAACTTCAGAGGATATTCCTAGGCAAAAATATATTGGTCATATTTTCTTTTGCACTCTGACCAAGGAGGTGGTCCAGAATTTTCGGAGTATGTCTTTACCAGTCCAGAGCAGTAACTTGCGTTGTCCATGAAAATTAATGATTTGGGCGGCTAATTAAGAACAAGTTGATATTTAAACCAATTTTCGAAATTTTGACGGTTCATACTATCGTAGTCCTCACTTTTTGTCCCCCTTTTTTTATTTTTAATAATTAAACTAGCTCTCCTTGATAAAACCCTTTCCCATTACCGGCGTTGACGGCAACATAAAAAAATCAGAAGTCTAGTATATTTACGAACCTGGATTCATTTCATCCACGAATTTAAGTTTTTCTTTCGATCAAAATTATAAAAAAACTAAGTTTAATATTAACAATTTCTCAACAGTATTTAAAAGACAAATATTATGGTATTTTGACAAAGTAATTATTTTTGTTCAATATCAAAAAATAATTGATATATTGATCCTTGAAATACAGTTAAAAAGTTGTCTATAATAAACCTAGGTTTTTTTATGATCTGGATTAAAAGAACACTTTAAATTAGCAACAATGTTACGCCGACCGATGCTCTTAATGTAAATGCACAAGAAGACTAAATTAAACAAAAACATATATAGTAAAAATGTTCCATACTTTTAACTTCGCCGCTTTTTGAAGAGCTTGTGGTTTTTCTATCATCTGGCCAGGTAATTCTAAAATATCCTATACTTAATATACATATTTCATCAAGGAAGACTAGAGTAAAATCTTTTTCAAGTGAATTCATATTTTTTGTGTACTCCCTCAAAAATGTAATTCTTTTATTAAAGACATCTGATAAATCCACGAGATACTTGCGGTTGTTACTTCTCTTCCATCGAAAGCCAATTTTTCTTACTTATTTTCTCAGAAAATTATTAGAATAGTTGAAATGATTGGACATATCATAATTTAGTTTCTGATGGAGGATCTTTTATGTAGTCGGTTATCTTGAGATGCTCTTTATTTCTTGTTGATGATAATTTTTTGAATCTCTTGTCCGATTTTAGCCCATTTTTTCTTAAATTAAATATCGATCTTGAACTTATTTTCGTTGAGGAAGCTGACCTTATATCTGCCAGATTCTGAGGGTCCAAGGCAATTCCTGCAGCTACTTGTTGTTTTTCTAGCTTAAAGAAGCTAATATATTAAGAACAATAAGCTTTGCTCACTTAGTCATCTATTTCTAATTTTTTTCGGCATTTTCAATAATAATTTTGTTTTGACGCATAGATTGTAACGCAAAAATTACTTTATTGGAGAAAGTTTTTTTTGTTACTTTTTGGAGAGCAAATGACCAAGTTGGAGCTGGTCAAAAAGTTTTAAAGTTAGCTCGGCTAGTGTGGATTACCTCTTATTTTATTGGCCAAAATTTATATGGCGCCATCTCACAGCAAATAAAAACTACTAAAAAATATATAAACAGTTTAATAAAAATTATACTAAAAGCTATAAATAGATTTTAAAAGTTTAAGGATTTTATTAGTTTTTTTTTGTACTCTGGTCTTTACATCTGCTGACAATTGACTACTTAACTGCCTGAACTGTGTATTAGCCTCTCCGGAACCTCTTCTTCTGTAGGCTTTGGATTGTCCCTTGGTTAGCCTCTTCTGTCTTCAGGATTTCAATGGTATCTCGGAGGACTCAACCACAGAACTGCTTGGCGTGGTAATCTGTCAGCCTCAGTGATTACATGTAAAGATGATTTAAAGTTTTAGCCCAGAATAGTGACTTTCAACTTCAGAAATAATTACAAACTTTTTTATGACAATTAAATCCTTAAAAATAACTATGTTATAGTGAAGTTAAATACCATATCAAATAGAATAAACTAAAATTTAAAATTGGTAACAAATTTTAATTTTCCTGTTACTCAAGAACAAAATCACAAAAGAAAAAGTATATCTATGCACTAAAAATCAAATCAGGTGAGAGGGATAAAATCAAAATAAATTTAAAAGTAAGAATAAAAAACAATATTTTGTACTCTAATTACAAAATATTTTAAAAAAATATAATCCATATGGCCTTAGCCAGTACAGGTAAATATCAATATAACATAGATATGAAATTAACAATAAAAATGACTTTCAGCGACCATAGATGTGGTGAGTGTTTCGATAAAATTATAAAAATATGAAAAACTAGAATAATAATTTATGGAATATTGAGGTTAAGCCTCCAAAATATTGTGGCAAACGCCTAAAAAAAAACTTAGAGAACTCAATATTAAATTTCCTTTTGGATATTACTCAGTTTAAAAAAAAAATGTATGAAAATGCAAGTTTAAATCATCATCTTTCAATCAAATATGAAAATATTTAGCTAAACCAACTCCTGATATTAAGGTATATCAGTGATATTGAACATATGATAAAATTCGAAAGGATTACTTACATTTTCATGGGTGAAATTTTTAAGAACTTAAAACACTCACCTAACCACTATGGCGGACCCAGCTGAAGTGGCTGTACCTTTTCGGTCAACTTGTCCACTTCTATCGTCAAAAATTGACGTTTTAATCCCGGTAAAGTACGCTGTTTTACAATTTAACATATTAAAGAAATCTTTAATTTGATTCCGATTTAAAAGTCGGTAACTGCGAAATTATAACTAGATAATAGAGTTCTATGCCGAAAATCGACAATCTATAATTGGTACAAAAGCGTCAGTTACCAGATCGACCGAGAGATGGCGATACCCATCTTAAAATATCTTTTTAATTTATAAATGCAATCCAATTATAACGAAATGACTGTTTATTTCGTTATAAACCCCCTCAACCCGGTAAGAAAAATTTGGTAACTTGTTAGCAAATTTTTCACTAATAAGGAACCTAAAAAATTTTACAAGAGAATCAAAAAGTTAAAGTTAAATGCATAGTGTAATAAAAACTCTGTCTAATAATTGTACTATTATTAGAAAGGTAAAAATTGAAATAAATCCAATGTCAATAATACAAGAATTTTTTTTTTTTTTTTAAAGAAAATTCTGAGGAAACTTTATATAGAAAGTTATACAGATATTTTAAATTTGTCACCTCTACAATGCTTAGGTAGCTAATATTTATGATTAGCGCCCGAAAACAAAATAAGTTAGCATGGTTATCCACCAGGTCAGGCCAATGCCTCCCCCAAGAATGAAAAAAGCCTATGCCTCATTTCGCGCTAAGGCATATCTATCCCCAAAACAAAACGGGTGACACTTTCCCACAAGGTTTGATTTCCATCAATCCAAAGGACTAACTCGGTATACAAGCTTACTTTAAAAGATACACTGCAGAAATGACTCTAATCAAAAACCTAATATGCAAGAAAATATCCCAACCTTAGGTTAACTAGAAATTCGATAATCGACAAAAATAAAAAACAATTCTATGCAGACAATTTTGTGTCAATAAATATCTGAAAAATAAGAAGATACTTATAACTAATACTTAAAGATAAAACATAAGTTAGCCTACTATGAGATAACCAAGTCACGATCAGCTGATACATAGCACAGTAATGTACTTACAAGTTATAAGAAACTTCAAATATTAAAATGAGCCTAGCTAGAGTTGCGTACAACCTCATAATGCATAGGAAGACCTCGTGCTCTAGCCTTGAGCAAAGTTACAGCTAACAGATTCCTGGAACAATCACAATAAATCCAACCAATGTGTCCTAAAACTAGAGAGTCCAAATGACCAAAAAAAAAAAAAAAAAATAGGATATAGCTCCACCAGGCTGAAATTAACTAAGTAATCTGATTTAAACAAAAATACTTAGCAGGTGTTCCGTAAAATGTTACTACCAGCGACCTGTCAGAGAGATACGTAGGGAAGAATGAGCTACAGTAGTCAGCCCCCCCATAAAGGCAATCCCTATGTGAATGGAACTGTAGAAATACAGCCCATTCGAACCACCGGCAAGTAACCGACCCCCCATAAACTCACCCTAGCCGATTAAGGTACCATAAAATGGAATAAATTAAGGTTCTGGCACTTACTAGCACCTAACATTACACAGCCTGGAAAAAACAAAAAAGAGAGGCAATCAGATTACTGCCAATAGGCAAGTCTACCTTAGAGAACTTCCTATAATCCAAATTAATAAGCTCATGTTTATTAATTCAAAGTCACCATCGAGATTTTCAAACGTTAAAATCAGGTAATTGAGAAAAATCTTCTATATGAATATAGACAGAAATCAGATAAGATACACAAATTCGATAGAAAATGGAAATTGTCAAGGTACACAAATTCAATAAGAAAATCGAAATTTTCAAGATATACAAATTCAATAAGAAAATCGAAATTTTCAAGATATACAATTTCAATAAAAAATCGAAATTGTAAGATAATGGTTATATCCAGGCAAGATTTAAATTTTAGGTAAATTTTCTCAATAAAGAAAAGTCAAAGATATAGATATATACATATATATCCATCAAGTTTCACCAAGTCATCAGATAGCTATATCTAATCAAATACAAAATTTGTAGATCCATGTATAAAAAGTCAAATTGTAGAAAAAATGATACGATAGAAATATCCAAAGAAAAGTCAAAAAGTTAAATGTATACACCAGTATTTTAAAAGTTGAATAACATGTCACTTTAAATTAAAGTAAGAAAATAATATGCAATAAATCCATTAAGAAAAGATAAATTAAGTAATAATAATATTGCAAAATTTGAGAAATCATTATTGGATTTTTATAAATATAAGGTAAATTAAAGATAATTTCGAACAATCATGTACTGATCAAAAAGTACAGGATGTCCTAGAAGATATGAATATAAGATATAAGGGTCTAAAAATGAAATAATGAAAATTATATATAAGATATAAAAAGTGACATGTACATATATGTGTGACAAGTTCTTATTTGTCATTAATATATTCTGGAATAGTTTTACACAGGATATTTTCCTTACGCTGAAGAATCCAAAATGTAAAGAAAAACGATGCGAGCCCACCACTAACCCAAAGTATCGTATTCTGCGATAAGGTGTAGGGTGCAGAAAAACGATACACCAAAATTTAGGTGTATACAAGTAGAATTATTCGGAATCACTAAATGATTCTTCGTCACTTCCACAAAAATTTTCTTTTAAGTCATTAATATGCCAGTTACCAAGGTCATTACCATCCATGTCTTTTAAGTTATAAGATACTTTTGAAATTACTTTATTTACGACACAAGGTATGTATTTAGGAGCAAATTTAGCGGTATAATCATTAGGTGCATTAGATAATGTAAAATTCTTTTTCCACAATTTATCACCGACTCTAAAAGAAATATCTCTTTTTCTAAGATTATAATTTTTAGTATTTTTCTGATGATAACTTTTAATTTTATTTTGAATATTAGAGAAAAGTGTAGGTAATTCTTGCAAGTCTTTGACATACTGGTCTTTATTAGATACTGAGGGTAAATTATTGTTTTCTTTAGGAATTTTACCATAATAAGAACCAGAAACAGGAACATTTCTACCAAATGTCAAAAATGCTGGAGAGTAACCCGTGACCTCATGTACAGCTGTTCTAATGGCTTGGCCAATCTTATATATACATTTATCCCAATCTTTATGATTTTCATGAATGTAATAACTACGTATACAGCGTACAATATCACGGTTTACTCTTTCAGTGTGATTAGCTTGCGGATGATATCTAAGATTATAAAATATTTTTTGAACATCATAATTATTTAAAAACTGTTTAAATTCTTTGCTGATAAATTGTGGACCATTGTCGCAAGCAAAAATTTGAGGAACACCAAAAACAAGAAAAATTTGTTTTTCGATAAATTTAATAATACTCTTTGAAGTAGCATTAGACATGGGATGGACAAAAACAAATTTAGTAAACCAATCTACCATAACTAAAACATAGCGATTACCTTGTTTAGATCTGACATAAGGACCCAAGAGATCTGCTGAAAGCATTTGAAATGGAAAATTTACATTTCTGCAATCACCCATGAGGCCTGGTGTTGCTTTATTAGGAGCTTTATTAGCTTGACAGACTGTACATCTACGTACATATCGATAAACATCCTTACGAAGTCCTGGCCAGTAATATAAAGATAAAATACGAGATAAAGTTTTAGATATTCCAAAATGTCCAGAACATTCATCGTCATGATTCAGTTTAAGAATTTCTTTACGATTCATAGTAGGTATGACTATTTTCCATTCATTAAGATTACTAGATATTCCATAAGAATTAAATATATGTTTATACAGGAGATTATCCTGAACACAAAATGTAGGAAACAAGTTAGGATTTTTAGAAACTTTAGAAACCATATCAGTATACCATTTATCAGGAATCAAGGTAGCTACGTCAAAAACAGAAATATCAGAATCACTTTCATGAGGAAGAGATCGAGATAGAGCATCAGCGACAACATTTAGAGAACCTTTTCGATGTACCACTTTGAAATCAAATTGAGATTATTTTAATGCCCACCTGGCCAATTTCCCAGTAGGATTCGAGATATTATGAAGCCAAATTAATGCTGAGTGATCTGTGTAGACTGTGAAAGTTGTACCCTCTACATAACTTCTAAATTGTTCAATGCCAAAGATTAAGGCAAGCATTTCTTTTTCAGAAACAGAATATTTACGTTGGCATTTATTCAGGGTTTTACTAGCATATGCTATAGGGTGTTCGAAACCGTCTGGTTCTTGAAAAAGAACGTCACCCATGCCAGTATCGCTTGCATCTGTCTGAATGAAAAAAGGTTTAGAGAAGTCGGGGCTAGTCAAAACAGGTGCATTTGTAAGCCTATACTTAATCTCAAGGAAAGCTTTATCAGCTTCAGAAGTCCATGAAATAGATTGACCCTTTTTCCGGCCCTTTAAAAGATCTGTGATAGGAGAAGAAATAGAAGAAAAGTCCTTAATAAACCTTCGGTACCAACCGACTAATCCAATAAGCCTTTTAATTTCAGTTGTATTTTTAGGGACAGGGTAATTTTGAATAGCTGAAATTTTTTCTTCATCAGTGTGCAATCCGTTTTTATCAACAACATAACCTAAATAATTTAAAGATGGTCTACAAAATTTACATTTTTCAAGATTTATTGTTAAGTTAGCATACTTTAAACGATCAAAAACTTGTTTTAAAATTTTTAAATGTAATTCGAAAGTTGGAGTACTTATTATTACATCATCCAAATAAACAAAACAATAAGGTTCCAAAGCTGGACCTAAAATAATATCCATTGCACGCTGCATAGTAGCTGCACTATTAATCAAGCCAAAAGGCATTACTTTATATTCGAAAAGACCAAGACCCTGTACTGCGAATGCTGTTTTTGGTCTAGAAGATGGATCAAGAGGTATTTGATGAAAAGCTTTACGTAAATCTAGTGAAGACAAATATTTTGCATCTCGTAGTTTAGAAAGTATTGTATCAATTCTTGGCATTGGATAGGAGTCTTTAATACTGACTAGGTTAATTTTTCTTGCGTCGTATACTACTCTGTATTCCCCTGACTTTTTATCAACTATCCAAAGAGGACTACACCAAGGAGAATTAGAAGGTTGTATTATATTTAATTTTAACATCTCATCAACTTCTTTTCTAAGATGTTCTTGCATTTTTGGAGAAAGTGGATATTGTCTTTGCCTGATGGGCTTAGCATCACCAGTGTCAATTGAATGAGAAATGACATGTGTTAGTCCTAATCTATCAGATGAGTCTATGCTCTTAAACATATCAATTACAATATTTAATTCATTTCGTTGTTCTAAAGTCAAATCATTTAAATCCAATATTGAATTAATTGTGTTACATTCAACCACCTTGCAATCATAAGATGAGTTATAGAAATCAGCTTTTATTTTAAACATTTGTAAAAAGTCGACACCCAAAATTAATTCATGTATAACACTCGGTATAATAAGAACTTTAATTTCATGTAAAATATTATTTAAATTTATAGGTAAATTAACATATCCCAGATAATCTTGTATTTTTCCATCTGCAGTTGAAACATTTAAAATTGTGTCATAATGAATTTTAAGATTTAATTTTTGTAAGAGAGAAAACCACCAGAACCAAGAATACAATTATTTGAACCAGTGTCTACCAATGCCAATATATCGATATTATCTACAGAAATTTTTAAGTAAGGCCCAGAATCATTTTCTTTTTTTGAAAATATAGGAGATATAAAACTTTGAGAATTTTTAAGAGAAAAGAAATTTTTTATATAATTCAGCCATTCTGACCATTCCTCATTTGAAGTTTTAAAAGTTATTGGTTTTCTGAATTCTGTGTGTTGCTTTGTGTTAGATGATGTGACTCTGAAGGGATTTGATTTGTCGAATTGGTGACGGCATGTACTTGAGACGTGTCGCCACCTCGCTTGAAGTTTTTTTGAACAATTACATTTAGATTTTATAACACCTTTTTTTCCACATCCATAGCAAAACAAATTTTTTGGAAAACGACAGTCGGTATAGCTATGACCATTTCTATCACAATTCCAACATACTTTAATTTTATTAAAAGTAGATACATTACTGTTTTTAGAAAATCTATTTTGACCATTATTAAAATTGTTTTTTGAACCATTAAAGGAACTACCATGTGATAAATTACTTTGACTGTTCGATACATTTTTATTTTTTGAATTATCAAAAGAACTACTTTGTGCAAAATTTTTGTGATCCTGTGGTTTATAGTTTAATTCCGGTTCCAATAAATTACTATCATTAGAAGGAGGTGCTTTATATCTATCAGACCAAGACCTAGATTCTTCGAGTTTTTTGCATAAGTTAGAAAGTTCAGAAATAGTATTAATATCAAGTAAAGCTAATTGGTTAATATAAAATGGCAAAAGATTCCTACGTATCTGATCAACTCTTGATTTTTCAGAAGGTAAATTGGATAATTTATGATAAAGACATTCCATGGAAGAAATATACAAAGTTATTCTCTCATCATTACCCATGGTACGGTTTTGTATTTCAGTAAGCAAATCCTGTTCATAGAAATATGGTAAAAAATCAGATTTTAATTTAATTACAACTTCATCCCAATTTGAAAAATTATGCCTATTTGTAGAAAACCAAGTCCATGCGGGACCTTTAAAAATATCACAAGCTGATAAAAACAAATCTTGTTTTGTAACATTACGACTTATTCTAAGTTCTTCAATTTTTTCTAAAAATGATATGACAGATTCATTATTTGTGGAGCCATCGAAACTGACATTCCACTTATAAGGAGGTATTGATTTTCTATTATTATTATGTACTGAAGGTACAGAAGGAATTGTCATATTAGGAATAGTTTCGGTAGGTGTAGAAGTACTGGCATGATTTTCCAAACTATCCAATTTAAATGCAAAGTCACCCTCAAGAGTAAGAATTTTAGTCATTAGAGATTGCTTATCTGAAATTTGTTGTTGATCAATAGGTAAGAGTCTTTGGACTCTGTTAGATAAATGAGTTAACCTATCTTCTATTCTTTTTTTCTCGATCGAAGAAGCAGTAAATTTAGTTACCAAACTAAACAAATCATTAAAAGTCTCATAAGCCCCTTTCAGATCGACTACAAATGGTTTACTATTAGACGGTTCAATAAAACTTCTATTTGAGGATTCTTGTTTAAGACAACCCCTTAAGATTTTTCTTTTTTCCTCTACTGACAATTGAGCAGCGTTCTCAACTTGACGTAGATCTAATTCATAAGTTAATTCATTAGTTTTAAGATTATTTACATCCATTTTGGTATATATCAGAGGTAAGATAAAATAATGCAGATATAGATATAGTTAAAAAGAAATAATAGTTTCAAGTAAATATGTATGTTAAAAATCAAGGAATAAAAAAAATAACGATATAATATATTATAGACCAATAAGAAAAAAAAATAAAAAATGTAATGACCAGAATTTTTTTTTTTTTTTTGAAAATCTTGAGTATCAGTTTACAAAAAATTATTTACTGTGAGAAAATGACCAACAAAATAAAGTTTCATTAAGCACACCACTTAAAAACACGTTGGGCGCCAATTTGTAACGCAAAAATTACTTTATTGGAGAAAGTTTTTTTTTTGTTACTTTTTGGAGAGCAAATGACCAAGTTGGAGCTGGTCAAAAAGTTTTAAAGTTAGCTCGGCTAGTGTGGATTACCTCTTATTTTATTGGCCAAAATTTATATGGCGCCATCTCACAGCAAATAAAAACTACTAAAAAATATATAAACAGTTTAATAAAAATTATACTAAAAGCTATAAATAGATTTTAAAAGTTTAAGGATTTTATTAGTTTTTTTTTGTACTCTGGTCTTTACATCTGCTGACAATTGACTACTTAACTGCCTGAACTGTGTATTAGCCTCTCCGGAACCTCTTCGCCTGTAGGCTTTGGATTGTCCCTTGGTTAGCCTCTTCTGTCTTCAGGATTTCAATGGTATCTCGGAAGACTCAACCACAGAACTGCTTGGCGTGGTAATCTGTCAGCCTCAGTGATTACATGTAAAGATGATTTAAAGTTTTAGACCAGAATAGTGACTTTCAACTTCAGAAATAATTACAAACTTTTTTATGACAATTAAATCCTTAAAAATAACTATGTTATAGTGAAGTTAAATACCATATCAAATAGAATAAACTAAAATTTAAAATTGGTAACAAATTTTAATTTTCCTGTTACTCAAGAACAAAATCACAAAAGAAAAAGTATATCTATGCACTAAAAATCAAATCAGGTGAGAGGGATAAAATCAAAATAAATTTAAAAGTAAGAATAAAAACAATATTTTGTACTCTAATTACAAAATATTTTAAAAAAATATAATCCATATGGCCTTAGCCAGTACAGGTAAATATCAATATAACATAGATATGAAATTAACAATAAAAATGACTTTCAGCGACCATAGATGTGGTGAGTGTTTCGATAAAATTATAAAAATATGAAAAACTAGAATAATAATTTATGGAATATTGAGGTTAAGCCTCCAAAATATTGTGGCAAACGCCTAAAAAAAAACTTAGAGAACTCAATATTAAATTTCCTTTCGGATATTACTCAGTTTAAAAAAAAAATGTATGAAAATGCAAGTTTAAATCATCATCTTTCAATCAAATATGAAAATATTTAGCTAAACCAACTCCTGATATTAAGGTATATCAGTGATATTGAACATATGATAAAATTCGAAAGGATTACTTACATTTTCATGGGTGAAATTTTTAAGAACTTAAAACACTCACCTAACCACTATGGCGGACCCAGCTGAAGTGGCTGTACCTTTTCGGTCAACTTGTCCACTTCTATCGTCAAAAATTGACGTTTTAATCCCGGTAAAGTACGCTGTTTTACAATTTAACATATTAAAGAAATCTTTAATTTGATTCCGATTTAAAAGTCGGTAACTGCGAAATTATAACTAGATAATAGAGTTCTATGCCGAAAATCGACAATCTATAATTGGTACAAAAGCGTCAGTTACCAGATCGACCGAGAGATGGCGATACCCATCTTAAAATATCTTTTTAATTTATAAATGCAATCCAATTATAACGAAATGACTGTTTATTTCGTTATAAGATAAACTATTTTAATGTTTTGAAATGTCACACTTAAGGATTTGTCAACGTGACAAGTTTTAGTTGAAATAGGAAAAACATTTCCACTTATGCTCAGGCTTAAATAATAAAATATTCTGTGCAAACAAACGCATACGATTTCCTTTACCTAAGCGAAATATATTGGGCTTAAAAGTCGGTAGCAAAATTTTAATTATTCGATTTAGGGTCTTGTAAACAATTAAACCCACGGAATTTGATCATTTTTTAATATAAAATAGAAAGTTTACCTTCATTTAACAGTTTTAAGAAAATAAAAGAAATGGATGAACTACTTTTTCTATTAAAAAAACCAAAAAGAAATTCGATATTTTCACTGTTTTCCTCAGCAAAGGAAAGAGAGAGGACGCGTAATCTATGCATATGATTTCCTGCCAGCTGCCACCAGGCTGGCTCGCCCAGTGGCGTAACGCTCGGGTTTAAGTAAAATGATGCCTGAAATGAACATTTAAATCTTACTAGTGGAAGACGGATCAAAGTGTGTTTATCGATATATTAGAGCCAATTGAAAAGTTCAGTAAATAATGGGGTTATATAACAAATTTTAAAAATGAAGGTAATTTGTTTAAAATTTCAAAAATTATGTCAAATTTCCTATTTTATTTAGGGTCTCATTTTGTTTAAAGTTCGCAAATTTTTTGACTAAAACGATGCATTTAGGTAATTTATTAATAATTATAATAAAAGTTAATCATATTTACAGAACACTGAAATTTCAATAAAGAAATTGTTACATACCTCATTTAATCACTACACTCTTTTAATAGCTCTAATATACCTACATTTTAAGATAACGTAGGATAGATCTCTAAGACCAACAACCAATTATTGTTGATGAAATAAAATATGCAATCATTATAAATCCATATATTACCATAAAAATACATTACTAAAAATATATAGTAGTAGTAAGTAGGTAGAAATGAAAAGTGATATCCAAGGAAAAAAATAAACTTGAATAATAAAAATTAACACTCATATATTGTCATCTGTTATTGCAGACAATCTTTTAGTTATAAAATGCATGCGAATATTAAGATATTTTGACACAACAGATTCTGTTAAAAAGTATATATGGTTACAATTAGCATTACATGTTGTTCCAAACTGCTAAAACATTGGGATTCAATGCATTCAAACATTATTCTCCTTTTTAAGATATTAATGCTAAAATTGGCATTTACCAACTCATTTATTCTTATAAAATGCTCGCAGATATTACAAATTTTTATCACATCCTCTGAGGGATACGTCAATCCAAAATGACTTTTTTTGTTATCAGCGAATGCAAAAAATTTTCTCGGTTACCACTTAATGCAGTCAAACAGCTTTCACATTTGACAACCTTAATAAGCTGACGGGCAACAAAACCAGCAATATAAATAATAATTTGTTTTGAACAATTGCTCAACATCTCATTATTTATAAGGTAATTATGATCATGCCAAACACTTTCCAAAGGAAATGGTTCATTTTGACAGCTCAAATACATCCTATTTAAAATAATATTTTCTTCAGGTGAATCGAATCTACTTGATCCTGTTAAAATAGGTATATCATCTAAGGGTATACAATTTCCCATACCACCCTCCCTTATTTCTGCTCTTACTAATAATCTCTTATACGAAGCCATAAACTGCCGTGCAGTAGGGTTATTATTGAAGCCACCTTTTGATCTTATTGAAGAAAAATATAATTCTAAATGATCTTGACTGACTTTATATAAAGGAAGATAAATTAATTGTTTGTTATTTGTAACTAATTCACCATACATCAACAATGCACTTTTTAAAAAAATTATAAGACCCATAAAGCCTGTTTTTCTTTTGGATTGAACTACTAATTCCCCATCATGAAATTTTAATAAAGAAAGATAATCAATAGAGTTAGCAATAAAACTTTTTGACTGTTCTATATTTCTTTCACAAACTGCCTTTTTAAAACCTGGAGGAATTAGTGATCTGGAGTTTAAAATATCAAAGCAGTTATTCTAATAAAGTCAGAGGTTGCCTTACCACCCATAAATTCTTTTAACTGCAATTCTTCCTCACAATAATTATGCGAATCAGCAACCGATTCACTTAATAATTGTACTGCTAATTTGACTTTCATTTTTTGTTTGAAAAAATTTATGTGAGCTTTTCGTAGTTTATTCCCTAAATGCAAACTTTCTGAATCTTGCAATTTCTCTAAATTTTCCATATATTCCCACTTAATTAAATGTCCATTGCCATCTATAAGAATCTTTTTTCACCAAAAGCATTACGTATCAATTTAACCATATGACAAGGGTTATAAAAATTATAAATATTGTTTCCTCTTAAAGTTAAAAAAGTTTGTAAGGTTGGCATATTATTATCACAACCCAAAATATTTGACATTGCAATGTTGGATAGCGCACCATCAAATGTAAGTGATAATACACGTGCCTCTGTCACAGTTAATAAACTTATGCATTGGGAGACAAGCATTGGGAGACAAGAGCACTTTTCTGTTGACCACTCAATTCATCAGTTAAAAAGTAACCTACTGGCAATTTCCACTGACCATTAATGCACACAGTCATTAAAACAAAAACCTCTTTTGCCATATTAACAGGTCGAATTCCCCACCTTCTTTGCCGCCTTCTCTTCACCACTTTACAGCTGCGGCACACATTAATAGACCCGCAATGCCTAGTCTTTACTAAGCATCGTTACTATGATCTTGATTATCCTTTCTCAGCAAGTTAAAAAACGCACATAGGCTTTAAAATAAGCAACAAAAAAATACATTACAAAGGAGGCGATAAATATAAACATAAAAGTACGGTTAGTTCCACAACCCACGCAAAGCGCAAAGGTTTTCAACGTGCTAAGAATCAGCGTAAACGCCTAGCTGAAACGGACGACGCATTTTCGCTAACTTAATCTGACATAAACTAAAAAGTGAGACATGTAATGGCACTATCTATACGTATTGTAGTTGTTACATCATAGCACACTTAGCGTTTAAATCTTTAGTGTCCTTTATAAATGCTAATTTAAAAAATCTGAATTGTAGTTAATTTTTAGGGCACTCTGCATAAAAGTCTGCAATTTAATGTTGCTAAAATTAAAGTACTATATGTTATGTATTTTGATCTGTCTTCCACCACAGGTTCCAGTGTTAGGACTTACCATATGTTGACTAAATACTATCAAAATTTTACATAGAATTTATATCTGGAGACGAAAATAATAAAGTTTTAATTCACAAAGTTTTTGTAAAAAAAACATACAATAACTAATATTTAAGAAAAGGTAAGAGAAATGAAAAAATATCCTATACAAAAAACCTTAGATTGTTTCGCAGAATATAAAAATCAAATAGTCTACAGGATGTCCCATTTAAAATTCAAAACTTGGTGCAAGTTACAAGTAGCTCTGGCAACTCTGCAAACGTAAAATTATTTTTGAAAGCTACAGCGCAGCCTTCCATATTCGTAGTCAAAAATTCAAATTTATTCTTCGTTTCGTTCTCGAGATATTTCTAGCAACTAAAACATCGAGGATGGAATACCCTGTATAGCAACCTTATCTGACGTTTCAAATGATAATGTGCACATTTTTGATACATGCTAAGTACAATCCCTTAACTGTTAATATATTTTTGTTTTACGTTACACTAACGTCACAACAAGGCTACCATGATTCCTACCTGTAACAAATCCTGCATTGCTGCAAGCGCAATACTCCATTGCAATGACCGAATTTTATGAAAATAAACTAAAAACTTTAAGGTGCCGATTCCCGTATACTAAAAAATAAACAGCATACAATACATATTAGTTGTTAATTCTGCTGTGTTCTATTTTAAACGACAATTCTTTAGTGACCAACTTTTGATTTTAGAAAAGTGGTAATAATAGATTAATAATTATTAAAATATGATTTTAAAAGTTTTATGTTTTTGAAATAGGTATTAAGTATAAACATAATTTCATGAAATACGTACAATTTTCATATTGAAAACTAACTTAAACTTTAAATACATTCGAAAACCCCATCGTGTTGTCCTACATATACGCTCAATAATTACCATGTTACAGAGATTATTTGAAAAAGTTTCTGTAGTTAGTATCGACTCACACAAAAACAAATACATTTAAACAGAATTATTGAAACGAATTTTACATAAAGTTTTACGAATGATTGGGACACGTGTCGTTTTAAATAAAATTTTAAGTTCACCTCCAGGCTACTTAATTTATTTCAAATTATTCCGCCTTCAATAAATTTCGACTTAAATGGAATTAAAAACACATTATTTCTTTCTGAGTGGCTTCGAAATAATATTTACAGTAACACGAAGGCCATCTTTTATTGGAAATTAAGCTTTTTCGCTTGATTTTCCAAAGAGTAAGAGAAATTGGTCTCTATAGAAGCAGAGTGTTTTCTGAAGCGTTAGATGTCTTTTTTTAGTTAGCAGGGTAACCAGGGTTTGCGAACTTACGAAATTGCGCAAAAGAAATAGCTTTATATCAATGTTCTTGACATTAGCTTATATTTAAAATTTTTAGCTTTTTTTGCTTAAATTCAATGCTCCATTATACGGATTCTCAGGCATGTGGGTGTCAAGAAATATACATTAAGCAGAGTTTAGTGCAGGTGGAAAAACTCTCTAAGTTCAATGCGTATTATAATAGACATATATACTTCAATTAACGTAATGGTTTAACAATGTGTGTGATAAAAATAACATTATAAATTATTATTTTGGATGCAAGTGATTATAACAAACCAATCAGGTCTCGAAGCGGATGTTATGAATTATGGAGTGGTAATAAGGACGACCTAAATTGCTTTCTAGAATTTAAAATTAGCTTCAACGCAACATAAAATTCACTATGGAGTTTGAGATGGACGGAAAATTAAACTTCTTGGACCTTACTCTTGAAAGATTGGCTAATTCCATCGATTTCAAAATTTTTAGGAAACCAACACAAACCAATCACATGATCCCTTGGGACTACTGTCATCATATATCACACAAAATATTATTTTCCAAACGGCATTAAACAACGGTTTTCTCTCTCAAACTCTAGTTATTAACATAACCTTAAAGTTTGTTTGGAGGAGAGACAATGTCGAATGTTCACTGAACTCGTTCTGTTGACTTGCATTGTTTTTATTATTTCGTTTTCCAGTGTGAACTCTGCAACTAAACAAGATAGTTACCATTCAAAACGTTCTGGAACCAAAGCAATAAAGACAATGTAAGTCTGACAGAACGAGTTTAGTGGATAACCTGAAAGTGTCAATCAATTAAAGCAACGCCAACTACTCAAATTTAAAAGGACAAAAATGCTTGCCTTTGAATGTGTACTATAACTTTACCAAGTTATCTCTATATCACACTTAATGCTCGCCAAAGACTTGAAATTAATCTAATAACTTTTTTCAGGCCAATTTTTTAAATATTTTATTAGGACGCCATTTTCTTTTGCGGTTTAGTTTTACCAGTTCGTTCCTCTGTAACCCAAAGTTGATTTTTCATCAAAATTTGAGGAAATTGGATAACTAGTTTTTTAGTAATCCGCCATCTTGTTCCGGCATAACTAAAAGACAGACAGACAAACCGACAGACGGACCGGCGGAATTGGTAAAACATTTTTTGGCATCTAGGGTCGCTAAAACCTGAAAATATGTAAAACCGAAGAGGGTGATTTTTTTTCACGATTACAAATATTTTATTTGGCCGCCATTTTTTTCCGCCATCTTGAGTTAGTACCACAGTCTTACTAGTTCATCTCTATACCAAAATTATTTATGGCACAGAATTTGAAATCAGTCCATTAAGTGGTTTTTCGGGCTGAATTTTTAAATATTTTATAAAAGCGCCATTTTGTTCCACCATCTTGCATTCGTACCAAAAAGTCAAATTCTACATAATACCTGATTTTTGTTTAAAATTTAAGATAAATTGGAATGGTAGATCTTTAGTAAGAATTTTTTTAACATTTCACTAGGCCGCCTTTTTGTTTTGCCGTAATGGATTATTACCAAAATGTTACCAGATCATCTCCAAACGACACTTAATTGTTGACCAAAATTTCAAGTCAATCGGAATTAAAAAAACTTGTTTTTCGGCATCTAGAGACCCTGAAACGTAAAGGTCTGAAAAAATTTCTGAAGGTTATTTTTTCACGATTACGATTACAATACTTCCCTTTTAAGAGAGAAGTAAAAAGTTATTGAAACAATGCATATTGTCAACTTTAATTATTAACTGAAAGACATACAGGACTTCTTTTTGTCAGGAAAATTAAAAAAGATAATAAGGTAAAATTCATTTCAAAGTTTCAAATGTTACTCAAAATTTGAAACAGAAATGTAGAATTTCTGGCGGCGATAGATTTAAAAGAATCTGGTTAAACAACTAAGGATTATACAATCACCAAATATTTCCTTAACAATAATGGCGTCTTTTCGTGGTATAATTTTTTTGTAAGAAGGGTGAAAGTAAGTGAAGTAAAAAGTCAGAGAATAACTCGGCGATGGTATTTGTAAGTAAATAATTAAGTTAAGAAAAATCAATTAAATAGAAATTGGGAGTTTCCGCGGAGAAATTTCTTAATTACCGTATTCTGGGGGTTTTATTGAAACCAAAAATATGACATTTCAACTAAAAAAGTCAAAAATAAATAAAGAAATATAATAAAAAATAAGATTTTCCACATTCGGAAAGCTTCATAAAAGTCAAAAAAGAAAATTACTTGTGAATATATCCCATTTCAGCTAAAATAATTTTTTTTGTATTAATTTATATTTGTTGAACAAATCAACCAGATAAAAATTTGAAATTTGGCACACTTCAATAACACGCTAAACAATAATTATTTTTTGTGTATATTTAGTAAATGAAGAAAATATTTATTTCAACCTGAATTTTTTTTAATGGATATAAAAGTTACCCATTTCAAAATAATGGAGAAAAAAAACTTCTTGAATACTTATATAGTTAAAGTATTTTATACCGGACGTAGTCCTAACTGAAATGCCTTTATTAGGGTGTGGGCTAAGTACAGTACTGGTCTAGTTACCAAGTTTTTTTATAAAGAAGAAAAACATTTTATTCACTTATAAGGATATTATAATTAAGTGAAAAAATACATACATTTTGAAAGTTTTCAAGAGTTTTGACTCTCTATTTTTTTTAGGATTTGGTACATTTACGAAATGCCTTGAATTTGATATGGGTATTTTTAATATCCTTATTTTATATGTTGGGTATAATTATTAAGGTTAAAGAGACGTTTCAGAAGATCTGTCACTCGATTCCTTCTTTCGTATATTTTTTGTCTTCGAAATAATGCCTAGTCGCCATCTGGACACTTTTCTATTAGGAATCAAACACAAAAAAAAGTAGTAGTTAATCTGCTATTGAAGTGAGCCAATTTTAAAATTTATATTTATGTTGGTTAAAAAAATAATTAAAAGGGGCAGAGTTATTAATTCACACGCCGTATAAGTAAATTTGTTGATATAGAACCATCTTTAGTAAATCAAAGCTGATAAATGCAGATGACATATTTAACACACTAAGTAAGAAAGCCACAAAATTGAGGTCAGGAGGAATTACATTAAAATTGAGGTCAGGAGGAATTACATTAAAAGGATACGATATTGGACCCAATGCTGAAATTTATACCTTTGCCTGACAGGATTGATCCCTGACAAAAATCACCGGAATCGGTAAAAAAAATAAGGACTAGGTTATTGCCCGAGTCTTGTTTAGTTCTACCGTCTTCCCTAGCAAGCTATACAAAACAAATATGTATTTTTGTAGAAATAAAATAAAAATTAACTGCTGGGTCTAAATTAGCAATCGAAAATATTATTAAACTGTCATTAATTACATCTTTTTTTTTTCGTTATTTTTATAAATAGTACAAACAGAACATATTTTCCACATGACTGAAAAAATGCCGGTCTCTTAGGATTTCTTGAACAGAATCCAAAGTAGTCTGGAAAGAGCAAAAGCACAATATTTAATAAAGCTCGGAGTGATGGCGCCAGGACCAAGTCGCTTGTTTAATTCAATGACATTAGCTCATACAATATGTATTAAGAATTCCTAATATATGAAGAATTTATCTTTATGCAGTCCACAAAAGATTGTTCCGTCCCAATTTTTACTATTTTTACTGTTATTGATTAAATTTAAATAATATTTAATTCTACTTATTTAGGAGAGGATTATTTTTTTTTATACTGCTAAAACTTTCTATGGCCAAATATTATATTAAATCTCTACACTGATAATAAAATGAGGTATATGTGGAAATGAGCGCTCTAATCATCTGGATTATGTTTTTATGATATTGATTTTAGTTGGTTCTGTGTCAGAGTAGATAGGTAAATAGTAACAAATGATATACTTATACAATATTGACAAACCAAGCTGACATCACAGGAATTCAAATTAACATCTATATATTTAAAACACCAAGCCAGATTTTTCAGCAAGTTCGTGAAAGAATTGCACTGTATCAATATATATGATTTTTTTTAAGGGGGTACTGCACGCAGTATTATGGATCATTTGCAAGCCTTCCGCCGCTGCAATATTATGTTAAAACTATAAGAGAGATATGGAAAAAAATCTAATCTAAAATTATAAAATAGAAGTAGATTTGTCAATTTTCGACCATTTTTCGACCACTTTTTGACGCAAATGCCGTCGTATATAATTTTTTTCCACAAAATGGCTCTTTACCGCCTTGCATTGATCCTTTGTCTAAGTAACTGCAAAATTTGAAATGGTAAATCGTACTTATGGCTTTGTATTTCTGCAGCGCGTGAATCTTTTTGAACCGATTTTTAAAAGAAATGTAATTTAAATTGCCTATACATAACACATTTTCTTAATGTCGGACGTGCAGGAAGTTTTTTCTAATACGTAGGTACCTTTCCATCTTACTTTGAACTTGACTAGACTTTGTCGCTAGTTTTTCACTTCTTGCGTACAGTTCTCCCTTAATGATCGTCTGGTTGCCGAGACCTTTTAACATTAATTTTCCGTCGCTTGTACTTGATATAATAATGATTATAGTGTAGTTTTCGAAAATCTACTCATCAGCACGAATCTTTTTAAAATTTACAATGATTTATCCTCCCGCCTGACACTCCCACAGCAACTGCCGATCTCCTGCGTCATTCCGTTTTCTTGCTCGTCGGCATCGAATCGACGCAGACAACAATAAAGGTCGACAACAGTAGTCGATCTTCACAGTTATGCAAGAGAGTGTGGTGTTACGTTTATAAACAGGACAACAAATCCGTACTAATAAAATAGAGGTAACGATCGTTGCTTTTAGACAATACGATGAAATCGGGCAATTTCATTTATACTACGAATATAGGACAGCGTGCGTTGCCTATAAATATGCGATAAAATCGATTTTCATTGTTATGCAAGAGAGTGTGGTGTTACGTTTAAAAGCTTAGGACGTTACTTTATTTGTATTTTTGGCATTGAAAATTATTACGGATGTTTCGAAAACATTCTTTAATATATAAAATCGGGTTTATATAACGTATATTAAAATAAGTAAATAAATAATTGAAATAAATAAATGCGACTAAGTGGAATGGACTGGGTCGGTATTTGTTTTTTTTCCAGACTTGTCTGAAGATGAACTATATAAACAAAACAGTGTTACCCTCATTCAAACTCCTTTAGACCAACTACAGTTGCACAAACTCCCATGGAGCCAGAAATAAATATAGTCGAGGGCGAATCATGCCAACAAAAACCAAAACAGAACTTCAACAGCCTAGGTTTAAAACCAAATTCTGACAATAACGAAGGCAAACCTCTTCGTGACGAAATAGTCATTCGTTGCACTTATATTTGATAAAAGGTGTAATCGAGGAGCAACGTAACGAGGTTACGAACCATTACAATATTCCAGCCAACTGTAAAGCATTAGTTCCCCCTAAGTAAATATCGGAATCCAACCTGGCCTAAACAAGTCGGCGATTGAACATGATAAACTTGACGGCAGGATTATCTGCAGTAAGCACTGTTATAGAAAAAATGATTCACCTTCCAGAGCAGTCACAGGATTTGAAAACATTACCAGAAGCGTGCCAGTTATTTACTAATATTCATTCTGTTATTTCTCCATAGAAAATTCCGAAGAGGTTTTAGGATGAGTTAGAGGAATATCAATTCTTTTTTATTCAAATCCCAAATAGTTTTTTGAACCTACTGTAAGAATCTCCGAAAATGTATTGAAAGAATACAAAAAACTCTCTTAAACGTTGGATAGAAATAGGTGTTATCGAGAAATGTAGTCCTATTAAAGAACAATTTATATCATCGTGCTTCCATGTTAAATAAAGACCAAATGGGGTTTACTTATAATACTATAGAGGTGCAAATTTTGCTTCCTGGTGAAAAAATGTTAGAAATAAAAAAAAATCTTTAGTTTTAAAAAGAAAAATAAAAAATATACATTAAGGGAATTTGCCATGCTAACAGTTAAACTTGTAGCTGCATGTACAGATACAACGTATTGTTTTGTACATATTAAATCTTTTGAAACAATAAAACATATTTCTCTAAAAGATATTTGTCTAAATTATTAAAGGAAAGACCGGAACTAGACTGGCGATACAAACATATTGAATTAGGTCAGGATTTAAAACCAACCAAATTTGCTTGTGAAATATCTCGGATGCCTCAACGACGGGTTGGTGAGCTTTTTGTGGGGTGCCATGGTTATTGGGACCAAAGTTGCATATAAATTATTAAGAGATCGGAGCTGCATACTATTCATTAAAGTTTTTTGCAAAAAATAAAAGTAATATTCGCATATTATTAAGAATAAACAATCAAATACCCATTTCCTGTATAAATTGAGGAAAAAGTGTTAAATGTCCATCTCTAAATAAAGCCACAAAGGAATTGTGGCAATCGTGTGAAGAGAAAGGGAGAGTGATCCACTCTACAAGGAGATTCCCCTGGGGAAGGGAAGTTGTTCGGTGGTCTCTTTTAAGAAAAGGTGTACCAAAAACTTCAATATATCAATATAATAATATATTCCCTAGCATAAGGAACCCTGAAACAGCATTCTGCTTGCCTTAAAAAATTCTAGGACTTTTTTATATGACAGCAAGTAAATCCTTATGAATAAAATTTGCAAACATACCTCCTTTTTTTAATGGAAATTTTAAGATAGATAGATCCTAGTGACGTAAAAATAAAAAAAAAAGATTTTTTAAAGGTATTTCCAATATTCGTCCACCAAACCCTAAATATGTATTCATAAAATGATATTCCATACAGGCGTTAAGTATAGAGAATTTATCATATAAGCTTGTTACTCTTATGGCGTTAACATCTGACAGTAGAGTGCAGCCTCTTTCTCTAATAAAAATTTAGACTATTAGAATATTAGGAAATTGAAATTATAGTTCCTGGCAGAATAAAAATATCTTGATCCAGTAGAATACAACGCAATACACGGACTAAAGCATTAAAAACGCTAGAACTTAGCAACAAATGGCACCTGACCAAAATTATTCATACTTTACACTCTAAATTATCTAAAATCTTCTTTAAAAATCATGTATGAGAGAACAAGTCTAATATAAGCAAAACTTTTTTCCGTTAATTAAACTTCCACAAAAATTGAATTTATTAGCAAGAGAAATAAATAACATCTCTATACATAAAACATTTTATCCATTATTGCACCCTCGACCACTTGCGTTAATATAATACGGTCTAGGGAAATTTATACAAAAAGGGGCGCAGTTGGCCAACTTGGCAGCCAGCTTTTTTTGTCACTATGCTTCGTTGTAAGTTTTTTTGTCGCGTCCTATTGAGATGCAGGGGAAATATCTGCCGAACATTTTAATTAAATTATTTTGCTGGCCATTTTTATGCGTTTTTGTATATTTCAAATTATGGACAGCTGATGTGTTTTACCGATCAGGGCAATGCCAGCAGCTTAATAAAACTGTTCAATTGTCCCTAATACGAACGATGAAGCGAGTAATGAGGTAGTACGTTTAATTTTTGTTGAACGAAATTTCAAGCTTAAATTTTTTTCTTGTACCTGAATAATTGCAGTTTGACTGACTTTTTTCTGGTGTGCCTTGCAATTATGATCTCCTTTTTTATGTTTCGGACAAACCATCGTTGTTTCCTTAATAACTCCATTCCCTGTATTACAAGGTATTTAGTTTGACAATATTTTGTCATCACCTAAAATTGCATTTGCGTTTTTGTAACGCTACAAAAAAATACTAATTATTTATAGTAGACTGTCTAACGATAATTCACGGTTTTTCTCAGGTTCTCTATCAAAGTACTGGCCGCGATCTTGATTATCGTCCGTGTTCGGACTAAAGCAAGTCAAAGCTAGACATCAAAGTTTTTATTTCGGTAGTGTTAGATTTTTATTTTGTTTCGTTTCGATTTAATTTCATCAAGTAAGATACACGTTCTTTTTTAATACGAATGTATATTTGTTATCTCATTTGACTTAATGCGACAATATTTAATTAGCTTAATTTTCCGAAAATGAGCGTAATTTTCAATAAATAACACTCTAAGAAATACTTATATAAAATCTTATAAAAAAAATTGTTTGTTTTTAGTTGTTAATAGTTTATGCAGTCGGATGTGAATGTATGTTATAAACCATAGTAATACATGAGATTAAGTTTTTCTGGTGTCTATCTTCCATACAATTAATAATTTTATTACCCTTTTGCTTTCTTTGTTAAATTTTTTTTATTTAATCATCAGCAATACAATGAATTATATAGAGCAAAAAATAAGATCAATAACCACACACATTTTTGGAATTAATTTCGGAATTTGCAGCTTTTTTTATGTTTTTTACGAAATATTTGGTGTTTGTTAATATTATCTTTCACTAACTTCTTACTAGCTAGCAAGTTATAATTGTTTTTCAAGGAACTTTTCATGAACAAACCTCAGGAGTAGCCATGGGACCTTCGCTGTCACCAGTGGTAGCCAATATCTCCATGGAAGCTTTTGAGAAGAAAGCCTTAGAGTTGTCTCCATTAAAGTTAAAAACCTAGCTCAGATATTTAGAGACAGTTTCTGTAATATCTGCATGGTCCAAAAAACCTTCCTCTGTTTCTTGTTCATCTGAGTCAGCAACATCCTAATATAATATTTACAATGGAAATTGAATCAGAAGGCACGATTCGCTTTCTAGATGCTCTTATACAAAGGAGAGGTGATGGTTCCTTAGGACACTTTGTATATAAAAAGCAACGCGTACGAACATGAACACGAAAGCAATCAGATATTAATTTTTTGGTTTATAGAGACTACGCGATTTGTGACCAAATTTCTTTACAATCGGACACAGAGAAACTGAGTCAACCTTTAAGAGCGAACTGATATTGCCCTGAGGATATTAGGCGGTTAATTAGGAAGTATAATAATTTTACTCCACGAAATAAAACTAATAAGGAGTTACCGATAGGAAGTTGTTCTTCTATTTATATACGGAACCACAGACAAGATAGCAAGGTTACTTCACCGGTTTAACATACATAGAATCTTCAACACATAAAGAAAACTTGGACAATGTTTTCGATCGTCAAAGGACGATATTCCTTTCAAAACGGAAGGAGGATATGGAATTCCTTGTTCTTGTATTGGTGTCTATATTGGAGAAACTAGACGATCTATATCGACTAGGCTTAGGGAACATGAATGACAATGTATTTGAAAGAAACAAATTGTACAATCTGCTGTATCTAAATACCAACATTCCATTGAACATGTTTTAAGTGTAAAAGAAACCCGAGCTCTTGCATCAGTCTCGGGATTCTATAAACGGAAAATTAGAGAATCTTTTGAAATGTTTAAGCATCCTAACAATTTTAATGAAGAAACGTGTTTCAGACTCCATCATGCGTGGAAATCGATCGTTACACCAAGTTACAGTTCGACACAGGTCGAGTAAAATAGCCAGCCTAGGTTTCTCCAAGCTCAGCAGTTATTTAAGGAGAGAAGTCCCTCCTCATTATGCATCTACTCCTCCTCCTATCATTTTAAAATTATATCTATTCCTTCTCCTCTCTAATATTGAAAATTCTTTAATAGAATTCGTTAACTTAGCCTTCTTGTCGTCGAAGGTTATTTCTTTTAAGATCAATAATATAAGGTTACTTTGAGAGACTCCCCTCTTAATGCCAAAAATCAAAAGGGGAAAATAGGCTTTTGCTGCTTCAATTTAAAGTTGTAAATGTAAAGTAACAAACAGTTCTGAAACTTGTCAAATGTCAAATGTATAAAATTAAAAACAAAATAAAGTGACAGAAGAAATTTCTGATGACTGTCCTATTTGCTAAATAAATTTAAAAATTAAAGAAAGATTCGGGCCTAATTCTTGTGATCATAAATTTTGTCTCTAGTGTTGCGAACTCGTGAAGTAAGTATCCCTGAGGATGCCTTCTGCAATCGAAAGCGAAACGTCGGCAAGTGATTTTATTTTAATATGGTCTATCAGGTCTTTCTAAATTGAAGAGATCTGTCTTCTAAATGTACTCAGAAGTATACAAATTTAATTAGGAATAGTAATGTGTGAACCAATTTAGTTCAGTACATAGTCATTTAGTAACACATATTCACATTTTGTTCCATTAAATCGGATTCCTACCGTTATTTTACCAGTTTCTGCCTACGCTACGCCACACTTGATTTTGTTACGTCATGCTGAATTTGTACCAGTTTATCCCTATATCACGTTTCATTTTTCTGCAAAATTAAATTCAATTGAATAAGATTTGATTACGTTCATTTAAAAAAATATTTGGCCGCCATTTTGTTCCTGCATCTTGAATTCGTACCATAACTTTACCAGTTTATCTTTATATCAAACTTAATGTATGCACGAAAATTTGAAAATAATCTAATAAGTAGTCTTTTTTTCAGGTCGATTTTTTAAATATTTTATTAGTCGGCCATTTTGCTTTGCTGTCTCATATTTATACCAAAAGTTTCCAATTCATTCCTATGGAACACTTGATTTTAATGCAAAATTTGAGGGAATTGGTTAATTAGGCAATAATTTTTTTAACGTTTGACTAGGCCGCGATCTTGTTCCGGAATATTGGATTTTTACCAAAATATTACTAGGTTATCCCCATATGACTATTTTTTTGCTAAAATTTAAAGTCAATCTGGTGAGTAGTTTTTAAGCTATGACGCGAACTGACCGATTGACAAACAGACAAACCGACAGACGGACCATTACCATTTAGTAATTTATAACTGGACTATATAAAAAGATTTTCATCACAATCTCCTGTTCGATACATTCGACCGAGTCAAAAATTTTATTTTTTTTTCTTTGTGTGGCTATCACGAACACTGAATTGTAAGAATGCTTCTGCTTATGAATGCTAAGTCTGGTTAGAGCTGTTTTAAAACCTATAACTGATATATTACTACTACAAAATTCAAGAAGGAGAATAAGAATAAATGAAATAGATATTTATTTATTTAAAACAATGTAACCTCAATGAAATTAAATCATATTACAAGTATTTACCGTTTAATGAATTCACAGAAAGATGTGATATCCCATTAAATAATCAAATTTCATTTATTATAAACATATAAATGTTATATTAATAAATCAAGTAATAAACGTCAAATTTAGCTGAGCATTCTCTTGGATTTTATTGACATCGCATCTTTCGGCATAAAGCCAGCTCAACCGCGTATGATATAGGCGCTTTCAGTAGAAATTCTTCTTTATTTGGTTGTCGTAAACTAGCCGGTGGCAAATGATCAAGTTTGTTTGAGAGTAGGATGGCAGGATGTCTAGTTTTGTTACTGTCAAGTTCTTCTTTTTCTGAATTTGTTAATTGAGGGCGTTTTTAAACAAAAGGGAAAAGGTCACTTTCCTTTTTGGCATTTTTGAAAGTCAGATATGATTTTTTAAAAATCCATTAAAATTTGATTTTTTGGTATGAATTAGAAAATATTCATTCCTTTTTGTGGCGAATGGTATTCTGTACCAATATAATGAAGACATTTCGTTAGATGTCCGAAATCTGAAGAGATTATTTGAGAATTAAGTAAGTTTGATTTTTGTTTAATTTAATTAAAATATTAACTTTTAATGTTATTCCAAGATGTAAAATTTAATTTTTATACAAAATTCTCTCAATTGATGTCATTTTTAAAGTTGTGGCTTTTTATGCCAAATAAGTTTTTTTTTGAGGAATTGACCCTCGAAGAATGAGGTATGTAATATTTCCTTCAAGTCAATGTCTTACGACACTGTAAGTACATATATTTGGGTAGTACTTAAATTCTAGCGATCAAGGATCCAGATTCAGATTCCAGTTCTAGACTGTTTGACAAGTGCTAGACAGTAACTGCAGGTTCTGTATTGGATAGTCTCTAAAAGGGGGCCCAAACATTTCATGGGATTTGTTTTGGATATAGTTTTGACTGGGTGGTTATCTTCACACCTTATGAAGTCTAGGAGACAGGCCAGTTATAGTTAAATATATAATATACCCAAGTATTTTATGAATTAGAAAAGGCAAATGACTATAAATATTAAGAAACGCCAAGTAACAGGTTATTTATATGATGGTAAAAATCGTATATAAGAATTTCTAGAATTTTGCGCATATCCACTGTCTGTATTTGCATATTACCAGTGTTACTGTTTTCAAAATTTCATTTGCCTTAGTGAAGATAATGTAAATATGTATAAAACTGAATAAAAAAGTCAACAAAAAAAGAGGATTGTAAAAAGCAACAAGGGATTTTACCTGACTGCCATAATCAAGGCAGAAAGAATTACACATTAATATTCGTAGCTCTGTATTTTATTTTGCAAAATATTCTCCATCATTTGAGAAATTCGAGAAAGGTAAGTTTACGTTCCGTAGGTTTGTGTTTTTCTCCTTAATATAAAAAACCAATCGCGCCCATTTTATCTTGTACACAAAACTAGATCAGATTTGAACGAAACCACACAAGTAGTGCTCTCTGATGAACAGTTGATAAGACACAATAGGGAGGTATAAACATCATTTTATATTATTATAAAAACCAGCGTTTTGAAATAGCCAAGACCTTCAAAAGGTACCGCTAAATTATAGTAACTCTTGATGATGGTCATTGTCAATAACATCACGTGTACATCCATCCCAATATGGTTTGAACTAAATTTAAAGGCAATAGGTTAAGTAGTTTTTGAGCAACACAGGCAGACCGACAGATCGGCGGAAATGGCAAAATTTGTTTCTAGGTATCTAGGGGTTCTGAACGGGATCGCTAAAAATTAATTTTCTATTTATTACAATACTCGTTTCTTGCGACGAAAGTAATATTATTATATATATATATATATATATATATATATATATATATATATTATATATATATATATATATATATATAGTAGTATATATATACATATATAATATATATATATATATATATAATATATAATGAACATAAATGCGTTATTTTCTCTCATTTAACTGTATGGTTATAGACACCTGCCAATTAATTTAAAATGTTATAATAGAACGAACCATTGTTCACGGCTTTAGAATTTAAATGCACCTAATTTATATTCACCACACATCAGTCCCAAATACATTAACAGCATATAATATAACCATCTATTTTAAAAGTTCAAATTCATTAGACTGAAAAGCATATTGATTGAGAACCGCAGAGCTGTTGTGCAATTTACTTAAAAACCGAATGTTTAAATTGAACTCAGAGTAACAGTCCATATTAAATTTCATTGTTTTTTTAAAACTTGCTCAATACAGTGTAACAGAGAATTATAATATTGATTTACATCTGTGTTTTGCAATTTAATTTTCATTGCCTTTTCAACCCCAAACCATATAAGTTTCTGGTTTATTAGGCTTTGAACATTTTACTTGTTTTTCTGGCTATCTAGGTCAACTTTTAAAGCGCTTCTCTCTACACTTTTGATTTGAGGTTTTATACACATATAAATGTCCCATGACAATATATAATTCGTTGTTCTTTTCTGCTTTTCGTATTAACTTGATTCATCTCAATTTCGGTCTAAGGGCTGATCTAGCTCAAATCAAGATGTTATAACCATCAAGTAACATAAAAGCACCATGCTTATCACCTTCAAGGGCTTTTTTTGGGATGAGAAAAGTAGTTTGACACAACAATGTCCTGGTTTTAACCTTGAATTGATCACTAGAAGTTGTAAACAGGTTTTTATTTTGCTTTTTTTATTTTAGTACGGAGTTGTACAAGAACATCTAGAAAGGGAATTGTGCCTTGTGATGCAATTTTCATTGTAAATTTTATGTTAGCATGTTGTTGGTTTTGATGATCAAGAAACACGGCGAGGTTTTCTGCACCATGCGGCCATATAACAAAAATGTCATCTACATATCTGAATCACGGTATTGACAGTCTAGATGCCCCATCGTAAATTCGATTACATCGTCCATAAAATAAAATAATCTCCACTTCATTACACAGAACCATAACAAAATAAAAGAAAATGAAAAGAGTCAAGTAGAAATAGTCCAAAAGGCAAAAGGATTAAGCACTAGTTCACCCCAAATGACATAAACTAACATGATGTGTTGTTGAATTCCTTTCTGAATAACCAGGTGTTAAAAATATTTTTTGTTGATTGTTGATTTGTTTGCCACACATGCAACTGCCAAAAGCTTCTATGAAGATATTGGCTACCACTGGTAATAGATCGAGACTTTTCACCATAATAATATTGATAACTCACTTTTAGATCTGATGGAAGCATATCTAACTTCAACATATTTTGTTGTTCCCGCAGTTCTGCATTAATCTGAGTTGACCTATGGAGGTTTTAATATGGGTCGCGCCACCAGCGCCTCCTGCGCCAGTCACATCGTGAGTTTTAACTTTCCTAGTAGTGGAAAGTGAAATCATTTAAATGTTCTCAGTTGCAATGAAGGGTCAAAAGATTTAAACAGATTTTCGATACTGAAAATAATATTTAGACTAAACCTGATCATGTGAATTTCGTAGCAGGTAACATTATCTTTATTTCCCTCGTAAGAGAAAAATATTGCTATAATGAAAAAAAACACACTCACGAGATTTTTTTTGATTTTTCTCTTTTAGGGTTCCTGGACGTAGAAAACATGTTTTGCCATTTACGTTAGTATGTCGTTCAGTTTGCATGTGGCTTAGCTCAAAAACTAATTATCCGCTTGAAATTTTTGTCAAAAATCAAGGGTCATAAACGGATGAAATGGTCACATTTTCATAAAAGCCTAATATGACGGAACTTAAATGTAAAAAAAATCATGATTAAGAAAATACTTATGAAACGAACTTCAGAATTTGCGCAAAAATAAATTCTGACTTTAAAGCTAATGGCGGCTCAATAAAATGTTATTTGTATTAAATGTAAATTCAGTACCAAATACTACTTATCCAGTTGATACCGGGAAAACAATTGAGTGCCGACCCCCCTTAAGATAGGAAACGTAAGAAAAATAATGAAGGGGATAGAGAGAGCAAGGTTAGACTAACCCATACAAAACATCAACGAGTTTCCGGAATCGGAATGTGACGTTAAACCTAGAACATAGATGAAAATTAACTGTAGCAGGAAGAAAACGTACAATGTGCAACCGGCACCCCATAAAGAGACAAACGTGACAAGAGCGTATTTCAAGCCTGAGAGACCTCTCTCAACAGAGATATAGTCTGGAGGCCTACAGGAGTTAAGGGGGTATCGAACCCAGAGCCCCGAAGGAGACTGGATGGTGCTCACGATATATCTCCTAAAAGTAACTAGAACTCTAACCCTAACAGGGCCACGTTTGAACTAGGTGAAGCCGAGCTGATAGACAACTCCCATTATGCCCACGGAAATTCTTACCACTGCTAAAATTTAAATATAACATTAGGTGAAAAATGCACTCAAAAACAAATAAAATGATGCACAATTTCTAATAATAAAATATATTCATTTTCAGTTTATAGCTTTTGGGGATTTTTATTTAATGTATTTGTGAAATTTTCTTAAATTTAGTTTCATAATTTTTATATAAAATTCATCATAACTTACAGCACGGTCAGTTTAGTATATTTTTTTGGGTATAAGGTTTTAATATTTTGACTCTTGGTTACACAAAGATATATTGTAGTATCTAGGAGTTTAAATGGGAATTTAGTGATTTTTTTGTGGCAAAGCAAATAGTAATTATGTTAAATTTTCAGGTTTTTGTTCGATTTCTCATAATATCAGAGTAAGAAGTCATTTAATTCGAGGGTTGCATGCCTGTTTGTCCCTGAAGAACTAGCGACTGTCGGCATTCAGACAGCTTTAGATCTAGACATAGGCACTAACGCTAACTGTTCTTTCTGGCAGAGGAGTTCTATAAGGGGGTGGAAACCGTTTAGTGGGGTATTTTCCTAAAATAAAGAATTTCTTTAATATAATTGCTATAACATTAGTTTGCTAATGCCTACATATACTTAATTCCCTAATGCTATGAATTTATGTTTGCCCGAAATGCCTTTTCTCTTAAAATTTAAATTATTTAACAATTTACTATTTATAAAATAATAGATCGGCTTTTTTTGCTGTATAACCTTTTTTTACCCCTTCTGGGGGAGGCAAGTGGGAGTTGAACTTTCTAATTTTAAATCCAACTCTATACGAATTTTGCCTTTACATGCAAACATTTCTGAGCACACCGGAAGTCTCTATCTACCCGTTTTCGAATGGTAAGGTACTGAAATCGGAATTCCAGTAGTAGACTTGAAACTGTTATTTATAATTTTGTTACATGTTGAAAATGTCCACTGTTAACTTCTCAGCAATAATAAAATCTACCTTCGAAATCTAACCTTCTTCTAACATTCTGGAACATTTCAATTGTTATAAGGAAACACCAATAATTTTTTGTCATAGTTCTCAAAAAATTATTGGGTTTTGTAGGATACACTCGCTTTTAAGTAACCCCAAAGAAATAAATTAAGAGAAACAAAGTCCAGAAACTGAGCTGGGCATTCATTCAAAAGCTTCACAACGTTCAGCGCCCAGGGAATTCATTATGAAAATATTCTGACGGGTAAACCAAAATCCGGGGCACTCCATCCTGCTGAAAAACTGGATCATAGTCAATATTGTCGTCTTAGGTAGTTGCTACAATTGCAGGTAAAACAGTTGCAAATGGAAGGGTTCGATAAGTTTTATTATTAAAAAATTGACCAATTACTTAATTTGCATAATTGTAGCAAATATCTTATGTTTCTGAGCCTCTTCAAATTAGTAACGATTTTTATCATTTCAATAACGACAACTATGTCTATTATCTGTGCCGTTCAAAAAAAGTTGCTTCATCACTAAAACGTGCCCGATAAAAGTAGTTTGGTTGAGTTTTAATTAAATGTAACATTTCTTCACAAAGCTGTAATCTGCGATATAAATCATCTTTATTAATTTCTTGTACAGGATAAACTTCTATTTTGTTTTTACATAATATCGTAAACTGTAGATTTACTAACTTCCATAACAGAAGCTACTACTCAAAGTGATTGCTCTGGTTGAACAGCAAATGCTCCTAGAACTTGAATTTTAAAATCTTCAGATTTAACAAAGGTTGGCCGAGATCGAAGGTGCTAAAAATTTGGAAACAACACTTCTCATATAACATGCAGAAACTAATCTGTATGAAAAACTTTATTGACAGTCAAACCATAACAAAATAAAAGAAAATGAAAATAATCAAGTAGAAATAGTTCAAAAGGCAAAAGGATTAAGCACTCCAAATGACATAAACTAACATGATGTGTTGTTGAATTCCTTTCTGAATAACCAGATGTTAAAAATATTTTAGTTGATTGTTGATTTGTTTGCTACACATGCGACTACCAAATTTTAAATTGTACTCAAGATATTAGCCTATACTAAAACTTTTCGTACACCCGATCTATGCAAATCCATTAAGTTTTACAATGCAACTCGACCTGAAGTTTAAATATTTAAAGTCATCAATGGCAGTACACCGTTGTTATTGTTAATTCTGACTAATAGTAAACTTAAATCGAATGTAATTGGTTAAATTTGAAAAAGTTTTCTATGATCCTGAATTTTTCTCATAAAATATCGTTTAGTACAACATTATCTTATAACTTCATATAATTATTATCAAATCTTGTAGATACTTGTGTTAAACAAACTATTCAAATCGCTTTTCAAGTAGTAATAATTTTGTTTCCAGTACTGTTATCACTAAAAACAATTATTGTAAATTACAAAAATTGCATATCAGAAAACAGAATCTGATCAAGCCACTAAAAATAAAATAACACTGAGCTGACGCAAATACATTTTACATTATTCCCTGTGTGGATTTTTACATCTAAATTCGAAAACACGACTTGACAAACTCTGTGCGCCTAGCAGGATTCGAAACTACAAACTAAAAATTTCTAATAACTTTTTAAACTTTAAACGTGACCTAACCTTCTTGTATATATTAAAAAAAACGCTTTGAAAAAACAAAAAAAAAATTGACTGATATATGAAAGTATTTAGATACTAATTAAAACATATGTAGAACACCCATTGTCACGTTTTTCGCAGAAATTTGCATAAACTCAATCGTAATTAAATGTACAAGCATAAAATCCTATTATCAGCGATAATTACTGTCGGCTATTTGACATTAGTTTGCAATATGTTTAGGTTTTGGTAAGCATCGATTTACAAGTCGATAAAAATGGCTTTCGGTATTATATTTCATTTAATTGGTGGATTATTCTGAATATAGAATTGAGATTCGGTATCATAGCAATCAGCTTTATGCATTAATCATTACAGATAAAATTGATCTAATAAAGTGAATTCGGAATATGTTAATTAAACAGGAGATTTCCTGGCAAATTCGCGGTATAAAAGTAGACTAAAATTGTACATAATTAGTTACGAAATAAAATTTTGAAACAAATTATAAACGCTACCACGAAAACTGCTTTAAATCTACTTCTTAAATTGTAATATCGAAGATTTCTTTTATTGGTGTTTTGTGTTAAAAATCTCTGGTGGGCCGATGTTAGTCAAACTTTTTCTAAAAAAAAATCTTAAAAGCCAAAATAGAAGGCAGGTAATTCTTTCGTTTATAATTACACATAAGTGTAAGTATCGCAGGTAGAGGACGTATCGGGGCAGCCCATAAATATCAGTAAACAATTCTGAGGACCTAAACGTTTTAAAATATTTGTATTTCGTCATGTAAGAACAACTTTTCAACAGAAGTACCATTACAAACATTTAGTTTGATACACTTATAACATCAAAACCAAAAAAAAAACCTGGCGGGGTCTAACTGATAACGCAGCCCAAAAGGTAAAACACGATTTCACACTAAATTACGGGTTTTGATAAATAACAAAAAAAATCACAATACAGTCGAACTGTAGACTTCCTACAGATGGGCCAACTGTGTAACCACTGCACCACCGAAGAAAAAAAGAGCGTTGCGAATTTTTAGGTTTTACGTGCTAATTAGGTATAATAAGAAAAAAAAATAAATATCAGTTATTTACAAACGTTTCTATCATACAGTTCTATTTGACGTACAAAAACAATTATGATCAAATCTTCCAGTTTACCATTTACTTTTAAATGTTTGAGTGTTTCTTATGGACAGTTTTTTCGAAATCCCTACTGTTTCCCTAAGATTATTCCAAATCTTTAAGTTCTTAATAAGATTTGTAATTATATTATTATTATCGAAATTGACAATCAATTTCTCAACAAATGTTGGGCTCCAAGCCCATCCCGCATCATGCATTAGTTCTATGTGTTGTCCTGTAAGAATTTTCTCATTAAGTGGCAAGTACTGAGTAGGACTACCTTCTGGATGTCGATGAAGGTGTTAGTATGCAATCCTATGATTTTTAGGTTCTGTTCTAGTGTTTTTAGAACTAGTCCAGTTTATGTTACGATGATCGGTATCACATTTCTCTTGATATTTATCCAACACGTTATTTTTGGGTACAGCGACATCTACCAAATAAGCTGTCTTTGTTTCCTTATTTAACAGTACCCCATCAGGCCGATAATTCGTCACCCGTCTGTCGGTGACAGTGGCGGCTCGTGAATTATATTATATAATATATATAAATACTTAAAATAAAAATAAATATCTTTCAGGTCTACTCTTCGTTCTTTAAAATTGGAAAAATGCTGAATGACACGTTCGTTAAAATTCCACGCCGATTTCTTATTTAAACGATTTCTCGATACATAATATTGCTAAAGCGGATAGTCTATCTTGGCCCAACTCCTCAACAAAATTTATAAGCCCTCGAAAAATCCCTGGATTTTCAGACAAAGCCGTTTCATCATGGCCACATAGTGCCAGCTCGAATGTCCCACAAAATTTTACACAATCTATAATTTTTTTTAAATATAACGATTTTTGGATACATTTTCTTTAAAATCTCTAAGGGATTTCCTATAAACTGTGTCTAGCTGAGTGCGAATATCAACACTTCCGACCGTAGCATAGTCCACCGAACATTTCATGTGATCTGCAGAAAATGCATGTTTTTTATTTGTTCTTTTAAGTGTTTTTAGTCTTTAACACCGGTTTTGCACGATAATGAGTCCGACGAGTCCTTAGAAAACAACAAACATAACAGTAAAATGAGTTAAAGACTTCACAACCACATATCCAATTAGCTAAATCGTACATACTTTTGCGAAAGTTTCGATGAACCTTTTTATTTTTGCCTTTACTAGTTTGTCCTATACTAAGTTTTGGCAAATTGCGACCACTTACCTTGAATTCGGTTATTTTCTCAAAATTAAGTTGGTTAGCACTCTTTAGTTGTTTAATTTTTTTTTTCATCTATATTCACAATTCAAGCATAGACCACCTTGAAATTGGTTATTTTTGCTAAATTAAGTTCGTAAGCACTTTTCAGTTGTTTATTTTTTTGTACTTGCAACATTTTATTTCCTGTATGTTTCGAACTCACACATGGATCATAAAAATAAAAAAATATATATTACAAAAAACAGTGTATAAATCAATTTTCATCGATTAAAAACGTCCGAAACAATACCGAGTTAGAATATCGACTGCGCGACCTCTGAGCAATTGAACCTCCGCATGCCGACGTGATGCCGCGACTGATAGATCGCATTATGAGAAGAGACCGGCTGATGACCCAAATCACGATTTCATATTCCATTTGCTATTACGTTCGACTGCCGCTCGGTAGCTGTGAAATCTTCGGGTACTTTCGTCAAGCTTTAAGGTAATCAGGGCAAATCGGACTGCCCAGCCTAGCTTAGTATAGCATATTTTATTATGCCTAAGGAACGCAACGAGACCATTCGAACCGCCGCGAGCGGCTAATAGTGTAGCGTATTTAACTTTTCCCAAGGTCCGCGTTTTATTAGGGTAAAGTCGGGTATATCGTACCGGGTTTATTAAAACCAACATAAAATACTTGATAATAAGATATTTATCAAAATAACAATATTTTTGGATACTTTAGGCATTTATCTATCAATAAACGGCAGCAAAAATGTATGGTTTTGATATATTTCTCAGTTAATTGCAAAAAAAAAATGCGGAATCGGTACGATTTACCCAACTGGTCGTCAATATCGTACCTCTTGGTAGGTATATCGTACCAGACATAAAAGTAAATGTCGGCTAAATTGGACCATTAACAAATTTGGGAAAAATAAGGCAAAACAACAACTTTGTTACAAAATTTTATTACAAATTAAAATTAACAAGAGCAAAAAACACAATAATAATTTAATTTTGATTTTATTGTGACGCATTTTTCATGAAACCACTTTTTACAAAGCAAACACTGAATCATATTTTCCACTGAAAATTCTTCACAAATTTCACAATACCACTCTTGTTCGTTAACTTCTATTTGAATCACAGGCTGTGAAGAAGATGATGCGGATGTGCTCGGGATAGAATCAAGATCGGACTGTGATTTTTTTCTTTAATGTAGTAGATTTAGAGTACACAGGTTGTGAAGATGATAATGCTGATGTGCTTGGAATAGAAACGAGATCGGACTTTAATTTTTTCTTTGAAGCAGATGTTTTAGAGGACACTTGGCGTTTTACAGCTTTTACTTTTTGGACCTTTGGTGTATGTTTGTCTTTCACAGCTTCTAAATACTCTTTATGCGGTGTACTTGTTAAAACTACAGCCGGCTGGGAACCCCTCTTCTTTCGTTTAACTATTTAAGGAGTCATTTTGGGTATAGGACAGAGATCTTCAATAGAAACTTCCATTTGAGTCTCATTTTGAGTGGTGCAAATTAGGTTATCGCTAAGGGACTCTTCTTGGGGCATATCATTTAAAGTTTCAACGTTAGGATCATGTTGCACTTCCTCTCTATTTAAGTTTTCAGATACAGATGAAGTTTCTAATTCGTCTATGTTATTGTTCAAAATTTCTGCTGCGGCAAATTGATGTTCTTTAAAAACATGGCGATCAATAGGCCAAATTCCACTTCCCCGAAATCCTCCAATAGCATTTTCTATAGTAGCTGCTCTTCCATAAGCTTCAGCTATTATCTGGGATATTTGAAATTGAGTTACTACTAACCCTGGATTTGTGCGAAGCCACTTTACTACTGCTTGGTCATAGTAGGCCTGCAAAGGCTTAAAAAACGCCACATCTAAGGGCTGAAGTCTATGTGTTGTATGGCCGGGCAACTGAAGAAGTATAACGCCATGGGTTCTCGCAAGTTCCAGGGCTTCCAAATTTTGGGAGTGGGTGGTATGCCCATCCAATAAAAGCAAAACTTTTTTTTTTGTACTGGGTCTAACAAACTCAATAAAAAATTTTAGCCATTTAACAAATATCTCAGAATTGATATATCCAGTATCAGAAATTTCAATAATACTACCAGGTGGAGCCCCAACTTTTAATTCATCGCAATGCCTTTTTCGTTTAAAAATTATCATAGGCGGTACATAGACTCCAGCAGCGCTAACACAACAGACTGCTGTTGTGTTAGTACCCCGTTCTCCACTAGCCAGAATTCCTATTTGGTTTTTCCCTTTTTGGGCCAATATTTTTCTATTTTTCTTTTATACAGTAGAGTAACCAGATTCATCTACATTAAAAATTTGTGTAGCTTCCAATTTGTGTTCATCTTAAATTTTTTCTAGGATGTCAAAAAACTCGTAAACACGTTCTTTGTTAAATCCTTTGGCTCGAGCCATTGATGTGGACTCTGGTTGCCGTAAACTAAGTTGAGGGTGTCGCTTTAAAAACGCATGGTACCAATCTTTGCCGGCCATCTGTTTTTGTTGATTAAACTGGTTTTTAATACCATTTTTTGTAGCTATTTGAAACGCTACCTTACGTACATCGGTTATGTTTATTCCAAAAAGACACTCTTCTAATTTTAATATGTGAGTAACCAACTGATCTTCAATTTGCTTTGGCAAGACAGTAAGGCGTCCAGCGGATTTAATGGAATTATTTGCTTTGACGTTTTTAGAGTCCAAGTGTCTCTTAAGAGTTGGTTTTGGAATATTAAAATTTCTGGACGCTTCGTTAAAGCCGCATTGGCCACTTCTATAAGCAGCAAGGGCCTTTTCCATGTCTTCTGATGTCCATAATCCATATTTTCTTTTTAAACTCATTCTAAAAAAAACACCAGTTACAGCTGTAAAATTATCACTACCATAGTAAAATAAAAATTCAACACAGTCGGGTAAATCGTACCAGTACGATTCACCAGACATGCAAGGGGTACGATATACCCAACAGTCACAGTGGTAAAATATTTTAACCTAAAAATGTTTGATCTAACTTTAGAATGAATGTAAACATGCAAAATATACATAAACAAGCTATATTTTTTGATAGTTAGGTTCAAAAAATGTAATAATTACCTCAGACTGCAGAAATGCCTTAGATTATGGGCCTTAAAACTACTATTACCTAGGTCCGAAACGAAAAACTGATACTAGACTGTTCTCAATAAGCAGAGACTACTAACAATCGGAAGTGATGAGTTTAGGACATAGCTTGACCGTTTCTAAATGTTAAATGTCACAAATTTCCCGCCAGTTTTAAAATATCGAGGTGGTACGATTTAGCCGACGGTACGATATACCCAACTTTACCCTACTATTAGGAGGGACGGTCAACAGAATAATTTATTTTCTGAAATATTTTTGGGGATCATTGACCACATGACCCTATGGTCGGTGATAATTGCCCGGCCGTAGTACAGTTTGAAGGCATTATTTTCAAGCACTAAACTTGGTTGGTATTTATAATAGGACACAAAGGTGTTATATGCTGTATAGTCTCTGATCTCTCGCTACATTTTCAACATTTACCGGATTCAACGTTCCGGTTATTATTATTATTATTATCTAGTCAATAAATTTTGGTGTACATCACCCATCCCGCATACAAGCATGAAAAGGAGTAGAAGTAGGTACCTCTCAGTGACAATCGCATTGGCATAGTGGCGTAAAACGTCGTCCAATACAGGAGCAGGTTAATATTTGTAATGTTGGCTAACTTCTGATGTACCCAGTACTGTTATCACCAAAAACAATCAACGTAGAAGAACAGAAATTGCAAATCAGAAAACAAAATCTGAGTAATACCACTAAAAATCAAATAACACGGGGTTGGCGCAAATATGTTTTACATTATTCCCTGTATGGATTTTTACCTCTAGATTCGAGAACACGACTTGACAAACTCTGTGCACCTAGCTGGATTCTAAACTACAAACTAAAAATTTTCAATAACTTTTTAAACTTTAAAAGTGATCTAACATTCTCGGATATATTAAAAAATATGCTTTGAAAGAACAAAACAATTACTAATTAAAACATATGTAAAACACACACCGTCACGTGTTTCGCAGAAATTTGCATAAACTCAATCTTAAATTAATTTACAAGCATGATGTTCTACTATCAGTGATAATTGCTAACGGCTATTTGACATTAGTTTGCAATATGTTTAGGTTTTGGTAAGCATCGATTTACAAGTCGACAAAAACGGCTTTCGGTGTTATATTTCATTTAAATGGCACATTATTCCCAATATAAAATTGAAATTCGATATTCTATATCATAATAGTCAGCTTAATGGGTTAATCACTGCAGATAACATTGATTTAATAAAGTGAACTCGGCTTTGGAAAATATGTTGTTTAAACACAAGATTTTATGGCGAATTCGCAATATAAAAGTAGACTCAATATGATAACAATTAGGATAATTAGTTAGGAATAGGAAATATTTTTTATTTAATTAAATAAATAAATAATAAAAGCTACCAGGAAAACTGCTTGGAATGCACTTTTTAAATTGTAATATGCCATATTTGTTTTATTGGTCTTGTGTGTTAAAAAACTATAGTTGGATGGGACGGCCGGGCAACTGGGCATATCTTCCATGGGCCGGTGTTAGAGAGTAAATTTTTCTCTTGTATATTGGTAACATAAATAGACCAAATTTTTTTAACATCTTGGCTGCGATGTGAATCACCAGCGATACACAGCCACGATTTACTCGGAGGCCACGTGAATCACATGTGTTTCACATGCAGTATACTTTTAAATTAGAGATATTTCCGCTTGGCTTGTGAATTAAGTTTAACTACTTATACTTTGACATACTGTTAATGTAGACAAGTTGTTGAGATATATAACATCACTGGTTGCCTACCTTTGTAACAGAAATTTACGACTGATCTCTTAGTATATTGGTTAGTGTTTTTGAAACCAGCTGACTCAAATGAGTGTTTTAGAAATATAAATTATTAGTGAATGTTATAGATATGAGTGATAAACCTTCTACAAGTTTTGGACGACCAAAACGATCTTGTATTGATAATGCTAAATATAAAAAGCAAATTCTCACACAAACAGAACAGCAGGAAATCGCTGATAATATTGACGATTGGGAAGATTTTTCAATTTCAGGATCAGGTAGATACTGGTAGAAATAGTATGCAAGTTGCTATATTAAAGTAACCATAGGTTAAATCTCGACTTTTTTATCTCTTATGTGTGTATGACAGTTATGTATATGCACATATTTATTTACTTATTTATTTATTTAGTTATTTATTTATTTATTTATTTACTTATTTATTTATTTATTTTATTAATTATTTATTAGCTTATTTATTTATCTATTTATTTATTAATTTATTTATTAATAAAGTATACAAATTCAGATTTTGACGATGGTAGCAGTAGCGCGGGCAGTAGTTGTTTTCTAAGTTTAGATTACGATTTAGATAGTAACAACGCAGATACCCTTCTACAAGATAATGAAGATTGGCATGATGTAGACGGAACATCCTTGCATTCTGACATTATTTTTTCTGGTGCAGAGTAAGAGAAGGTATAGAAAAAGGACTGGAAGAAAAAGTTGTACTGGACCTTGTTCATGACTACTTGGAAGAAGAAAGGACACTAATGACAAACAATTATTATACTTCATTACCTCCATCCAAGACTCATCTTCTAGGCACACTTAGAAAAAATCGAAAAGGTCTCTCTAAAGAAGTTATAGGTGAACAGATAAAAAGAGAGGAGATTGTAGGAACGGAAAGCAATACGGGACTCATTATAGGTAAACCGAAAGACAAAACGTATGTTTCATTCTTGAGCACACGCTTGATATAAAGGCTAGTGGGAAGCACAACAGAAAGGATGAGGAGGTTAAGAAACCTTCTACCATCTTAGAATACACTGCTGGTAAAGATGTTTCTGGTCAAATGGCCAACTACTCTTCCCCACTTCTAAAAACAATCAGATTCTCCTGAATACAGATGTCATTGATTTTCTTAATTTACAAGCACTTCAAAGAAAAACAATTATACAAATTGGTGCATTTAGAGAGATGTTGTTTGAGAGCCTTACTCCAGGCTCAAGTGTCCCAGTAAATGAAGAAAAACATAGTCTGATGAGAAGAAAGTACAGCTGACGGAGCAAAGAAAAGGAAGATATGTATTTCATGTTATGAGAAGAAGTTCAGAAAAAGTGATCGAGTTGTGGGAAAGAAACAAGCAAAATTGTTGTCTACCAAGTTCGGCCAATGCAATATTCATTTATGTTTTATTGTTTCGTTAATGCCAAAAAAGAAGGCAGGTAATTTTTTCTTTTATAATTACGCATGGGTAACGGACTAAACACGTATCCCGGCAGTCCGTAGATATACCCGAATAATTCTGAGGACCTAAACTGACAGATTTCCCTAGGTAATGTTAACGATAGTTTCATGTTTTAAAGGTGCTTTCATATTCAAAGATTGCCAATTTCTGTTGTATTGACGATTACAAATAAATGTATGATTTTTTGTGTATATTAAACGTGCTGTATAAAATAATTCATAACAATATAAAATAATAATGCTTAAAATTAAAAAAATAATATTGTATGAAAAACAAGAAAAAATATTTTTAATACAAAAAAATTGGGATCACTAACCGTTTTACCGCCCCAAATTTTCTTTGTCATGGATAACCCTAAAAAGAGCACCCTGCAGATGTTTCCAAATGGCAATAATACTGTAGTATTATACAAGGTAATAGACAATAAATAAATTTGGAAACTTGAAGTAAAATAAAAATGTGTAAGACTGTATCATGAAAAAAGGACGTAGTCGGGGAGCTTTATATAAACCTCTAACTTTAAAATTAGCAGAAAAATCACATCTTAAATAACCCGCACTTACTTAGTGATCCCGCAGAGATGAAGCATTCTCGTGTCTCATCTCGTTTAGCCGAGAAAGAATATTTGTCTCAACACAAAAGACGAGACGCGATGATAGAGTGGTTACCTCTGGTGCATTAAAAATATATAGTTCCTATTCTTTATCGGTAATAAAGGATTAATAGTTACAGATCTAAAAAAGCTGGAAAACAATTTTTGTTAAATCTGTATCGGCGTCTAAATTGAAGGTTACTGTAAAATTGCACAGGTTTTTCAATATCCCTACATTCGTTAAGCTTCTAATACATTTGTGTTCAACTTCATCAATTTCTGCGTTAAATCGCAAATATTTTTTCGTTGTCACTACTTGCATTTTAAGCACAGCAATTCGCCAACTGTTCCACTATATATGCTCTGATCGCCGCGCCGGTATCTAGGGAGTTGTTTATAAATACAACAACAACAATCATGCGCGATTCAGTGGGCGTTCGCCTATAGAACAGAGTTTCGGAGAACATTTCAACTGGTTGCAGACGAGGATGAAACAGCTCCCAAAAACACAAATATTTTTGTATCAATAACGGTCAACTTTCTTAAAAAACAACGAAACAGTTAATTTTTTCTATACTTTTGAATATAAAAACAATGTTTATCTTTATTTAGGATTAGTCTAGAATGGTCCCCAAAACAAGAATAAATGTGGATATTTTTTAAGGTGGAACACGGATATTTTAAATTAAAAAGTATTTAAATCACTATCGTACATTTTTTTTCGAATACATATACGTGGCAGGCAAAATGCACACTTCACGTATGGGTTATATATCTGGCTGCTTCAAGTTTTCACTGTTAGCTTGTTGGATAGCGAACTTATTGCTAGGCAAAACTATAGTAGACTACGTCTTTTCTCTAGGAATCTCATCAGTATTTACAGATGTACTGGTGTTATTCAAATGGAGTTTTGTGCTCCTATGTTACCTGTTGTTATCTAGAAAACTAACAACATTAGGATGTATTTTATTTATTCGCAGTACTTCCATAAGCTTATTAATATTTCGATCTTTTTTCTGAACATGTTTCAATATTACAGAGTCCATAGTCTGCTCTTCTTTACATCCCTGGTATCCCCGCTTGCATCCTTTCTGTTCTGTGTTTGGAAATTGCATGTTAGGGATAGTCGCCCTTTTTTCTGTCGTTATTTAATTGGCATCCATCTTATACACCTTTGAATTGGCTCAAATACCGGACCAGTATTCCTTAAAAATGTTCTTTTTCTGACAGCTTGGTTTCACCCTTGTAACTAACAAAAAACACTCTATAAAATTCCCCTTGGTTGTTGTTAAAAAGCTAATTTTGCCTCTTTCGTTTTGATAGATAGATCATTAGATATCCTCTAAGCCGTTTTAATGTTGTATACAGGAAGTTAGTCTAAATAAAATATCGAAAACATTTTTGTGCAAAACATATTAATATTGAGGGGAACGCTCGGGGGAACGTCAAAAATATTATTTTAATAATGTTTAATTAATTTATTTATATAAAGAAGGCGGCAGATACTATATCAGATGAAAATAATATTACTATGTTTTAAATTTTTAAAATGTAGTAAATATACTTAAACGAGCTTGATATAAAATTGAAGATATAATGTCAACTAATATAATGATTATAAATTTTATTTTTCTGACCTTAAGAGATTTTTCGTACGTGATCTCTAGGTTTTACATTTTTGTTAATATGAATATGAAAATGCTATTCCTATAGTTCTCCATATCAATTTCTACCTAAAACAAAAAACTCTCAAAACGAACTCCTTTAATAATATGAACAAACATAAATATTGCTTTGAAAGTAAGTAGTATTTATCCAAGTGTTTTACCCCTATACCAAAAAAAAATGTATTTTATGTATGAAATGATATTTGTCGATATCGTCTGGCAATTTGACTAATATTTTATTTAAATTTGCCATAAGTTTTCAATATTTCACTACTGTCGTATTTTTATCAAGTGAATAGTAAAACATACTGTATGTAGGATTGGTGTCTTCTATAATAAACAAACTAAACACCAATAGTCCATAAAAAAAATTGTTATAAAAATTATAAAACCATGTAATCTAAATGCAGATTAAACAAAACCAAGCGTTTCTGAATCCGACACAAACTAAATGACGTCATCCGGTTTGGCTTGCTTACGAACTCGTATGAAATGCTTTGGGTGCGCGTAAAACTTTAAACATTTATTATAAAATTCTTGGAACATCATATTTTAAGAATCTTATTTTAAAACATGGCTAAAGAGGATTGTGCAATAAAGGAGATATGCGTTTATAAGTTTCCTATTATTGCAAAGAGATTATCAGATAGTACGATTAATTTTAGACACAGTATACTGCTGTCGAATGCATTATATTTGGACATTGAGTATAAATTGGCTCCCTATTTAACTTTTTTCTATATAAGGTCAGAAAAAATTGGTAAATATAAAAGCTGTTGGGTGTACCATAAAATTTTTGACGCTTTATTTTTTATTCTCAAGCATGGTAAGTAACAATAATTATAAATATAGGTACTAGGTTAGGTTATGATAGATATGTCTCAAACGAGAGTAATACTTGTATATTGTGGGATAGGCCAAGTTCATTTATACTCGTTGAAGATCTATTTTTATGACAGCAGAATTTGGGACTAATATCGCCAAATATTTTTATCGGTATATTTAAGCTCCCAATTCAAATCAAATTAAGAATATTAGTTAAAATGAAACAGTGGATCTATATATTGTTAAAAAAGTTTAGCAAATGACTTTTTAATTTCTGTTAGCCAAAGTAAACATTTATTTAAAAAAAAAAATTTGCGGTAAAACCAAAACTTTTAACATGTCAAATTTTTTCCTATTTAGCACTAATTTTGAAATCGCAGGTGTTTCATATTGTGAAAATATTGATATTTGCGATACATTTTGATGGACAGAAAAAACTGTGTTACAATCGTCTTTTGCACAGTTCTTAATATTCATTAATATTCAGAGAACTTATCACTAAGAGGGTTTTTATAGTAAGATGTCGTATCTACAATTTTCCTTTTGTTAATTCAACTTACTTCCTTGCTTCTGCAATATTAGATTATACAAATCATCTTTAAATGTTTTTAATTTTAACTAGATAACTTATAAATACATTAAAAGTTATGACGGGTTTATGATATATTTTATGAGAAGTGAGAAATATAAGTTAAAATAGGATAAACATACTTAAAAATGGTTTTATGAGTGACTTAAAGAAGTCGGTAAGGCGAGAATTCTTGAAAGCATTGATTTAAAAAGTGTATTTAAAGATCTCTCAAATACCGCATGTTTTAGTTTCAGGATGTACTTATCAAACTCTTGAAAGATATTTCGGCTTAAAAAGGTTTCATGAGGTTTATAAAAGTTTTTGTTAGTATGCTGAAGACCCTATAAAGATTAAATTGTTTACTGGGCCACTTTGTCAATAACAATAATACTTTCACAATCTTTCGATTAGAAGTCCAAAAGTCTTACAGTAAAAATATAATCGTAGTTAGCCAATATATTCTCAATGCTTAGAAATATCCTAAGAAATACTTCTTTTAAATGGTGTCTCTTCAAGTCACCTTATCTCCTTATTGCCCGACTTTCCATTCAAAGGAAGATAATAATCATAAATACATGTACAATTGTCTGTTGTCACATATACAGGTTAATATATACCGTTGCTACTCGAAACCTTATGAAACAAATGAATATTTAAACAATGATAGGCTTAATGGACATATTAGTTCAGACAATATTTATATTTTGGCATTTCTTTCTTTAATTCTCCATAGTAAAGATTTAAATATCGAAATTCATTAAAATCAACCAACTTAACTATCTTTATTTCTTTTTTCTAGTCCTGAATAATCCACTATCCCAGTTTAGTGAGCGAACATCAGTAAGTGTTAGCATTATGTAAGTTTAAAACTACGAATTATACATTTCTTTATTTATTTATATATTTATTTGTTTGTTTATTTATTTATTTATTTATTTATTATTAATACTACTTCACAGGGCAATAGCCCCTATTATTGGGCAGGATACCCAACAAATATAAGTTATACAGAAAAAAATATATATCCAGCAATATCAATTATCAGATATCTAACATATATAATTATAAATAAATAAAACAAACAGATTTATTTTTTTCTACAATTGCAACGGAAAAAATCCAAATAATCCTTCAAGCGATTGTGAACTGAACACTTATTATGCAGTGGTGAGAATTTTAAAAAGTGCGCTCTAGGATTTGGTAGATAAAGAGTTGGTCTAGCGGGCACTTGTACAGAAATGTGAGCAGAAAATATTGTCTTCTTTTCTCAAGGGTGTCCCATTTAAATCTAAAAAGTAGACTTTGCCGGGAAATATCAAAAGATGGGTAAAAGCGATCAATTTTAAAACTCACAAATGTTAAAAATGTATACTGTACCCTCTCCAATTTGTCAATGTGGACTTGACAATTAGGGTGCCAAATAGAGGAGGCTATTACGAATCTGAGAATAAAAAAGCGAGCATAAGGTTTCAGGTGACCTGACTTTACTTGACTCCCGACTAGATCGTATAAGAAATCCGATAAGACTTGGCAACAATATTTTCAATGTGATGAATAAATGAAAACCTGCTGTCAAATATGACTCCCAAGTCTCTAAAATTTTCAACTCATTTCAGACTAACACTAACTACAAAACCATACCGATGATCAATTAGAAGAGGAGTTATAGAAATTCACCTAGAAAGGTCGACAAGAATAGTAAAATTAAATGGCAACTACGTGAAATGCAATAACAAATAAATAAAAATCAGTTATTTATCTTATTCTTTCCATTGTTCAAGATTCTTCAGGTAGGCTTTTCTTATATATATATATATATATATATATATATATATATATATATATATATATATATATATATATATATATATATATATATATATATATATATATATATATATATATATATATATATATATATATATATATATATATATATATATATATATATATATATATATATATATATATATATATATATATATATATATATATATATATATATATATATATATATATATAAGAATAGCCTACCTACCAAATGGGACAGATCGCTTCATATTAAATTTAAAAACAGATCTTAAACTTGCATACTTTTTAGTAGCAATAAAGAAAAAATACAGAAAATATCTTTTTAGATTTAAATTTAATGATTGCTTATATCAATTTAAATATTTACCGTTCTGTCTTAACATAACCCCGTAGATATTTACCAAACTTCTTAAACTAGTAGCAAGAAATAATATGAATATAGGACAAAGTGCGTTGCCTATAAATATGGGATAAAATCGGTCGAATTTCATAATTATGCAAGATAGTGTGGTGTTACGTTTCAAAGCTTAGGACAACAAACTCGTACTAGTAAAGTAAAAGTAACGATCGTTACTTTTAGACAATATAATGAAATTGGGCGATTTCATTTATAATATGAATATAGGACAACGTACCTTACCTAAAAATATGGGATAAAATCGGTCGATTTTCATAGTTATGTAAGAGAGTGTGGTGATATGTTTAAAAGCTTGGGACATTAATTTGTTCGGATTTTTGGCCCTGATAATTATTACGGATGTTTCCAAAACATTCTTTATTATATAAAAATCAAGCGATTTTATCATGCCAACAATAACCAAAACAGGACTTCAACATTCTAGGTTTAAAACCAACGAAGGCAAACCTCTTCATGACGGGATAGTCATTTGTTGGACTCCTATTTGCTAAAAGGTGTGACCAAGGAGCAACGTGACGAGGTTATGAATAATTATAATATTCCAGCGAACTGTAAAACATTAGTTCCCCCTGAAGTAAATATCGAAATCCACCCTTGCCTAAAGAAATCCGCGATTGAACATGATAGACTTGACGGCAGGATTATCGGCAGGGGTACTCTCATAGAAAAAATGATTTACCTTCCAGAGCAGTGACAAGATTTGAAAACATTAGCAGAAGTATGCTAAATATTTACTAATGGTCATTCTGCCATTTATCTCCATAGAAAATTCTGAATTATGCCACTTTTAAATATAGAAAATAAAAAAAGAAAACAACACATATGGTAAGGAACTACAAAGGTATCCCTGGAGGATTTTACAGGCTTGGAAAAATATTGCTAAGAACCGAGAGGTTTTAGCATGGATTAAAAGAATATCAATTATTTTTTATTCAAATTCCAAACAGCTTTTTGAAACTTCTGCAAGAATCTCGGAAAACGTATTGGAAGAACACAAAAACTCATTTAAACATTTGATAGAAACAGGTGCTATCGAGAAATGTAGTCTTATTAAGGAACAATTTATATCGTCATACTTTGTTCTTAAAAAAAACCAAATGTGGTTTACTTATAATATCATAAAGACGCAAATTTTGCTTCCTGGTAAAAAAATGTGAATCCTTAGTTTTAAAAAGAAAAATAAAAAATATATATTAAGGGAATCTTCCATGTTAACAGGTAAACTTGTAGCTGCATGTACAGCTACAACGTATGTTTTTGTACATATAGAACCTTGTAACACAATAAAATATATTTCTCTACAAGATAATCGTCTAAATTATCAAAAAAAAAATGGTGTTCCTGATTCATTATTACCGGAACTAGAATGGCGTTACAAACATATTGGATTAGGTCAGGATATAAAACCAACCAAATGTTCTTGTGAAATATTCCGGGATAGTTCAATGACGGGTTGGGGAGCTTTTTGTAAAGAAACTAGGTGCCGTGGTTTTTGGGACCAAAGTTGCATATAAATTATTAAGAGATCAGAGCTGCACACTAATAATTTTATCAAGTTTTTTGCGAAACATAAAAGTAATATTCGCATATTATTGAAAATAAATAATCAAACAGCTATTTCCTGTATAAATCGAGAAGGAAGTGTTAAATATCCATCTCTAAATAAGGCAACAGAGGAATTGTGGCAATGGAGTGAAGAGCAAGGGAGAGCCATCCACTCTACAAGCAGATTCCCCTAGTGGTAGGGAAGTTATTTGGTGGTATTTTTTTACGAAAAGGTATACCAGAAACTTCACAATGTGATAATATCTTCAGTAAACAGTATTCATGGAAATTCCTTCTTCAGTATTAAATTCCTACAGATCAAGTGACGTAAAAATAATAAATAGATTTTTTAAATGTATTTCCAATATTCGTCCACCAAACCTTAAATATGCATTCACATGGAATTCCGATTCAATTTTAAGACATTTAGAAAAATGGTATTCTATAGAGGCGTTAAGTATAGCGAAGCAAGACCAGAGTTACGTGTGGTATCTACTATAGAGAATTACTTTAAAAAACCCGAGCCTTTTCGCCATCACGAAAAAAAAAATTATAGTTACTTTTAAAAAGCCAATTCACGCTGCCTCTTCACAGACTATTATTAGCCGTTGGATCAAGAAAACATTATCTTTAGGAGGCATAGACACATCCATATTCTCATCTCATAGCGTGCGCCATACATCAGGTTCTGCAGCTTACATGTGTAAGTGTAGAACAAATAAAGAATACAGCAGATTGGACATGGACACCCATCTCTAATACATTTCTTAAATTCTACAATAGACCCGTAAAAGATCCAAACCACATTTTCGTGCACTATTATAAGTTGCAAGTGACGTAAAACTATAACCTTTTCAGTAGGTCAATTAAATCAACTTATAACTAAACATATAGTTAAGTATTATTATGTATACTATATTATAACGTTTATATCATAGATTTTTTGTTGTTGTTGTTTTTTTTTCAGTATTAGGACCTTAATTGGATCCTGTAACTACCTAACTAACTTGTCTGACTTCCTTGATTATATTAACAGAGAAGTTATTAGGAAAATCGCTTTTTACTCTGAACATCTACACTGTAATAATTATATCAAGGACCAGCGACGGAAAATTTAAAGATTAATCGACTTACCTGAAAGGATGATTAATCGCAATTTTCCTAGCTTGTCCGTAGATATAATTATTACCTAACCCACCCATACCCTATTTGACAAGCGATTTTCCACTGTCACACTTCAGCGGAATGACGCAAGAGATCGTCAGTTGAGAACATCAGGCGGGAAGATGAATAATTGTGGTTGTAAATTTCAAAAAGATTCCTGCTAAGCGGTAGATTTTCGGAAACTACACGGTAATAATTATACCTACGGACAAGCTAGGACAATTACGATTAATCATCCTTACAGAGAAGTCGATTAATCTTTAAATTTTACTCCTATCAACTTTTTTAGATTAGGCAGATTTTTGACTCTTTCCATATATCTGGAAAAGTGCAGTTTTGTACACTTCACTTAAATGATTAAAAATAACTGCTAAAGGTTTGGCCAAAGCACTTGCGCAGTCTCGAACAATAAATGAAGGGATAAGATCATGACACAAATTTATTTACCCTTAATTTTGGTTTAACTGAAATATCAGTTCTAAAATGTATTTTATCGTCTGTGCTATTGCAATTTTCCACATTTTATTTTCTGCCTTTCTATATACGAACTTTCGCGATTTACGTAGTGGTTTTGTGCAGGAGTTTTCAGATTTATTTTTATCTCGAATATATATTAGCTCGTAAAAACGATCCACAGTTTGCCATATGGAGAAATCGGAACGATGCCAGCACTTCAGGGGGAGTGTATATTGCTTGCGATTAAAGGAAGAGGCAGACGTTAAATGGTTTTTTTTTAAACATCACCATGTTTTAAACTTAGACAATTTTATTATTTGCGGAATATATATATATATTATATATATATATATATATATATATATATATATATATATATATATATATATATATATATATATATATATATATATATATATATATATATATATATATAAAAGAGAACCAGAAATTTCATTTATATATATATACATATATATATATATATATATATATATATATATATATATATATATATATATATATATATATATATATATATATATATATATATATATATATATATATATATATATATATATATATATATATATATATATATATATATATATATATATATATATATATATATATATATATATATATATATATATATATATATATATTTATATATATATATATATATATATATATATATATTTATATATATATATGTGCTATATATTTATATTATTTAAAAAAAAGTATAGGCAATTTAAATTACATTACGGTTAAAAATGGGTTTAAAATTGTTTACGCGCTGCAGAAATACAAAGACATGACTACGATTTAACATTTCAAATTTTGCAGTTATGTAGACGAAGGATAAATGCAAGACGGTACAGAGCCATTTTGTGGAAAAAAAGTTATATGTGACGGCTTTTGTGTCAAAAAATAGTCGAAAATGAAGTCTACTTCTATTTTATCATTCTAGATTTGATTTTTCATAAAAATTTGGATGTAGCGCTCAACTATATTGAAATGACAATCAAACTAATAAATATCTCTTATAGCTTTAACGTAATATTGCAGCGGCGGAAGGCATGCAAATGCTCCATAATACTGCTGGGAGTTCCCCCTTAATGAAAAAATAAATAATACACAGTCATTGTATATGGTTTAGTAACGACGATCTTAGTTTGAATCCTGAAAAGATTCAAACCATGTTTTTCACATACGGAATAATACGATAATCCTCCGTCTGTAAAGTATTTAGGATTACAACCTGACCCGGTAAATCCATATTACAGCTTTTTCTTTCTAGCTTTCTTCAAGCATTTTTCTGATAAGGCCTCTTAAGCAGATCGTCCTTTCAAATGTTCTTCTTATGGCTTACTATTCCTTGTTCGGATCCAGGTGTAGTTATGGTCTATTATTGTGAGGCCATTATGTCGAGGGCTTTTTAGCTTACAGCAAAGACTGCTGAGAATGGCTTGGGTTTCTCGGATGATTTTAGAGCTCGGTTCGTAACCCTAAAAATTTTCACCATGTCGTCTCTCCACAAATACTTACCTCATCTACATTAATGATAATCTAGAACGATATGTCTCAAACACAGATTGTCACTAGTATCCATCTAGATCAGAGGTCTCTTTGAGAGTACCATACATACGCCTTGAATACTATAGAAATGACTCAAATTACCTTGTCCCTATTTTTTATACAAGCTTTCACCATATTTAAGAATCCAAAATAAATCCCAGTTTAAAACCAAACTTATATATAATTTATATATTTGACTGGAAACCATTTTTTAATCTAAATCAAGTTAAGGTAGGGTTACATAATGTAAATAATATTGTAAATAATAATGTTAAAACCAGTAGTCTGTTAGTGCCAAATAATGTACAAATTGATTATAAATTTGGTTTATTACACATCAATACACGATGTCTGAGCACTGGTTGACGGAAAATGAAATAAACCAAGTAAAAATTGCTAATTATACAATAAAATCACAATTCTCACGTAGGTATTACTGTCATGGGGGAGTAGCACTGGCTACACTTGATTCACTGGCCCACCAGTTCTTCTCCAGGGATGACTTGCAGAGTCTATCTGTGGAGATCTGTGCGCTTCAATCGGACACTTTAGAAATCATAATTATCAATATTTATAGGCCCCCAGCAGGCAATTTTAATATCTTTATTGATGTTTTAAATAGAATTCTAGATACTGGAGTTAAATTGAGGTATTCACTTTTCATTACGGGGGATTTTAATATAAATTTCACAAGCTCAACTGAAAACTTTGTCTGACCTCATTTTTTCTTACGGTCTGGAAATCCTGGTGAATGAGAATACTAGAGGAAATGCCTGCTTAGACAATGTATTTACAAATGTTTGTGAATGTGAAAGTTATGTTAAGGATATTCGTTTTTCTGATCACCCAGCTGTAATAACCAGATTTAATTTGCCTTTTTCCATTAAAGAAAAACAAGTAATTACTAAGTATAGACCCATCACTATGCAGGGCCTAGCCTATTTTCGGCTTCTGGTTAGTAACATCTGCTGGGACTTTATCAATAACCATACTATTAGTATTGAGGATAGGTTTGAGATGTGTATAATGTTTTTAAAAAATTGTGCTGATTCAGCTTTCCCAGAAAAGAACTTTAAGCATGAAAAACATCTAAATCTGTAAATTCTCGATTACTGCTTAAATAGTGTACAAAATTTTATCGTTTTGAGATAGCAAATGCCAAAAAACATGCAAATGACAACTATTTAATAGAGGATAAGTATACTCCTAAAGCTATTTGGGATACAGTCAAGAGCCAGTCGATTTTGGGTAGTAAAAAAACTAAAGCCAATACTGACCTGGAGCCGAGTCTGGTGAATGAGTTCTTCGTAGATATTCCATGCAAGCTTGTTGAAAATTTGCCTCAGTGTATTATTTCATCAGAAGACTAGGTAAACTCATTCATTACCGCTCGTTTGCCTACACCGAGTGATTTGTCATTCTCTGTTGCGTAAGTAACATTTAATGAAGTTAGCGATTTATTAAAAGGTTTAAAAAACAAAAATAGTTGCGATTATTTTGGATTTAATAGTAAAATGATCAAAAGCATTATACATGAGATAGTATTACCACTTACAAAACTTATAAAATTAGAGTAATACCTATTCATAAAAAGGTGACCACAGATCAACTCAATAACTACAGACAAGCCTTAAAAACTCGAATTTCTTCTTATTTTGAAACAAACAATTTATTTTATCCAGAACAGTTTGGCTTTAGGAGCTCTCATACAATGGCGATAAACAAACTTGTAGAAATTGTAAATAATGTTTTGAAAATGGGGATTATGCTGAGGCTTTATTTTGTGACCTTAATAAGGCCTTTGATTGTGTCTCCTTCAAGTTGTTAACAGTGTTTAAACAATATAACTTAATAAAAACAGCCAAGCCTTTATTTTGTCTTATTTGACTGTTAGAAAACAATCAGTGGAGATAAATGGTCTCAAGTCAAGTTTACAAGATGTGTTCTATGGTGTACCACAGGGATCAGTGCTGGGTCCGTTGCTCTTTTTGAAATGTTCTCAAGACAGCTAAAGATCAAGTCAAAATAGTAACTGACATGAGAGAGACACAGTCAAGGGTCACTGAGTGGTTTAACAATAACCAGTTAAATCTGAATCAATCAAAAACTGAAGTGATTTATTTTTCACTCCGTCCCTTGCAGGGAATGGTAAACTGTGAGTCAGTTCGTTTCTTGGGAGTCCAAATTGATCCAAAATGACTTGGAATGCGCACATAGATCATCTTTGTCCAAGGATTGCTTCGGGAGTCTATGCTTTGAGGAACCTGGTGAATGTGTTATCTGAAAGGGTTGTTTTGTCAGTATTCTAGGCATGCATTGAGTCTAGGATCTCATACGCTTTGTTAGCATGGGGTCATGCAGCAAGTACCAGAAGGATATTTGGCCTTCAGCGAAAAGCGGTGAGAGTAATTGCTAAATTGGAGATTGCGAATTAAGTTTTATTCGTTAAAACATCTTAACTGTTCCCTGTCTTTATATCTTGCAATGTCTCATTTATGTTAAAGAAAATAGTCATAAGTATACCACACACCAAAACATGCACAGTCACAATAGTAGAAATGACCACATATATACAAGTTATCACAGAATTCACAGAACAAAAACAGGTATATCTTTCTTTGGCCCTAAAATGTTTAACCTACTCCCACCTCAAATTAAAATGTTAACTTCTAAAGGTTTTAAAACAGTTATTAAATTCATTGGATGAATTCTTTACTAATGATTTCTCAGACATGTTGTAATAGAACCATAGTTGTTTCTTGTAATATGTATAATGATTAGCAATGTTTCTGAAGTGTTAAAAAACCCTTACTTAAACATTTTTTTTGACGTATGTAAGCACTGTAATGTATGTAACATGAATAAATGTTTCTTACTTTCATTCTAAGTATATTATTTATATAAATTTTATTTTTTATATTTATTTGTTATGTAGAACTATATTTGTGATTATGGCAGAAAACCAAACTTTCGAACATCTTGAGAAATACTTTTTTATATTAAGTAATTTAAATGTTGATGCGGCATCTGGGATGTATTCTAGCAGGTAAACAGTTGGTTTTTAGATATGTTTAAATACTATTGCTTAATTTTTATTTAGATATCGAGAGAAGGAGAAGCCTTTGAACTTCGCTCAAAAGCATATAATAATGAAAATAGGGATTTTGAGAAAATCATGATTTTAGCTAATGCAGAAACTAACCCTACAAACTCCTGTAGCGCCAGTGAAAATAGCATAGAGATTCCAAAAACTTAAGCTTAAATAATTCTCAGTACGTACACTGGAGATGTTCAAAGTTGGTTAGTCTCTGCAATGCTTGGTTAGAGATTTATACGAGGTACATTTTAGTAATTCTAGTATTCATAATAGGTACAATAGAACATTCTGGTCCCAAAAAACCGACACCAAATATTTCCCAAAAGACACCAGGGCAGGTTTGGTCTAAATGTGCCTTGCTTCATATCAGGAACATAGATAAAATTTTATACATTTGAGAGGAGTCTAACTGCAAATCGCTACGTAGAAATTTTAGAGACAGCTATACCTGATTTGCTTGATGATGTTCCTTTAGCGCATGTTAACGAAATTTATTTTCAACAGGGCGGGGCTCCTGCAAACAATTCTCAAATGGCGAGGTTATTTCTTGACACTTAATTTTACCAATCAATAGATCGGAACCAATGGGTCTATAAGACCTAGGACCCCCTAGGTCCCCAGACTCGATATTGGATTTTTTTGTATGGGGTTATCTGGAGAATAATATTTACGAAGGTCATTACGAAAATATTCAAGATTTAGGAAACGCAATAAACAAAATTGTACGAAGCGTGCATGCAACAAAATGGAAATCGGTTGAAACAGTTGTTTTGATTTACTTGATTACTGCAGTGCTTATGTTATGATTTTCAAAGTTGGATTTGCTGATAGGCTTATTAGATAATAATTATTTATTAATGTGTTTTGTGCAAAATTATCAACAGGCATATTGATAAAATTAAATATTTTTTTTTGATATACTGTTATAGCATATAGATACTTAATGACTTTATAAATAAAAAGCAGCATTGTTTTTCACGGCCAACCTCAAAATCTTGAAGGGAAATTTAAATTTTTTGTTTTTGTTTATTAAAATAGACCTATACTATTATATATTTTTGAGAAGCTTGTAAAAAGATAAATTCATTTCTTGACAAAAATACAGGGGTCCCATTTAAGAAAACCAAGCATTGATCAATATTTCAAAAACAGTAATATTTAGAAAAAAACTGACTACGTCACTGGATTTTATAAAAAAAGTTCTAAAAGGATTCGTTTATATCTTTTTGACAAAATTGAGATACAAGGGGAACCTGAAAATATAATATTTTCAAAATCGCCCTGGAGCTCGGAAACTAAGAGGGCTATGACTATTTTGTTTGCGGCATCTTTCGTTTCACAAAGTGGGTTCAGTTTGCGAAAATCGTAATATTCTGTTTTTTAAAATAAGCAAGTTACTTCGCAGTTGCAACCAAAATAGGACACCCTGTACATTGCCTCTAATGGTACGATTTTTGTCAACTTTCTCGGTTGTCTTTAAAAATATAGATATCTAACCTGGTATATTTATAAGCGGTAAGACTAGAATCATTTAATGAAATGATATACAGGGTGTCCCATTCCAACATTTAGGTTGTGTTTTTCAACTTTATAATGGTTTCTAAATGCGTTTAATATTCTCAAAAGATAACACAGCAAAAATCCCTCAACTCTTGGGTTTAAAGTTTTTTCGTATCTCTGATAATCAAAACTTTACCTAGGAGTTGAAATATCAATAGAAGCCATTACTTAAAGTGATCATGGAACGTGGTTTAGTCTGATCTAGCTGAAGGCTAAAGCCAAAGCTACTCACTATTCGGTTTGATTCGTGAATTCATATGATTGAGGGAATGGGTGATTCAATTTACTAATTAATTTGTTCGCATGGATTTCATGCGATTTCATTTTAATGTTCAACAATACACAAAAGACAAAAGATCTAATTCAGACAAATGTTTCGCCCAAGTTAAAGGCTATTTGATTATTCGCCCAATCAACGGAATCGCCGCCCAACAAGTCGCACGGACGAGCGGGACCCTCCACACTAAGCGGACGAATCAACGAATGGACGAATGAACAAGTAATGAGTAGCGGGCTTAACTCATCGGCCACCTATAGGAGATTTTCGTTTTTCTTGAGGCAGTTTGGTATTACCTCTGGTGATTTTTCGACTAAATGCGCCTTTATGCGTTAGTTTTTATGTTTTTTTTTTTAGATTCAGCAGTACTGTATTTAATTTATAAAGATTATCTGCTTTACTTGGTTAATTTCATCGAAACCGTAGAACCATGTAGTGTGAGAATTAACACGAGCGTTTCTCAACAATGTTACGTTGATTAACAATGGTAATGTGCTTTATTATATTTTTAATAAAATATGTGTATTATTTACATTTTAATTAATATCAGTTGCTAAAAAATCCACTGTATTTAATTTATAAAGATAAGTTCGTTTAATTTCCGCTTTCTAGTTTCTTTTCAATTGTCGGCTGTCGGCAGCAGTCTAATGTTGTTCAAAACTTTTGAAACCGGCGCCGAAATAGAGGCTTTGTGCACTGGCCAGTTAGAAGATTTGATTTTAAAGTCTCTTGATTATTTTGTTTGGGGTGGTTCGTAAAAACATGCCAAAAACCTCATTCGGGAAGTAAGAGCAGTTCCTGCACGGGTTATCCGATTCTCAACCTTTAAACTGCGAAAAACAATAAATGCATTGATTCAGAAGGAAATCTATATGAATATATTTTGTAATAAAGTTTAAGTAGACCTTAAGTATTTATAATTTAGGCTAGAACTACAGTGTTGGAACTTTGAAACACATAATGAAAATGTTTTGGGTTATTTTTAAACTTAAATATCTCTAGAAATATAAAAGATATTTGGATGCGGTTTTCGACAAATGAGAGTCCATTTTATAAGTGCTTTGTGTTAGGTTTCGATTTAGCGATCCTAATTCATATAAGTATACAGTTTAGTCCACAATACAATGCAATTTTTCTCAAATTCCATTTTTGATAAAAAGTCTTTTTGTGACTTCTGTTGATTGTTGGGAAATTAGTAGGACAAAAGTACAATTTAATTTGAAAGGTTTTTGAATAATTGTTGTTAATTGTCGTGGTACCGGAAAAATTAAAATTTTACTAAAAATCAACTTTTTTTAAATATCAGCACCCTGTATCTAAATAACACTTATTAAAATTGGCTCTCAAAATTGGTTATTACAAATGGACAAGTGTATTGTTTAATTCCATAAAACAAAATTATATAGGATATAACAAAAATATGGTTTTACTGCTGTTCATGATAAGTTTTCTAAATCTGTCCTTCTTAATTTAGAATTGCCCTTGAAAAAGCTTTGCGATATTTCCCTAAAATACGAAAAAGTTTTTAGATGCCTCAATTAAAACACCGAACTGGATTTTATTATTTAGTCTTATTCAGATTCACGTTGCTGATATCCAAAATTTTTTTGATACTACGACAATTATTATTTTTCCTTTCAAAATAACGTCAAGAAAAATCGAATAAAATATTCGATTTTGTTTTTTATGTTACCGAAAGTACTATTTTACTTCCCTCGTAAAAAAGAAGTTTTAATCGCGGAAAATCACACTCCCAGGTTTTTACAGATCTTCACGTTTTAGGATTCCCAGGTGCCAAAAAAAACATGTTTTCTCAATTCTGTCGGTCTGTGTGTCATGTCATGTCAACATAACGCAAAAAATACTTATCCGATTAAATTCAAATTTTGGTCAAAAATCAAGAGTCATAAGGGAATGGAACGGTTACATTTTGGTAAAAACCAGTATGAGGGGATAAAGGGTTGCCTAGTGAAATGTTAAAAAAATATTACTAAAAAACTACTTCCACTGAAACTTTGTACAAATAAGTATTATGTAGAAATCAACTGCAAAAATTTTGGTACGAATCCAAGATGGGGAAACAAAATTTGAAAAATCAGCACGAAAAAAACTTATTAGATTGATTTCAAATTTTGTGCAAGATTTAAGTCTGATATAGAGATGAATTGGGAAAATTGTGGTACTACGAATTTAAGATGGTAGAATAAAATAGCGACCAAATAAAATGTTTGTAGTCATGAAAAAGATCCCCTTCTAAAATTTGACATAACCTCAAATTTTTGCATTTGCATACTTTCTCAATTCCGTCGGTTTGTCTGTCAATTTGAGGAATAGCTAAATACTACCTACCCATTGATTCAAATTTTGGGCAAAAATTAAAAGTCCTATGATCTGGTAACATTTTGGTAAGTATTCAACATGGCGGAACAAAATTGCTATCTGGTGAAATGTTAAAAAATTATCACTAAAAACTAATTATCCCAAAAAACCAAAACTGGTAAAATTTGGTATAAATCCAAGATGGTAGCTCAATAAAATAGTTAAAAAATCAGCCTAAAAAAGGTAGTTAATATAGGGTTAAACTAGTAAAACTTGGAACGAATTCAAAATGGCAACAAAATAAAATGTTTAAAAAATCAACGCAATTGACTTGAAATTTTTTACAAAAATGAAATTTAATGTAGGTATAAACTAGTACGAATTCAACATGATGAAACAAAATGACAGGTCTTAAAAAATCAGGGTAAAAACTACTTATTCAATTTATTTTAAATTACGTCAAAAAATCAAGTGGCATATGTAGAAAATGGAAAAATATTGGTAGGGATCCTATAAGGCGGACCAAAATGGCGGTCAAACAAAAAGTCTGAAAAGATAGTATATGTATATGTGTTATACCAGGGGCGTGCAGTCCATGGAAGCAAGAGAAGCAGTGCTTCCCCAAAAAAAAATTACAAAACATCTTCTAAAATGTAATTTTTGAAATAGGAAACCATTAATTTAGTTTATATTAAAAATGCTAAAATATTACCTTAATTATCAAGCCCATAATAAATGCGGCCTTGACTCCGACCCAGCCACAATAGAATATCGAATAGAACCTATGCGGGCCGCTAGCTTCTCTGCGGCCAAGTCCTGTATGCTTGATTTCCTGTGAATCGAGCAAGAGGTTATTGAACTTTCCACCGGCAGTTTGCAATTTTTGCATTTCAGTCGCGTGCTTTAAGTGGTGGCGGAAGCTATCGTTGGAGTAGGTTCTTTGTTTGAACGGCTATCCGTGTGTTGTGTGATACGTACGTCGCGTTGTGCATGGTGCGATAAGACAATAATACGGACGTGGATATGCAAATACCGTCAACTTCGGCTGTCGGTAATAACGTTGAAAATGTGGAAGAATTTAGTAAGAAGAGTGTGTGTGAATGTGTGGTGTGTGTCTTAATAATAAAGGGATTTTCAACATTAAACTTCGCTGATAAGCTTCAAATAATTTCCAAAGGAAGGTTAAAACCGCCTATGAAAAATTTAACCACAAAAATGAAAAACTGTATTAGACATTTTCATCCGGAAAAACAATACAAACAATTTAAATGGCTAACAGGGTGTGAAAATGTAAGTAAATTATTCTGTTGGCCATGTTTACTTTTTGAAAATGAAAAAGGTCTCTTGTTTTTCCGATTTAAACAATTTCCATAAAGCTGTAAAAAGACGCATTATGTCCAAAGCGCATGTACAGGCTGTCATAAAAGAAAAAGTCTTCGGCAAAACCAGAATTGAACACGACCTTAATAAACCGTTGGAAATTAGTCACAGCCAACACAATGAACTAGTCGATAAAAGTAGGCAAATATTAAGAAGACTTATCGATGTTGTTTGTTTTCTCTGACAGCACGAATTGGGATTTAGAGGTCATGACGAAACAAGGGTTTCTTCAAATAGAGGAAATTTTCAAGATTTACTTAGTTTAATGGCTAAATATGATGATTGCTTAAAAAATCATTTAGCGCAGTCTAACAGATGCATTATATACCGTAGTTTATAACGCTACTAAAAAAATGCAATGATGGCAGGACAATTAGGGGGTCTGCAAGCTAAAGGTCGAGAAAGTTTCCCAAGTGCTGTGTTTGTCCATTGTTTTGCTTATAAATTAAATTTAGTTTTATCCCAGTCCATCAATCACATGAAACAGTGTAAAGTATTTTTCGTTACTTTAAGTGGCATGGCTGCTTTTTTTTCCAAGTCAACAAAACGTACACAAGTTTTGGACTTTATGGTCAACAAACGATTGCCCAAAGTAGCTCCTACTAGGTGAAACTATAATGTTAGACTTGTGTTAACAGTATCTAAAAATCGTGAATCACTGATTGAACTATTTGAGAATATAATAGAAAATAATGAAACGTGGGACTCAGAAGCAATAAATAGTTCGAGGGGGTTTTTGGACTGTTTGAAACGAGATTTTAATTTTAATTATTTGTTGAACATATTTTCAGAAATATTTCCATTCTCGGACAATGTTTTTAATATATTACAAACTAAAACAAATGATATTGCTTTTTGCCTAAGAAAAGTGGATGATTTTAAGTCCATGTTAAGCCAAAAAAGAGATGAAGTGTCGAAATTGTGTGAATTAGTATTGATACCTGCCACAAGTTCATCAGTAGAATGCAATTTTTCAACACTTAAACGTATGAAAAATTTCGTGAGACATTCAGCGGGGCAGGAGAGACTTTCGCATACATCGCTGTTGTCGATTGAAAATAAACTTCTCCAAAATATGTCGGAGTATCGACGTTTTTATGATGACGTCATTGACGAATTTGCAAAATATGATCGAAGAATCGAATTACATTACAAATAGGTAAGTTTCTAAAAATTGCTTCCCTTTCTTAAAATTTCACCGCACACCACTGTGTTATACTATGTGCGGAATTAACCCTGTGTTATACTATGTGCGGAATTAAACTAAACACTTCACTATTCCTAAGAAAAAGAAAGATTCATAACGAGGGAAGTTTCAGGTAAAGGAAGTACCGATTTTTTAAATTCATAAGCGGCCATCATGTAAGGACATGAATACGCAACTTTGCCCTGACTAGACCGACTTCGTATCTTTAAAAGTTTCCGAGACCTCCTTGCTTTTGTATAATGTTGCATACCTCGCACAACCTTTATCGTGTTTTAGTTAACAGCCTGAATTATTTTAATTTTTTACAATAGGTTACAGTACACAGTATGATTGAAATATATTGATTTAATAATTAGATTAAGATAGTCCAAACATAGTTTCTGGTTTGAGGATTTAGAGAATTATTAATTTCTTTTAAAACTACTGCTGTCCACTGGACATGCCGGCCATTTCTTACCATGAGTACCCCGAATAATCAGTAACTCTTTATTGCGAAATAAATGTAAGTATGAAATTTTCACGCAGGTTTTGATTTCTTACTGAAAAATTCGTTATTTTACTAGCAAATTTGGCAATAATGCACTACTTTTGAAAAACTTTTTACAAACCAATTAACAACCAACTTATAACGTAACCTGCAAAAATATAGGGATGGTCCAAGAATTAGATTTTTATAGCTAAAATAGTCGAAATTTTCTTGACGGCTATGATTGTTTTTTGTCATATTAGCTGTTCTCCGTTTACACCAGTTTTACTTTGATTACCTTGTATAATAAATTACTCTTTTAATATATTTATTGTCCAAATTTGTATACATAATATAAACTTTTCACAGCGGATCTAATTGAAAAGTTAGTAGTCAAAGCATTAATATACTACTTTTGAATAACCCTTTATAATTCCCTTAATAATCAAGAAAAAAAGAAACCTTCAAAAAAAGTCCCGAATAATGATACAAGACTTAAAATTAGTTGGCCAGAACAATAAAACCTTCTCTTTTGACAACTTTGAGTGTATTTGATTTTTGTCAATCGCTTGACTAATTTCTTTATCATCTTGTGTAAGACAGTCATGGTAACTTTTAGAAACCAAGAGCCGGAAAAGATAAAGTTTTATCTTTTCAATCAAAAAATCAGATGAAAAAATAAAAGTTTTAAGCCCTAGAATTTTCATTAAAAATTGCAATGGCTAAGTTCATTTGTTAGCCGTCTAAAGAAAACTAAGAAAATTGGTCACAAAATTCCATAAGTAGCAACATATTAATATTCCAATTCACCACACACTCACAGGCAACGGTCGTGCTTATAAGAGCTCCGAAAAGGAAGATAGAGTGAGGTACCGTTTTTGAAGACTTCTGTTACATGTGTTAAAATGTTCCAAAAATTGCGAAGATGGTGTGATTTAATGTGTTAAACAATTTGGTTTCACGAATTGTCCTTCATCGAAATAGAAGTGTGTTTAGTTGTTCGTTCGGCCGAAGCCTGGTATTTAACGAAGACATTTATAAACTTTTCTAATAAATTCAGAAGCAGAATTACGAGGTAGTATTTCAAAATCAAGTAATCAAGAGTGATATTAAAAAGATTAAGGAGAAATTCAAGCTGACAATGTACCTTCTTTAAAGAAACCCTAAATAAAAATCTTGAATTTATAAAACGAAAAATAAAGAGAAATACTATTAAAATTTTTGGTTTGGTGGAGAGAAATAATAATAACTTAAAGAAAAGATTATTGATTTATCTCGGCATATTTTAAAAGTAACTATCAGACAGTGATATTCGAGAATTTTGTATGGGTTGATGCGAAAAAATTCATTTAAGAAAGCTCGAAGTAATACAGAAAAGAAGTTTAAAGATAATATCAGCAAAACCTTTGCTATATTCATCAATAAACTTATTTACAGAAACAAAAGTATTTAGTGTTAAGAAAATAGTTTTATTTTAAAATGCTCTTACACCAGTATAAAAACAGACAAGAACTTTTAGAAATAAAACACAATTATAATGCCAGAAATAGAGCAGACAAAAATGTACAGCTGCCCTTTTGCGGTAGGGCGGTAGGATAAAGAAGTTATAAATATTTATCTACTCGACTTTATAACAATCTACCGATTACAATAAAAGATTTGGCGTATTTTACAATTTACAAAAGAGAACTGAAAAAATATGTTATCAGTTCTCATTAACTGTTATCAACTCAAATCAATGTAAGTCCTTTGATAAATATCAAGAATGTGTGCGAACAAGTAAGTTTTTGAATTGCTTCTTTTTTATTTTCCTTGTAAAAGGGAAGTATTGTAATCATCAAACAAATTTTCCTCCGAGATTTTTTCAGATCTTTACTTTTCAGGGTTCCTAGGTGCCGAAAAACATGTTTTCTCAATTCCGTCGTTCTGTTTGTTGCTCTGTCGGTCTGTCTGCTTGCGGCATAGCTAAAAAACTGCTTACCCGATTGGCTTTAAATTGTAATAAAAAATTAAGGGTTATATGAAGATGACCTGGTAGCATTTTGGTAAAAAATATGGTATGGCAAAACATAAATGTCGGCCTAGAAAAATGTTAAAAAAATTATTAATAAAAATCACAAAAATCAAGTGTTATGTAGGAATCAATTAGTAAAATTCCGGTACAAATCCAAGACGGCGGAACAAAATGACAGCTTATTGTGGTGTAGAGATGAACTAGTAAAATTGCGATACTAATTCAAAATGGGGAAATAAAATGGCGACCAAATAGAATGTTTGTAATCGTCAAAAAAATCACCCTCTTTGGTTTTACATATCTTTACGTTTTAGCTTTCCTAGGTTCCAAAAAATATGTTTTGTTTGTCTGTCTGTCTGTCCGTTCGCGGCATAACTCAAGAACTACCTATCGGATTGTATTTTATTCAAAAGTTGGGGATAACCTGATAATATTTTGGTAAAAATCTAATATGTCGGAACAAGATGGCGGCCTAGTCAAATGTAAAAAAAATATGAAATTTACCTCAAATTTAACACAAAAGATCAAATCTTACATAGGAATCAATTGTTAACATTTTGGTATGAATGATAACAAAACGAAATAGCGTCCTAATAAAATATTAAAAAAATGAGTAATTTCAAATTTTGTGCAAGAATGAAGTGTGATATAGACATAAACTGGTAAAATTGTGGTACGAATTCAAGATGATGTACGAAACAAAATGGCGAATCAAAATTAAAAAAAAATCTTATTCAAATGTCTTTAAATTTTGCAGAAAAATTAAATGTGATATAGGGATAAACTGGTACGAATACAAAATAACGTAACATGTATTGTTAGTAGTAGATTTTTTCAGATCTTTACGTTCCGGGGTCCCTAGATGCCAGAAAACATATTTTTTCAATTCCGTTGACCATATGGGAATAGCCTGGTAACATTTTGATAAAAATCCAGTATGGCGAAACAAAATGACTAAAAGTCGTCTTATTCAGTTGACTTTAACATCTTGCAAGAAAATGAATGTGATACAAGTACGAATTCAAAATGACTATACAAAATGGCGGTCTTAAAATAATCAAATTTTTTAAATCATGCCAAAAAATAAGTATGGTACAGACAGCAACTGGTAAAATATTGACACGATTCCAGAATAGTGGAACAAAATGGCAGGCAATAAAAATCTTTGAAAAGGATATTAAATGACTATGTGCGGAACTAAATTCGGTTACATTTTGCTATCCCTAAAAAAGGAAAAACTCATAACGAGGAAAGTTTTCCGATTTTTAAAACTATCTTAAGAATAGGAATAGAACACACCCTATGTAAATATAACAAATATTTGGGCTTTTTTTAATTTTTGAGCTTAAATACTTTGATTTAAGTTGAAGTCAGTTCAGTGCAAATCTAGGGGCTTACATTCAACCTTTTATGTTTTGTATATATATGTTTTATTATAATATAATATTGTATTTTAATTTAAAAAAAATGTTTGTGTGAGTGTTGCGTTCTCTGCTTTGGACTTCGTGTTATGTCCATGTTCCAGGTCTCTGTTATGGGCTTCTCCTTGTTTATTTTCATTGAGCACATACATTAGCTTTTATAACAAAATGTTTTTGTTAATTATTGTAGAAAAATATTTTTTAATTATTGTAAATAAACAATTTTTATTATTATTATTATTATTCCACATAGGAGTAAACACTATTCGTATATTAATGTCAGGTGTATTTCTAATATTTAAAGTGGTAAGAACTTGCTGCTCGTGATTGACTTTGTAAATAGAAAAAAAATTGTTTAATACTGTTAATCCAGGTGTTACTCCAACTCAAGTTTAATTAAACCGAAAACAATTTTTATCTCCAAACTGGTATGCATTAATCTATTCTCAACTCATTAGAAGTATACAGACACGTCATGGGGGCTTTAATAAAGTGACTCATAAATTAAACTGGGCATTATGCTGAACACTGAGAGCTGCATATATTTTCACCACTTTAGATTAATGAGCGTCTATGTTTTACCCTGTATGTCCAACGTTTTTATATTTTATACCTTGTTTGGTGGTTTAGAGCTGTTAGTTGTTAATCTGGTGTGACAGTTTAAAAAGAAAAATTATATATAGAGATCAGTGACTTTGCTGATTTTTGTTTTTTAATATTTTTAAGTTGCTTATGGACGTGATATGTATGTATATATATAAATATACATAAATCAGTTGTCACAAAATTGTGCCTTACTCTTAGAGAATTTTAATTTCCATGATATCCAATTTAGCATTTTTAACCATTAAAACGTTGTCAAGACATCATTTTGTACCATTGTCATTTGTAGCATGTCTACAATTAGGTTAGTTATTTATACAACTAAGCTCTTACGCTCTCCGGTTGTTGAGTAATATATTCTTTTGAGTCAAATTTAAGTTTATATACTTGTCATTTATCTCATCAAGAAGTAAATAGGGTTTATGTTAATAGGTTGATATTCTTTAGGGGAACGGATTTAGAGTATTTTATCTTATTAAATTAGTAAAGTACTGGTATTCTTTAATGACATAATCAACAATTTTTTGTTTACAATATCATTATTCTGGTTTCTTCATTAACATATTTACACTTTTCTTCCCAGTAGAATATGAATTTAACATTTTTAGCTGTATGTATAGTAAGGTTTCAGTTTACATAGGTTTTAGTTTTGCTATTTATTGCAGCCCTTCCATATAGGTTGCTTTATATAGTCACAGGATGTCACTACAGACATGTTATTCATGGTTTTGCATTATCCAGCAATGATTTTAAATTAAATAGAACATTACATTTTTAGAAGTAAATCAAACTCTTACAAAATATCAGCACTTCTATGTAAATTACATATTACGTACCTTTTATCCATAATCCATCATCTGGTACAACATATTTTTTCTTCTAAATTAACGTTAATACATTTTGTTTTATTTTCAGAAAATTCAGAAATATTTTGTCTTGTATGTTTACCATTTGTATAAAGTCGATCAGCTGTTTCAGTCATAAGTTCCCCTATTAGCGATATTAGCATAATTAGAAAATAAATTATAAAGTTTTGCCATTTGAAGATTATACGCACCAAAGGGATAGTTTTCAAAATCAAAAGAGTTCCTAGCTTAGAAGTGTGAGCTTCACCCCCAAAAACCACCCTTAATGCCCACTATGTTGGTTTAGGCGATTTTCTCAGAAACCATTAGTTCCACAATAAATTTTATACTCACTATTTCATTTTATCCAAGGCATTTCGAGCAATGAGCGATAGAAGTCGGGTGTTGCTTTCAGATTAAATATACTAATTTTTGGTCGTCTGAACTTTTTAAAATGATTTTTATTTAATGATTACAAAGACGTTAAAGTTGCGTTGAAAAAGTATGGTAATATATAGCTAGGGTTTTGATAAGTACCTTAAACTAGACTTATTTGAAACACGCCACACTAAGAGATTAACGATTAGTAGGCAGTCGCAGTAGGCGTTGACTTTTCTCGGCCACACACCAGTTAGTTATCCTATTTTTGTTGTGTATATTTCTTTGTTACATGAAATATTTGTAGATGCTATAACAATTGTGTTATTGTTTAGTGCAATTTAAACCAAGACAAATAATATTAAAACATAAATACATAAGGACCAACAATAATTGTGATGTTAATAACACTATCATTTTAAAAATCATAAGAAGCTGTATTATGGCGTCAACAAGTCGTTGTATGATATGTGAAAACTCGCTTTCTGAAGGTGAAACGGTGCAAGTCAAAAAGCAAGCTCAAAAAACATAGCAAACGTGAACATTTTATTGAAGCGTTTGAACATAGTAAGGACTATGGTTTCTTCAACCGGAAAAATTAAAGTTGATAATGACATAATTCAAGTCGATATCACTAAGCTTTTCCAACGAATAATATGTACTGTCCATTCTCCAGACGATTTGCGTTCTTGCCTCAAGCATGAACTTGCTTCTGTAACTTATCTTTATTTGACAATAATAAAATGATAAGAAAGGCAAAAAATCAACACCCGAAATTATCACTTTGTACTTACTTATCCAATGCATGATCTGATCAGAAGAAGGTACCTTTGGGGATATTTATGCTGCATATGCCAACTTTATTCGAAAGCGCTATTGTCAAAAAGTTACTGTGGTATTCGACGCCTACTCCGAAAACAGTACAAGCACAAAAATGTATCGAACGTGAAAAGCGATTACTTAAACGTACGAGTCATGACATCGTTTTTGATAACAATACCTTATTGGTTGAAGAACAAAGTAAATAAAGCAATATGAAAAATGAGGAATGACTCATTCCCCAGCTTTATGTACAACTGAATAGCGAAAATACCAACACTGATGTCCAGATTGTTCGTACTGCTATCAGAGAAAAATGAACTAGTTGTTGGACAATACGTAGACCTTCTTGTTTTATTTATTTATTTATTTATTTACCTTACATGTCCTACAGGTTTAAAAAACCCAATTACAAGGCAGGAAGTACACAATTATTACATTTTACAGACAATAGTAAAAAAATAAGCAATAATACTCTATGAACTAAGATAACTTAAATCTAAATATAATATGTATATTATATTAACACGACAACAATATATGTTTAATTATTAAACATTTAACATGGCAGCAATATGTATTTATTTGTTAAAACATAAACAGGTATTTAACTATAAACAATTTCTCAGAAAAAATGAAATAAGTTTATGACGAGGCTATTTAGTGCGGTAAAATTTTACGTTAAAATTTTGCGAAGTGCTGACAAGGAGATGTTAAAGAAGTCGATGTTGATATGCTGGTTACAGGTTTTGCACATAAGGAAAAAGTGGGGAGTACTTTAGGATATTTGTTCTCGGAGTAGATAGGTAAAAAGTATTGTAGTGGCGACAGCTAATTCGGGGAACATAAAAATTTAATCTAGACAAAATATTAAGAGAGTGGATCAGGTTGTTAAGAATTTTGAAAAGAGTTTTCAGCGATGAAAAACCGAATTTTTTGAGAAGTTCCTCCTGTGGAAATCCCTGCTCGGGATAGACCCCATCATTTTTTAAGTTAATATACTTAAGAAATTTATGCTGTACCTTTTCCAAATTGTCGATATGAACATTATAGCTAGGGGCCCATACAACACCGGCATATTCCAGTTTAGACCGAACATATGAATTATACAATAATGTAATCGCTTTAATGTTACGAAAATCACGAGTGCACAGTAATATAAAACCATAGAGTTTTGAGGCTTCGGATATAATTGTATTTATGTGAGAAAAAATAAAAGAAAGCTTAATGTCGAACATTACTCCTAAATCTCGAAAGTTTTGAACATGGGATAGAGTAATGTTATTTAACGTATAATTGTAATTAGTAGTAATTTGCTTAGTTAAAAAGACATTATGTTGCGCTTTCTAACATTGAGTTGTAAATTATTTAATGTACACCAATCGCTGACTTTCCAAAGGTTTGATTGAAGCACTAAGCAGTCATGTATGTTATTTATTCGGTTATATAATTTAACGTCATCAGCATACAACAAAAAATGAATGTCCAGTTTCGCGCCTATATCATTTACGAACATGTTGAAGAACAGGGGCCCTAACACAGACTCTTGAGGAACACCCAATGTTGAAGCGTAATGACGTGAATTAGAGCCGTTAATTTTGACATATTGCGTACGATTACTAAGATACGACTTAAACTAAGATACTAGTGATTCGGACAGTCCAAAGGTGTATAGCTTATTTATTAAGAGGCAATGATTCAGTCGATCAAAAGCTTTGGTGAAATCTAAATAAATTACGTCTGTCTGACAACCGTCATCTATTGCTTCGGCTATGTCTTGTGTCACAGTGATTAAATTCGTAGAAGTAGACGTGCCCTTATAAAAACCATACTGAGATGGAGTTATTAAATGTTTTATTAAAGGAAATATAACGTCATGAAGTAAAAATTCAAATACAATCTTTTTTTTGTAGATTGGGCTAACTTTAAAAGTTTTCCATATTACAAACAAATATTAAACAAACATTGGAGAGGTCTCGCGAGAATAAATCTGCAATCTCGAATAAGAAATGCTGGAAGTAAATCCGGACCAGTTGTACATTTTGGTTTACGTTTTTTTTATAGCTTTAATTACGTTGTTGTTCAGAAAAAATAATCATTGATATTCACTGAAGTTACAGAGGAAAAAGATTTCATGAAATAATCTGCAAATAGGTTCAATATATCAGGAGTGGAACATAGTGTTGCGTCATAAGTCATACAGTTAGGGATGCCTTTCAGCTCTCTTTTGTTTTTAATAAAAGATCAAAACTTTTTCGGATTCTCAATAATATTTCGTTCTGATTTTTGTATGTAAAGCGTATACAAATTAGTTATATCTATTTTTTTATTTTAAATCTTAAGATTTTAAACTCTTCCAACGCACGTGTATCCCCTGTTTTTTTGATTTTTTTATGGCAGATAGCCTTTTGTTTAACGTTGTGTATTGTGTCAGCCGAAAACCAGGGTGGATATTTTTTGCTATATGCTTTATGATATTGAGGTACACATACATTGATTATGTCATATAATTTCTCATAAAAAGTGTCACAAGCTGCTTCGATAGGTAAGTTTTTATCCAAAAAAGACCAATCGACATTCTGCAATGTATGATACAATTCAGGAAAATTAACTTTTCTAAAGTTATAGTTATTTTTAAGGTTAATTTGAAAAACGCGTTTAAAATTCATAGACTGGCAATATTTTAATGATATTAAGAGTGCAGGATGATGATTGTCCTCATCAACCAGTATATCAACGGCATTCTCTACAGTACAGCTCTCATTATTATGAATAACCGGATCCAAAATTCTGCCATTTAAGTTTTTAATATCATTACTTTGTCTGAAATTACAGCAGTTTAAAAAGTTTTGCAGTATATTAGTTAAGCTGTCGTGGGTGTCATGATATAAACAGTCAGAATATAAGGTTATATTAAAATCACCAATTATACAAATGTTAGTACCAAACAAATATTTCAAAGAAATTAAGCAGTCAAATAGGTTTTCTAACAATAGAGTTTCAATAGCATCACTTTCCTCTGAGGACAGAGACATTATGTTTCTTAAAGAGGCCATAGATAATGTGAAAAGACGAATTTGCAGTTCCTGGGACTTACAATCGTCTAGTATTTTACTCAAATTAAAAAAATCTACTTTATTTATTCATGCAATAGACGGCTCTGACATCAGGATTTTTTAGAAAAGGAAAGCAACAACAAGTACAAAGTGTTTAATAGAAAAAAAGCTCTTGGTATTGTAAATGTTTTTAACAACGCGGAGTCAACTCCTGAAAAAATTGAGAAAGCCAGAGGAAGGTTTATATTGGAACTATACAAACTTCAACCATCAAAAGACAGCATTAGTGAGCAAAGATACGCTCGTTTTAATAAGCTAGTTTTTCAAGCAAACAGCACTGTAGTTTTATCAAAATTACCTCCCACATCATCTGGAGCGCAACAACATTCCCGTCGTACTTTCCAGCAAGTACAAATATGACGAGAACAAACTTTAAAATCCGACCTATAGGGCTAGGAGAAAATTAACAATACACTGTCACCTATATACACAACAAAGGCACCCGCCTCGGCCTCAATTTCACCGTTAATAACTTGCAACTGCAAACAGGGTTATGTGAAAAGATGCAGCTGTGTTAATGCTGGCTTGCAATGTACAACTATGTTCGGAACTTGTCGGGGGCAAAACACATGTTTTTGCCTATATTTTGCAATATGCGTGTTGCGTGTATACTTTAAACGTTAAATCATTTTTGAAGAATATAAGTCAGAAGCCGACCTTTATTCGTTTCTACGATTCAATGCATTTCGAGAAATAACTGCAAATATGCAAAAGAAATGTATACAGAAAACTTATTAAGTATGCAATTTCAGTGCGATTTATATTTTCTGAGAAAAACGCCAAAAACGCATGCGCATTAACGATGTTTTTTTGGGGTAAAGCTTACACCTCTAACTTGGGAACTCTTTTAATTTTGAAAACTGTCTCTTTGGTGCGTATAATCTCCAAATGTCAAAACTTTATATATATCTTTATCTGCTTAGCAACAGGCCAGATATATATCCGGCCATATAGATAAAAGGTAGAATGGATGAACATTATTTTTAAACTCTGGTTCTTTACACTTAGTGTACTTTAAAGTGCTGATAGTGATAATGAATCTTTAAGTCAGGGCAGTGGTCATGCCATCATATATATGACACTTTTCATTTTTTTGGGAAATAATTTAGTAAACTATTTAGTAAACTGAATTCAGCCAAATTTCATTTTACCGATATTCTGGACTATTACAAGATCCCATCCAAGATACCCAAAGATTCGCACTTTTGTTGGTGGCCGTTAACATCAAAGGAGCCCTCTAGATCTCTTTCTCAATAGTTTTTTTTCTAAATTTGTTGTTTTTCACATTCCGTTTGAATTTAATTTTAAGATGAACAACAAAACATAAACGTCTTTAAGTTTGTTTTGAGGTATATTATATAAATGGGTTTTTTCATAGAGCGGAGTTCCATCTTCCAAGGCTGAAGAAAATCATATATACTAATGTAAAAATATATCGTGTGAAACAATCTCGGCGAATGTTTTCTTTATATTATTTTGGTTGCGGCAGACGTCAAAAATTAATAACTTCTCATCCCTGTGCCCTATTTAATCTTTGTGGCATTTTGGTATGTTGAACATTCGCTGGCTGTTTATAGGTTGGTTTGGTGTCAAAACCTCTAAAATGTACGTTAGATGGTAATATTTGTATATTTCAGCCTTTATTATACTTGAGTGTATATTTTTTTAAATTAGAACTTAAAATTCACATTTTTTATTCACCTTAATGTTGTTTCACTTTAAATTAATTCTGAAATTTGTATAACGACAATTTCATAACAACACGCATCAAACAAAAAAAACTATCATTAAAATTAATAACCTGCACTCGATATTAAATATAGGTCTCTTCCTAATCAAGTCATAGTCTTTCTTAAGTCTTAAAGGAGGCAAATGCTTTTTCTAGTCCCGCTCTGTACGCCACTAACATAGAGATTGTATTTAAAATACCACAATGGATTACAACAAGCAATCATTTATAGAGTTAGTTGTAATTTTAAAATTAAAAAAGTAAAGCAAAAGTTCCAAGTGGAACAAGATATAAAAATACAACATTTTGTACGTCTAATATTTTATTTTGATATATTTAGAACAAGAAAAAGTTTTATAAGTACGTCACTACTTTGTGGCGCGGGTTATTTTCCATTTACAAGAAAAGGAAAAAATGTTACTACTCGATTTAATTGTCAATATGAAGTTTCATTTCGACATCTAACCGAGGTAACTTTCAGCAACTTTCAACATTTCCGTTCCTTTACGCTTGAAATTAAAGCCAACGTTCAGCATAGTAAAACTGCAAAGTTTTACATTTACTGAACTTTCTAGTGCACTCAAGCAAATATCAAAACATTCTTAAGCCATTTTGAATCTCATTATAATAAAGCCAGCGACGTGTGTTAAAGCACATTTTTAATTTAGCGACAACATTTATGTAGTTCAACAAACAATTCAGGAAACTATATCAGTTTGCTTACCTTTTAATATCACCGTTATTGCTTCTTGAAAACAACGAACAAATCCAAATAAAGTAAACATCGTAACCGAGTATATTGCATATGGCTCACACAGCTGTTTAATCCGTATCGCTCTTCAAGTTTTATTTATCATAAAAAGTTAGAGGTGATGAGCATAACACGAAGATCGTACTTGTTTAAATAGAGATAGAAAAGTTTATTGATGCGGGATTTAAAGACTTGCAGATTAGGAGAAAGAAAAGGCACTTGCTGGTAATATAATTGGCATACTCTGAGAATAAATGAGCGAAGAAAGTTTGAGGTCCTTGGTATTTGCAGTTGAACGGTGAAATGATGTATGTGGCTCAATGTTCTTGTCTTCCAGACAAGAATGATTAGGAAGGGCATAATGGATCATAATTCATCAGAACAGAATCCGTGGAAGGACCTGTAAAACAGAAACAGATTGCTTACACTTCGACGATACTCTGGTGATCGACCAGGCGAATAGCTCTTCTTTGAACAGAATCAGGGTTATTAGGAATTCAAGGATGCTCCTCATTTGTGCGAGCAATACTCAAGCTGGTTATGATGTGTGAAACTTAAAGGGCAAACAAGTTGGGAGAAGAAAGTATTTTCGAGTTCGGAAATGAAACCCAATTTCTTCGCAGCTGCTGTGGTAATTGAGGCGATGTGATCATGCCAGCGAAGATCTTTCTGAAAAGTGATGCCAACTAGGATAAAGGAATATTTGGCTTCATGCATTAATTTGAATGGTGTGGGTACTGGGAGATTATTTGTGAGATAGTAAACATGATTGTGTCTTAGTGGCGTTAAATTGGACAAAGTTTTTTGATCCCCATTTTACAACTTTAATGAGGTTTTATTTACGGAAATAATCATTACCTTACGCCTATTATCAATTCACAGTATAGTGAATATGATTTCTGGTAGAAGAAAGCAGATCTTTGTGATGCAAGAGAAATAGGGTAGGTATTAATACAGAACCCTGCAGAACGCCTGCGTTGATTTTGTGAAAGGTAGATGAATGGCCGTCAACCACTACAGAAATATTTCTGAAAACTGGAAATCCAAATACAAAGTTTTGGAGGAAAACTATAGGCAAGAAGCTTGTTAAGAAGTGCGTGTTAATGGACTTGATCAAATGCTTTGAGATTGTGGAGCGCCATGGACTTATTCTAGTTGTGGGTTAAGAAGATAAGAAGATCTGCTGTGGATCTTTGGTGGAGGAAGCCGTATTGTCTGTTATAGATAAATATAAACATATGAAGGTAATTTAATTATTATTGATATACTTCTCCATTGCCTTACTTATATAGGAATAGGAATATGGGTCTATAGTTAGCAGTGGCGGCTCCTCCATTAGGTTGGGTTTCTTTTAAAATTGAAAAATCCTTGTATTATTCCAAGCGTGTAAACTCGTTGAATGTTCATGTTGATTCCGCGGCAGTCGCACTATCGATTCCTCGCACAGCGATCTTCGAAGGTTTCGTTTCGTTACATAACGAGGCTAGCGGCCCGCAATGTCCTCGAGGTTAGGTTAGGTGGCGAGTTTTTTCCGAGTGTTCTCGATTAAATTCGCATAGAGGCGCATAGGTAGTATACTGCTTACGTTGGCAACTTCTGGGTCAAGAGCCGCTCCGAGGAAACTTAAACAATCTTGTGAGTTGATGCGTTTAATGTGAATCGTGTGATAGGTTGTAGTTACGATTGCGTATTTTTATAGAATTTATTTTATTTTCATGACTTGCGTGTTGATTTGGTGGTTTAAATTAATTAAAAAAATTAATGTTTTAAATAATGGTATCCACAGTCGTTTAGAATCTTAAGACTTTAAAAGACGCCAGTGAGCTGAACTTTGAGAAAGGCCTGGAATTCAAGGCCAGATGTCGACCTTTGCCGGAACTTAAAATTCGGCACATAAGTAAAGACAAAAACAAAAAAGTAAATTGTTATTTTAGTAAAAAATATGTACGATTTATGTGACTGCGAAGGGATAAGGGCATTTTATTGTTTTGTGTCTTTAATTTTTTCAGATGACTCTGTGGTGCAAAATATAATAATTAGGAAATTAGGTGTATATATATGTATATATATATATATATATATATATATATATATATATATATATATATATATATTGACCACTATAAAAAGTTAACCATGAACCGCCACTGGTAGTTAGAGGGAATAGTTTTGGATACCCTATTCGGAACATAATAGTTATTTATTTTATAAGGATCGAAGGATCGATCATCATGAGCCTAGACGACGAGGCGTCGCGTCGGCCGAAGCTGATACCACGGCGTGTTTCATAATTACTATGCTACTCGAATTAATTCGAATAGCATACAAAACTTTTTCTTCTAGCGTTAGTGGCGTTTAACGATAAAACAAATAAGATATAATTAAAGCAAGTCTTATAATATGTCAAAGTTCAACTTTACCGGTTAAGTAACTGTCCTCGATGTCGTAAAAGAATTGAAACAAAAACTCTAGGTCTAATGCTGAAAGATTAAAACTTTTATTTTTTTTATTCCATGTACGCATAGTCCTGAAAAAAAACCATCTAAACTTGAATTTTTTGCTTTGACTACAAATTTTGGCGAAAAATGAAGGGTCGTATGGGGATGACCGGGTAATGTTTTGGTAAAAATCCAAACAAAATGGCGGCCCAGTGAAATGTTTAAAAAATATATTATTAAAAAACAACTTAAGGAATTTATCTCAAATTCTGCAGAAAATTCAAATACTATGATCGAATTAATTGGTAAAATTTTGGTACACATCTAAGGTGGCGGAAAAAAGTGACTGCTTAATAAAATATTTAAAAATTTAGCCTGAAAAACTACTTTATAAATTGATTTGAAATTGTGTGTCATAACTAACTGTGGTATAGAGGTGAACTAGCAGAATTTGATACTAATTCAAAATGGTAATTAAATAAAATGTTTGTAATCGTGAAAAAAACACTGTTTCAGATTTTACATGTCTTCACGTTTTAGCTTCCCTAGAAGGCAAAAAAATATGTTTTATCAATCCCGTCGGCCCGTCTGTCGGTGTGTCTCTATATCGGTCAGGTTGCATCATAGCTTAAAAAATAATTACAAGATTGGCTTCAAATTTTATTCAAAAATTAATGATCATATGGGGATGAGCTGTTAATATTTTGGTAAAAATCCAATATGCTGGAATAAAATGTCGGCTTAGTGAAAAGTTAAAATAGTATTACTAAAAAGACTAATTATAGAAATACTTCAAATTTTGCACAAAAATCAAGTGTTATATAAGAATGAACTGGTAAAATTTTGGTATAAGTCCAAGATAGCAAAACAAAATTAATTTCAAATTTTGCAAGAATTAAGTCTGATATAGAGATAAATAGAGGTAAAATGGTGATACGAATTTAAGATAGAGAAACAAGATGGTAACCAAATAAAATGTTTAAAAATCAACTTAAAAAGATCGTATTCAAATGACTTTACATTTTGCAGAAAAATTAAATGTGATAATGGGAAAAACCGGTACGTATTAAATATGATGTAACCAAATGGCAGAGTATGTCAACGTAAGAGCTATTTATTGTATATGTAGAAACTCGTAAAATACTAGTAGGAATCCAATAGATGGAACAATATGGCGTCCAATAAAAAAATTTAAAAGGACAGTATAAATGTGTTACTAAATGAATATGTAGTGAACTAAATTGGGTTAGTCCTTACTATTCCTAATAAAAGGAAAGAATCATAACAAGGGATGTTCCGGGTAAAGAAAATTTACCGATTTTTTTTGACTAAATACTAAGGAACTAAAATCGAGTGACCCGCTCCCGTAAATAAAATAATTTACACAACATTTACATTCCATAGCAATATTTCTAATACTCTGTGTAATTTTTCAAGAGTTACTGTAACACTAAAAGCTCTAAAATGTTGTGGACAAAATAAAAATGTATGTGCAATTTGCAAAAACACCTCAGGATCAAAGTCCTCAATTTGTAAGAAATTTTGCTTTTTGTAATTTCTAGTTTATAGTACCTAAAATGCGATCAAGCAGTTTAAGTTATTTTCAGGTAATTTAAACATTTTTAATTTATTCAACAAAAATTTAAACCATTATGTGTGGCCTATAATTTGGAGAATCAACTTTAACCTTTAATATGAATGTGATAAATGTTATCCTCGAAAACAGGTATATAAATTTCCATTACCAAAAGTGGCAAAAGGAAACTCTGAACTTGTAATTTAGAAAGTACACTTTGCCAATTTTCTTTAAGCACGTCAACTGTAAGATTTATAGAAGTGAAAAGATATTATACGAGTTTGTAATCATAATGACGTACAACCCTCTCATACGTCAAGCAATTCTGCAAAGTTTTTCATGTCTTTCGGCTTGCAAGAAGCTAAGTGCTTAGTTGGGGCTCATTTTAATGTACAAAATAATGTTTTTGTGACAAATCTACTTGAAGTTTTATTTCATTTCTAGCGTTAATTCGAAGGTATTTATACACATTAGTATTTAAAAGCCAATTTAATGTATAAATAACTACGTACAGAATAATCTAGATATCTTTGAATAGGATATATCCCCGTTATTCATAGAGATAAACAAAATATTTAAAAACAAAGCTTCTGGAGATTATTACGACTTTTCTAATTGTTTCTAAACAATTGACTATCGAATTTTAAATACAAAACATAAAATTAATAAACAATTAATTTCAAACAAATTAAACATCCTGCGTTTTATTATAATCCTAAATTCTTCCCAAAATTATAGGCCAACTTGATATAACCTTTATCTATATTCAATTGTTTTTGAGGTATTCAGGTTTAAAAATTGCAAATTTTAAATCTTGAGAGGCTGTAAAACCGAAATTATTCGTCCTAGGGTAAAGCAAATTGAACTTATCTTAGTTTTTATACTCTTTCTTAAGGCATTCACTGGTCTAAGCAGAAGTAGAACTTTTCGAAGTCAAATATCTTTATTTTTTTAAACAGCAAAAAAATCTCAAAAATTTTTATATAAGATATTAGGCCTGTTTAAAGTTATCTGGATCATCATGTGCACAAAATGGTGTAGAGTTTTTGCCACATCCTAAATTAATCATAGTCACTAAATTACTTGTTCCCCGGGAAAAATACTTTATTAATTAGCTGACTAAAGAAAAGAAAATAATATGGTTTTATTCTATAAGACATTTTATTAGAAATTCTAGAATTTTGTTGTAAACATATTTTTTTCTTTTGTAAGGTTAGCACTAAGCAGCTAATACATATAACAAAAACAATGAATACTACGTCACATATTCTTTTCAACTTTCTGATTTTAGAATTGAAAAACAAATTTTTTTGAAATTTTAAAGTTTTATTTTGAGTGTACCTTCTTATTGCAAGTTTAACCAAAAATATTATAACCAAATTCTAGGCACCCTATGGGAGTGACAGTATCCCCTATTATTTCTCAAATTATCTTTTATATTACCGTTTATACAAAAATACTTGAACGATTTAATCGCCTCTGCGCCCGTAGAGGGGTTAGAGGAGTTTCTACATGCGTTTAATAACTATAACCAGTAGTAGTAACAACAGTGTTCCTTTTTTGGACACTAATTTGATTAGGAATAAAAAAAACATATTATACTTGACTGGTATAAAAAACCAACAATTTTCATTCCAATCACCCTAAAAAAACCAAAATCAACCTTGTATTAGCTTTAAAAACACGGATTGAAAGAATCTCACCCCATTTTATTACATAATAACCTAAAAAAATAGTATGACAATCTCTTAAACAATTCATGCCTTAAAAAATATTAAAAAATTAATATATAATACAGGTCCAACTGGTACTCCAACAGAGAGAAATCATGGAATAACTCCTGATATCAGTGCATTTAACTCTCAAAAAAAGTTACTATTTTTCTTTAACTTCCGTAAAAGAAATTTGAACCAAAATAACCAAGTTGCTTAAGTTTGGTCCATCGATAAAAATTGCCTTTAAGCACAACAAAATAGTAGTTAACATTTTTATTAAGTTAAAAAATAGGGATGAAGTACAAAAGACATAAAATATTCCTTGTTTCGAATGTAAAGGATATAGGGAAAACATCCAGAGTCTTAAAAGACAGAATAACTTCACACAAAAGCGACTGTAGGGTCTTCAACCTTTTTTAGTGCTAGGGCCAAAAATAGATTTCACATCGTCCGAACGGCCACAATGGTCCACGTCACTTTATCACCATATCAATAAAATAAAAAACACATAATTTCAAAGTGTAATATTCTTTATTGGTTAAAAAGTTCAGTCAAATAATGCAATTTTTGATAGTGTTTATTTTGACAAGTGTGTCGATATTTGGTTTTATTTTTGTAGTTTCAACCCGCAAACTTTCTTCCAGACGTGCGTCTGTAACTCTCGACCTTGTTTTAGACTTCACATTCTTCATACGATAAAACAGGTGCTCGCATACATATGTGCTCCCAAACAGAGACATCTTTTTCTGGGCATGTTTTCGGATTTCAGAAAACGAGTTTTGATCGACATATTTTGAATAAAAATCAAAAAGATCCATGTCGAACTTGTCTTTATCAGACAATTTCCTGGCATGTCTTGAACAGATACACTGAATGGTCGGGCAAAGAGATTGATGTAATTTTCATTATCTCTGAAGTCAGAAAACCTTGACTAGTTTTATTTTCAGAGTAAATCAGGTGATGCTACATATTTATCCACATCTATACATTCGCAACTCTTCAGTTTAGAAAAGTGCGTAAATTCTTTTTTCAACAACTGATTTTTCCATAAATCCAGTCTAGACTTAAATGCCTCCACAGTTTCCAGTAGGTTGTTGATGAGATTTTCTTTTCCTTGTAGTATGGGGTTCAAGTTATTAAGGTGCAGCGTGATATCCGTGAGAAATCCAAAGTCGCGCAGCCAGTCGGGGTTACTAAAATTGGGGAACTGGTTTTCCTTTGGTTTCCGTAAAGGACGCGGTTTCCTTCTTGAGTTCAAAAACGCGTTTTAGCATTTTGCCTTTGCTCAGCCAAGGAAAATCAGAAAAATATGTCACCTCACCATACTCGGCATTAATTTCGTGTAAAAAATTTGAATTCTCGGTGATTGAAGCCGCGTGATTTAATGTGGTTCACAGTTTTTACAACCACTTTCATCACCTCATCAATATTTGTGGATTTTGCACAAAGATTTTGTTGATGAACGATACAAGGGTAAAGCATCAAAAGAAGATCTTTCTGCTGTTTTTTCATCAAACCCACGAGCATTTCAGTTTTGCCTACCATGGATAGTGCACCGTCTGTTATAACTGCGGAAAGGTTTGTCAATCCTAATTTATATCGGCTCAGTACTGTCATCAAACACTTATAAATATCACATCTTTTTGTAGTTCCTTTAATTGGAAGTATCGGTTGAATCTGTGCTTTCGTCGAGCACAACAGAATAGTATACGAACTTCGATGCACGTTCTTTCCAGGCTGAGAGGGATTCCTGACACACCAGACAGACGGGTTTTTGATTAACACTAACGAACAAGTACAACTGAGTCCACTTTTCTTGAAATATGCGCTTTTCTTCACTAATTTTTCGTTTTCTACCCGAAGTAGAAGCCATTTTTAATGTGAAGGTAGAAGAAACGAGTTTAATTCTCCGATAAAAATGTCCACGGCAAAACTAAACTTGCGCGACTGCACGCCACAATACAGTATCAGCCTTACGCGCGTCAAAACACACTTTACTCAACTCACTATAATCACTCATCGCACAGATAGCAACGTCACTGCTAGTTGGCAATCTTTCGCTTTTATCACTTCGTTCACTCTTGGAATTAGAACTGGCCACTGCCGTGTGATGCCGGTTTTATATAGGCTGAACGCGTCAAATCTGAATCTCTCGAAATTTCGAGAAGCTATGAAACTGGACTAGTAGGTCCCTCTAGCAGTGATAAGAAAGATTAAATAGACATGCAAAGCCATCTAGTGGCCTTGTGGGTAATCGGCGAGTCCACAGAGTGGATCCCTTCTAACTAGATGGCGCTAGCGTCCTCGGAGTGTCATTCGCGGGCGCGGCGCAATACAATATTTTCTTTAGCCTCTGGGAGCCGCAAGAATTTAGAAGGCGGGCCGCGGGTTGATTACCCTTGTACTAACCAATAAGAGTACTTATTCAATTATCATGAGACACAAATGTTACGTAAGGGGATGGTAGAAATATATTTAAAAGCTAATTATATGAATAAAAAAAACGACATAGACGATATTTGTTCTATTTATGCAAACTTTCTCAACTTTAATTACTTACTTTAACGTAATTTAAATAGCTTAATCATGTCATTATAGGCTTCGTGTTGTACATTATCAAATCCATATAACAGTCTATAGTCAGTCTCCATAATCCAATATTTTTTCGTTGGCAAAAAACCTAGCCTTCAATAAAGTTTATTAATTTACTCATTTATTATTAATAACATCATACCAATAAAAAATAATGGATATATTTAAGTCTCAATTAAGCTGAAAAACAGACTATAACATTCTTGACGTAGGATTAAAAGAATTAAATAAAAAAATTTTTGCCTCGGTTCAAATACATAAATATATTTCATCGAAAACAAGAATTTCAGCCAGTATGTGCTTGTTTTTCACAAGGAGTCATAGCAATTTAGTTGCATAGCAGTGAGTAGAACTTTCTCTCTTATAAATAATGTGCATAAAAGCTAAACAAATATTTATTCTTTTCATATTGTAGCCCTGAAGAAGGTAGCAAAGATTAGCGAAAACTTTTCAAGTTAGTATACACCTACAAGTAATAACAAAAATAAACATATCAAAATATCATATATATTTAGAGAGAAATATTCAGTTGAAAACAGCCCAAAGTGATGTCTGATTAAATGTTTCTTCACAAAGAGCTGAAAATTCCATATTTTTTGGGAATTATGTTTCGCAAGCGGTTCATTTTTCACAATAAAAATAAAATATAATTTTAATAAAAGTTTTGCTCATACATTTATTTATATTTATGTGAAATATCATTTATTTTTATTTTCAATTTGAGAAACAAAATGGTAACAAATTAACGTAACGAATAAAATGGTTTTTAAATTGAAAATGCTGCTGAAAATGTCTAATTTGCATGACTACTCTGTTTTTGAGTCACATAATGAGTTTTAAATTGTATCCTTTCTTGCGACCGAAATAAAAAAAACAAGATTGGGTGAAATAAAAAGCTTAAAGCTTATAAGAATATAATTTAATTTTAATTTTATTAGCACTTGCTACACGGGTTCATGATTGTTAATTTTATGTTTATGCCCAAAATCGAATGAGAGATGATTTTCGTTGGGGGTAATAATGTTAAAATATTGCTTCTCTCGTAAAAAGAAAGTATTGTAATCATGAAAATATCTTCACGTTTCCGGATCCCTAGATGACGAAAAACATGTTTTCTCAATTCCGTCGGTGTGTCTGTCTGCTGTTTGTCTGCTTCTTCGCGGCGTAGCTAAACAACTACTTACATGATTGACTTCAAATTTTGACCAAAAAGTAAGAGTCATGTGGGGATGACCTGGTAAGATTTCGATAAAAATCCAATATGGCGACAAAAAGTGGTGGCTTAATGAAATGATACAAAAATTCTTATTAAAATACTACTTATCCAATTTATCTGAAATTTTGCAAAAAAACATTAAGTATTATGTTGGAATCAACTGGTAATACTTTGGTACGAATCCAGGATGGCGAAACAAAATGGCGGCTTAATAAAATATTTAAAAATTCAGCCTGAAAAACTTTAAATGATTGATTTCAAATTGTGTGCCATAGCTAATTGTGGTATAGGGATCAACTAGTAAAATTGTGGTACTAATTCAAGATGGCACAACAAAATAGCGGCCAAATAAAATGTTTGTAATCGTGGAAAAAATCACCCTCTCAGGTTTTACACATCTTCACATTTAAGCGTCCCTAGATGTCAAAAAACATGTTTTATTAATTCCATCGGTTCGTCTGTCAGTTCGCGACATAGATTAAATACTACTTACCCGATTGACTTCAAATTTTGACCAAAGATTAAAGGTAATTTGGGCATGGTAATATTTTGATAAAAATCCAATATGTCTGAACAATGTTAAAAAAATTTGGTAGAGTAGTGTATTATTTGGTGTTAAGATCCAATATAAAAAAACAAGTCTTTTTTTAAATTGCCGACGTTTCGGAAATTAATTTGTGAATTCTTACGACACATATATAGATCCTATATCCTGCATGATATAAAATTTGTCTTTACCTACTCCGTTAGTCCGCATATATTTCCAAGATATTATGTTTCTATGGTTTTCGTTAACGATCCTCTTATTGTTATGTTAGAGGAGGGTTAGGGTTCAGTAAAGAAACAAAAGCATTTTCTAAATTGTCGACGTCTTGCAACTCTATTGTTGCAACCTCAGGACACATAGTTGCTATATCCTGCATTAAACTCATATTATCAGTCATTACTCAGGAGACATGATTAATAATAAATGAGTAAATTAATAAACTTTATTGAAGGCTAGGTTTTTTGCCAACGAAAAAATATTGGGATTATGGAGACTGACTATAGACTGTTATATGGATTTGATAATGTACTAAACGAAGCCTGTAATGTCGTGATTAAGCTACCTAAATTACTATTACTATTTTTGTGATTGTTAAAGTTGAAAAAATTTGTAGAAATAGATCTAATATCGGTTTTTTTATTCAAATAATTAGGTTTTAAATATATTTCTATCACCTTTAGACACAGTATCTTGTTAAAATTGTCCCTCTTACGTAATATTTGTGTTTCATGATAATATAAAATAAATACTCCTATTGGTTAGTACAAGGGTTTTCAACCCGCGGCCCGCCTTCTACATCCATGCGGCTCCCAGAGGCTAAAGAAAATGTTATATTGTGCTGCGCCCGCGAATGACACTCCGAGGACGTTAGCGCCACCTAGTTAGAAGAGATCCACTATGTGGACTCGCCGACTACCCACAAGGCCACTAGATGGCATTGCATGTCTATTGAATATTTCTAATGATTCTAGAATGTGTCACTACTAGAGGGACCTACTAGTCCAGTTTCGTAGCTGCTCGAAATTTCGAGAGATTCAAAGTTGACGCGTTCGGCCTATATAAAGCCGGCATCACACGGTAGCGCCCAGTTCTAATTTAAAAGCGAACGAAGTGATACAAGCGAAAGATTGCCAACTAGCAGTGACGTTGCTACCTGTGCAATGAGTGATTATAGTGAGTTGAGTATAGTGTGTTTTGACGCGCGTAAGGCTGATGCTGTATTGTGGCGTGCAGTCCCCCAAGTTTAGTTTTGCCGTGGCCATTTCCATCGGAGAATTAAACTCGTTTCTTCTACCTTCACATTAAAGATGGCTTCTACTTCGGGTAAAAAACGAAAAATTAGCGAAGAAAAGCGCATATTTCAAGAAAAGTGGACTCAGTGGAACTTGTTCGTTAGTGTTAATCAAAAACCCGTCTGTCTGGTGTGCCAAGAATCCCCTTTGTAAGAATACAACTTAAAAAGACATTACGATACAAAGCATGCCACAAAGTTTGAGACATTGAAAGGACAATTACGGCAAAATAAAGTGAGAGCTCTAAAAAGTCAGCTTCAACAGCATGAAACCTATATTATCAGTGTTTGCCAACTCCGTTGGTTCGCAGGAATTTCCCAGATATTAACTTTCTAAACGGTTTTCGTTGACGATCTTCTTGTTGTTAGAGTGGTGTATTATTTGGGGTTAGGAAATATCTTCAGAGCAACGGAGTAGGTAAATACTGCTAATATAGGTTTCATGTAGGATATAAAATCTGTGTCCTGAGGATGCAATAACAAAGTTGAGAAACGTCGACATTTTAAAAATAGGCTTTTGTTTTTTTTACTGAATGCTAACCCCAAATAACACATTATTTCGTTCGTTAATGCAATGATGATCTAATTCAGTCAAACGACTCATTAGGCCACCATAAACTAGCAAGCCTCGTGTAGGGTAAAGGCAGGAAATGGAATCACAGAAGTAACCATTACGCTGAGACCACCACCAGCAATGAATTACATTGTTGAATTCAGGCTTTCGTTTGGAGCAATAATGATATAATATTTTTATTTTGATAAAGATTTACCATTTATCACAAAAATATCTATAAAATAAAAGCTACTAGAAAAACATTAAATATAGAATTCATCAAAACTTTATACCACCCTGGCAATTAAAGCGATAATTTAATACTGAACTATAGCTATTTCCGTTACATTAACGCTTGCGGAAGGTGTCTATTTCTACTGTATCGAATTTTGTCTATCGCCCAAAGGCCGTCTATAGATAACCATCCATATAAGAGTGCATTGCTAGTAACTTGCCTTGCCGGATATTTGAATATTCGGTTCGAGGTACCTTTTACTTTTCTTGTAAAAATCACGTTTCCGTGGGCATGTTCAATGTTCTATATGGTGTCCACTAGGTGGTAATATAAATCCCCATGATTTTGTTTTCTCATAAGTTTTGGTAGTTTTTCGGATCACGTGACATTCTGGTGCGAAAACTTATTTAAGGAGGTCCGGACTAATCAATTTTCTTTTGACTAGTGCGTTTGTCTAAAGCCTGATATGTGCAAAGTCTCCTTACAGTTGTCATTTTTTTTGTGCCGCGTAGAACCACGTGCATGTGAGAAAATGTGTTTTTACTAAGGGCCTCACAACATCTAGAGATGAGTTTTTTCCTTTTTATCTTTTTTTTAAATTACCGAGAACCTGTTTTAGAATATCTTTTGTGTCCTACAGGCCTCCAAAGTTCTACGTAACAATACTTTACGATTGTTTCCTGGTCGATCCTGTTGCCGTTGACCTTATGTGAACATTTAGCAGTAGTTAGAACTCCACGTGGGGGTCCTGTTCGTGTTCACGTGTGTGTTGCCGATGCAATGCTGATCGGAGATCAGTTTTAGAGCTGCCTGATGCTTCGCCAGAGTCCTCTTCAATTTGAGGAAGAGCCCTGGTACCTCGCCTGTTTTTTTAGAAGCATACCTAGTGCCTCAGAGGGACTCTATCTGTCATACAGAGGAAACAAGTACGCCTCCCTACTTCGTCCTACAGGAGCGCATGGTGGGAAGAGAACAAAAAAGGCATATCAGTAATTTTTTTTTAATTTCTTTATTACGACCGTAATCTTATTTTAATTTTTAGCATTTATGAAAACATATTTAAAACTTAGCTCCCGGAATACCAGCAGACAGGTAAATGAGCGTTTATACATATGATGGTGCCATTTTGAATATTTACACATATTTTTTTTTGTCTTACTCCTAAGTATTGTAATCGTGAAAAAATCACACTCCGAGATTTTTTCGGATCTTTACGTTTTAGGGTCCTTAGATAACGAAAAACATGTTTTCTCGATTCCGTTGGTCTGTCTGTCTGTCTATCGGTCTGACTGTTCGCGGGATAGCTAAAAAACAACTTACCCGATGAACTTCAAATTTGGGCCAAAAATTAAGGGTCATATGGGGATGACCTGGTAACATTTTGGTAAAAAACCAATATGGCAAAACAAAATGACGGCCTATTGAAATGTTAAAAAAATTATTACTAAGAAAGTGCTTGTCCAATTTATCTCAAATTTTGCACAATCAAATATTATGTAAAAATCAACTGGTAAACTTTTGGTACGAATATGGCGAAGCAAAATGGGGCTTGATAAAATATTTAAAAATTCAGCCTGACAAAAGTACTTAATGAACTTATTTCAAACTTTGTGTCATAATAAATTGTACTGTAGAGATGAACTAGTAAAAATGTGGTACTAATTCAAGTCAAAAATCACCCTTTCACGTTTTACATATATTCGCGTTTTGGCGTCTCTAGATGGCAAAAAATATGTTTGATCAAGTCGGTCTATCCGTCTGTCGGTTTGTCTGTCTGTCTGTCAGTTCGCGATATAGCTTAAAAACAACTTAGATTGACTTCAAATTTTAGTGAAAAATTAAAATTAAAATTCAACATCAGTTCGATTTGACCTGCTATCGGTATCGGAAGTGCGACCTTGACTGCGAATAAAGCGATAAGCGTGTTCCGGAGTTCCGTATTTGTGCTGTGTTAAACCAATTTTGGATTATTAATTTATAATTGAATAGGATCTATACTACTGTGAGTTGTATCTTTTCTAATTTAAATTTCACGCTCCCTTCATGTGTGTAACATGACAGGGGGCAACTACGGTGAAAGGGGAGGTAAACCCCCCGATAAACAGAACATTAAGGTTGTGGATCTAACTTATAATGAAAATCATATGGAAGTATCTTCTAATGATATCGTAAACAGTAGACAAAGAAATTTATCATCGTCCAGCTACACGGAAAAACAAATCTCTGATGTTGTTAATAGAATCGATTTAAGCAATAGATACAGGCGTGATAGTATTGGGCCTTTTTCAGTATTTATCGAACATAAATATCTTAATTTTGGTAAGCTTCATCCGCTTAAAATTAGTGAAAAACTTTTCGATCTAGGTGGGGATGAAAAATATATTAATTATCTCAACACTGTAGGGCGTAACAGGGTACAAGTTTTTTGTAAATCCGCTGAAGGGGCAAATAAAATTGTAGTAAACAAGATTTTTGACGAAAATAACCTTATTGCATATATCCCTACCCATTTGACCCAAAAAAAGGGGCTTGTGCGCGGAGTAGATACGAGTTTCTCGGAAGAAAATCTACTTAAAATTATAGATTCACCAATACCTATAAAATCAGTAAAAAGGAGATACAAGATAGTATCTGATAAAGATGGCAAGTCAATAAAAGTGCCCCGTCAACAAATTATAATCACTTTCGATAAATTAGAACTTCCTCAATATATACATATTTATAGATTACGACATGAGGTTGACATTTGGTATTCTCCTGTCACACAATGTTTCAACTGCTTAAAGTTTGGTCATACAGCTATACAACGTAAAAGCAAAAAACGTTGCCGTAATTGTTCTATGCCTCTGAATGAAGACAACCCTTGTGTTAATTGTGATATATCTTGTATCCACTGTCAATCTAGTACCCATAACTCTACTAGTAAAAAATGTCCTAGATATAATAGTCAAAAAAAAATTAAAGAAGCAATGGCAAACCTGAATTTATCTTTCAAAGAAGCTGAAAAAGTCGTTAATCTACCTTCCTATGCAAGTTTAGTCAGTAAAAATAAGTTTATGCCTCTACTCTCTGATAACTCACAGTTCCCCGCCTTATCAGCGATAAATACTCACTGTCAGAGTAATTCGCAAAGTACTCCAAAACACCACTCAAACGAAACAATAAGTTCATTCTTTCCTCAACCTAACATTAGTGCCAACTATAATGATAAAAATAAAAAACGAAAAGTTTCAGATAGAAGCCCAAATTATGAAACACCTCGCAGAGAATTTGATTGGTCCTATACAGGGTTGCCATGGATTGAAACTCAGGAAAGCATCAATAAAGACACTCAAGAAGCTTTAAAAAATAAAATTCAGGATGACCTAAAGGATAATGTCCTTTATAAGCTTAACTCTGAGAAAGATTTTAATATGGGTATAATAATGAATAACATTAGTAATATAATTGACATAACCCTACATAACATTTTTCAAAAATGGGGACCACAACACAACAACTAAAACTAATACATTGGAACGCTAGGTCCGCCTATTCTAACCACAATCTTTTAAAAAACCTTACTTCTGACACAAATTTTGATGTTGTTCTTATAAGTGAGACTTGGTATAAACCAAATTATAACATAATTTTAACAGGGTATAATATTATACGCAAAGATAGAGTCAACGGTAAAGGAGGTGTGGCTATATTTATTAAAAAATCAATTCCTTTTACAGCTTTGAATTTTGTGAATTTAAATAACAACAGAATTGAAATTTGTGGTATTAATATAAGCTATAATAATAAGTCTATTTCTATAGTATCCATATACAGGCCTCCCAATGTACAGCTTAATATTCAAGACTACGAAAATATTTTTTTGCAAGTGAATGATTATTGCATAATCGCGGGTGATTTTAATGCACATCATTCTTTATGGGGAAGTGCTAAAGAAGATTTTGCAGGCGTCACTTTAACAAATGCTTTAGAAAGTTTTCAAAATTTAATTGTTCGAAATGAAGGTCATCCTACTCGTATCAATAGATATAACAATATCGGATCCGCAATAGATTTAACAATAGTATCGTAAAATCTTCTTCCTGGTTCGACTTGGGAAGTCTTACAGGATACCTATGGATCAGATCATTTCCCTGTTCAATTAATATTGAATAAAACTACAGAAAATTGTTTTGAAACACATGATCTACCTGGTTGGATCTTAAAAAATGCCAATTGGAACGATTACAGATATAAAATCGAAGATAGGGTTAAATCTTATAATGAAATTCCGGTAGAAGCAAATGAAATTATTGAACTTGTGTGCAAAATTATTAGCGATACGGCAAATACGGTGTTCAAAAAACGAAAAATCATTAACCCAAAATTTTGTACACCCTGGTGGGATAATGAGTGTCAGTCAATATCAACGCGCCGAAAAGAGACCTTTAAAGAATTTCGCAATAGAAAAGATTTACAAAACTTTTTAGAATATAAGAAATTGGTAGCTAAAAGTAAATTGATATTTAAAAGCAAAGCCAAATTAAGTTGGAAACATTTTTGCACTAGCTTAAACTCTCAGACATCTCCTTCCATTATATGGAAGAGAGTAAATAGTATCAAAAATAGTTTGAATTATAATATTTCATCCCCTATCTCAAATGAGTTATCAGACACACTTTTAAATAAGGTCGCTCCAAGTTTTGTTTCATTAGATATTCCGGGGAAGTATTGCAACAATAATCACTTTTTAACTAAAACTATTTCAATCTCAGAGCTAGAAATTAATATTAAAAAGTCAAAAGATACTAGTCCAGGCCCTGATGAGATAACATACAGCATGTTAAACTACTTGCCAATATCTATCAAGGAACTCTTATGTCTAGCCTTTAACAATGTTATTGGCAAGGGAGACAATTTAGACATAATTAAACATTCCCTAATTATCCCTATCAATAAACCTGGAAGGCCAAATGAATTTAGGCCTATATCCTTGTCATCATGTGTGCTAAAAACTTTTGAAAGGATTCTTAAGCAGCGCTTGGAGTGGTGGTGTGAATCACAACGATTATTGTCGGACTTCCAATTTGGCTTTAGAAAAGGGAGAGGTGTTACTGATTGTTTGGCTCATTTAGTTACGGACATTCAAAATACGTACTCAATTAATGACTAATTATCTGCATTATTTTTAGACATTACAAGCGCCTATGAAAGTGTTGATCTTAACATTCTAATACAAAAGTTGATTCAACTTAATTTGCCAGAGGCGTTCGTGTATAATTTAGTTAGGCTTTTCAAAGAGCGTAGGATATCGATTAGGATAGGCCACAAAATTAGTGAATCAAGAATTGTATCGTCCGGCTTGCCTCAGGGCTCAGTGCTGAGTCCACTTCTTTTTAACTTGTACACGACTGACTTGCATAAATTGGGCCTTGAATCAACTATACTTCAATTTGCGGATGATTTTTGTATATATAGTAGTAAAAAAAAATTGAAGACTGTAAAATACACCTCAACCACATTATGTCTTTATGTAATTCCTATTTCCCTAACAGTAATTTTACTATTTCTAGTCCAAAGTCTGCAGTGGTAATTTTCTCACGACATAGAATCGCTCAAGACAATAGTATTACACTTAACGGTGCCAATGTGCCCTGGGCTCAATCTTTTAAGTATTTGGGGGTAATATTGGATCAAAAACTGACATGGAATGATCATATTAATTATATCACCGAGAAGGCAGAGAGAAGTTTAAATATACTGAGAGCAGTGGTATCTAGATCGTGGGGATCTGATCAGAAGACATCCCTAATTTTTTATAAGGCCTTTATTAGATCGATACTTGATAGTGGCTCGATATTCTACGGTTCTGCGACCAAATCGCGTCTCAAAAGAGTTGACTGTGTGCAGTTTAAAGCCCTAAGACTTGTATTAGGAGCAATGCGCTCTTTACCGGTTCAGGCCCTATTGGCAGAGTGTGATGAGCCACCCTTGTGTATTCGTCGAAAAATTCTGGCTGAAAAATTTGTCATTAAAAATATGAGAGTCCGTAGTAATACTCTTATAGTTAAAACTAGTCAGCTAAGTGTTGCAAACTTAACTATACCCTTTGGGGCTAATAAAAATAGCCCACCATTAGCCGATGCATTTACCACAACTGCAGCACATAATGATATCCTTATAAAAAATGATAATCATTTTCTGTTTGAAACACCGTGGAACATAACTCACTTGAAGCTGGAAGTGTGCATGCCTAAATATACGGATCTTACATCTTTTAATATAATCTTACTGAAAAGTTTTTTAAATAAATACCAAAATCACTATCACATTTATACAGACGGTTCCAAAAGTCAACTGGGTGTAGGTTGTGCCTTTACAGTACCCCAAATAAACATGGTCAAACAATTTAAATGAAATACAATGGCGTCAATCTATACAGCTGAAGCCTTTGCTATCCTCAAAGCATTGGAATTTGTTTATGTCAACAAAAATATGAAAAATGTTGTTTTATTGTCAGATTCTCAATCAGTCTTGTTGGCCATCAAAAACAATGAGAATTGTAAACATCCTTTAATTACAGAGATTCTGCACCTCATTTCGAAACTATATTCCATACAAGTAAACATCGTTTTTCTTTGGGTCAAAGGTCATACTGGGATAGCCGGTAACGGACAAGTGGACAAAGCTGCAAAAGAAGCTTGCAATTCTGAAACCAGTATAAGAAGTATTCCCTATTCAGATCTTTTCGCTTATATAAAAGAAACATCACTTCTGAACTGGAAACAAGAATATAAACAATACGCCCAAAATGCAGGAAATGTATATACAGAATTATACCCAGAACTTAATCAGAGACCCTTAATTTACAAAATGAATCTTCCTAGACATTTGGCTGTCTCTTATTTTCGATTTTTGGTTGGACATACAAATGTCAATAGCCACCTCTTCAAAATGAAGCTCACTAATAGCCCATCCTGTACCTGCGACAATTTGACCAATGACGATCTTAACCACCGACTGTTTAATTGCGACCATAATTCAATTGCCGTGGCATATATTATTTCTGAACTGGGTAAATTAAATTTACTTCCTATGTCTCACCTACAATTAATGAAGACTGTCATTTCGAATAGGAAAATTGCAATAATTTTTTTAGAGTATTTAAAAAGATGCAGCCTTGTTTAATAAATGCATACAAGTTTATACATTAACAGGTTAGATAGCTGCGAATCCTCTGTTTTTTTTCCTATTGTAACCTTCAACCTAACTATCCGGGCCTTCCTGTATTGTGTGTTATATTTACATAATAAAAAAGTCCTGAATTGGCCCCAGGGCGAGAAGTGTGTGACCTTGTGTAAAATTTCCTATCGTTGTATTCTGAGATTTGGGATCTTGAGTTGTTAGATTAGGATTTGGTTTCTCTTACGACTGCATTTTTTTTACTTATATCTTGAATGTTCGTGGCTAAATGGGCTCTGCTCAAAGCCAAAAAAAAAAATTAAAAAAAAAAAAAATTCAACATATCGGAACAAGATCGCGGTCCAGTGAAATGTTAAAAAAATTGTTACTAAATAATCTAATTATCAAATTTAACTCAAATTTTCGAATTTATCTCAAAATTCAAGCTTCATGTAGGAATCAACTGGTAAAATTTTGGTACGAATCCAAGATGGCGGAACAAAATAGCGGTTTAATAAAATATTTAAACATTCAGCCATAAAAAAACTACTTATTGAACTGATTTAAAATTGTGTGCCTTAATTAATTGTAGCCTAGAGATGACCTAGTAAAACTGTGGCATTAATTTAAGATGGCGGAACAGAAGGGCGGCCAATTAAAATGTTTGTAATTAAAAAAAATCACCCTCTCAGGTTCTATATATTTTCGCGTTTTAGCGTCTCTAGATACCAAAAAATATGTTTTATAAATTTCGTTGGTCTGTCTGTCAGTTCGCAGCATAGCTTAAAAAATACTCATCAGATTTACTTCAAATTTTAGTCAAAATTTAAGGCTCGTATGGGGATGACCTGGTAATATTTTGGTAAAAATTCAGTTTGCCGGAACAAGATGGTGGCCTAGTGAAACGTTAAAAAATCATTACTAAAAAAACTAATTATCCAATTTAGCAAAACCAAATGGCGGCCTAATAAAATATTTAAAAAATCGGTCTGAAAAAACTACTCATTAGATTGATTTCAAATTTTGTGCAAGCAATAAGTGTGATATAGAGATCAGCTGGTAAAGTTTTGTTATGAATTCAAGATAGCAGAACAAAATGACGGCCAAATAACATGTCAAAAAATTAACGTAAAAAATCTTCTTATTAAATGGGCTGTAAATTTTGGAGAAAAATTAAATATGATATAAGGATAAACTGATGCGAATTCAATATGACAACAAAATTGCGATGTGTGTCAATCTAAAAAATTACTTTTTGAATTCATTTTAAATTATGCCCAAAATCATGGGCATAGGTAGAAACTGGTAAAATATTGGTAGGGATCCAATATATTGACGTATAAAAATGTGTTGGAAGATTTTTTATTATGAATAAATTCTATTCTATTCTATTAGAACAAAATGGCGTCCAATAAAAGTGTTTGATAAGGCAGTATATGTATTCCTGAATAACTATGTACTGAATTAAATTGGTTCACACTTCACTATTCATAATAAAAGGAAATGTTCGGGGTAACGGAAGTATACCAATTTTTTTAATTTATTAGAGATTTACAGCTATTTGGCTCAAGTTTATATACTTATATTTTTATTCACACTTATTCGTTTTATGTAAAATCCAAGTTTCGATGTAAATCCTTTGAAACCTAAATGTATTTCCACGTCTAAAGTATAACTATACAATGTTTCTTTTATGTATCAAGAAAATTAACACATTTTTGAATATATTATTAAGCATATCTACATCAATCATGTGTATTAATTATTTATGGTAATTAACTTTTCGAACTCATCATAAACTACTACTCCGCTGGCTAAGACCACGATCGGCACTGAATTACACTGTTGAATTCTTACTTTCGTTGGGAGCCATAATTTTATAATATTTTTACGTCACAACAAGGATCATCCCTAATAATCCCATCATAATCCCTGTCTGGAATATATTCAGTCAAATGAGGATCGCGAGTTCACACTTTTTTGAGCTTACTAGGCCGCCATACATTCGCGAAACCCGTGTAGGGCAAAGACACAAAATGCAATCAAAGAGACAACCACTCCAAATAACATGTTGAATTGTGACTTTCGTGGGGAGCAACAACGTTATAATATTTTTATTTTACGGTACACCGACGTCACAAGGATATCATAATTCCTATCTGGAACTTATCCTGCAATACCACAGAGGCAATGATCCAATTCAATCAAACAGCGATCGCGATTATGCTGTTCTTTGAACTCATCAGAAACAACTACTTTACTGATTGAGACCACGACCGGCATTGAATTACCCTGTTGAATCCTAGCTTTCGTTGGGATCAATAATATTATTTTATTTCACGTTGCACCAAGGTCATTACAAGAATATAATCCCTGTCTGGAACATGTCCCGCAATGCCACAGGCTCAATGATTCAATTCAGTCAAACGCCGATCGTGATTTCGCTCTTTTTTGAGTTCAGCGGGCCGCCATAGACTAGCAAGCCCTGTGTAGGGCAAAGGACCAAAATCGAATCACAGAAATAAATACTGACTAAAACCATGACCGGCATTGAATTGCACAGTTGCATCCTGACTTTCTTTAGGAGCAACAAGTAATAATATTTTTTATTCACGTTACACCAACGTCACATCAAGGACACTATAATCAACGTCTGCAATAAGTTCTGCAATGCCGACAACAGTATGATCCATTTAAGTCAAACGACGATCGCGATTTCGTTTTTTAAAGCTCATCATGCCGCCATAGACTAGACCATTTTGTGTATTCGCCCTACCTAGGACTCCCTACTCTATAGCGGTCGCACGAGTTCTAAAAAAAGCGAAATCGCGGCATTGCAGGACAAATTTGAGACAGGTATTATAGTGTCCTTCTATGACATTGATGTAACGTGAAATAAAAATATATTAACAAATGTTTTGTGTTTTGCCGTCTTTTTTCTAAATTATTAATAGTTCCTAAAATAAAAAAATATTTTTGTTTATAAAGCTGGTTTTATTGTTTTAGAAACAATTGAAGAAATAAATACATAGCTTGATCTGAAGCGAAAAAGACCAATGAAATAGTGTATAAAAGTTTTAAGGATAAAGAAATATAAAATTTTATTTTTACGACATTAAAATTATTACAATATTATAAATTACATAAGATAAAAAAGTTTATTTCCATCTGGATCTAGGTTATTCTTATATCACTATTTGTAGGCAGCCCAAATCGTAAAGATAAAACTTTAAAGTTGGCAAACATTAAGACAATACAATTAGAAAAAAATTGGTAAATTTTCTTTACCCGGAAGTTACCTCGTTATGATTCCATTCCAATATATATGTGTTACATATACTGTCTTTCCAAATACTTTTTGTGCGCTATTTTGTTCCATCATATTGGATGTCTACCAATGTTTTACCACTTTCTTTCTACCTATGCCACATTTGACTTTTGGGCATATTTTAAAATATATTCAATAAGCAGTTTTACTATTGACACAGACCGTTATTTTGAATTCTGCAAACATACCGCCATTTTATTACGTCTTATTGAGTTCGTACCAGTTTATCCCATTATCACATTAAATTTTTCTGCAAAATTTAAAGTCATTTGAACAAAATCTTTTACGTTGATTTTTAAAATATTTTATTTGGCCGCCATTTTCTTTCGACATCTTAAATTCGTACTTTATTTTACTTTACCAGTTTATCTCTATATCACACTTAATAAATTAAACTTTTTTTGTAAACACTTTCTTAACATTGTTCCGCCATATTGGATTTTTACCAAAATATTACCAAGTCCCCATATGACCCTTAATTTGTGAATAAAATTTAAAGTCAATCTAAGTAAGTAGTAAGTAGTTTTTAAGCTATGCCGCGAACTGACAGACAGACAGACATAGCGACAGAATTAATAAAATATATTTCTTGGCATCTAGAAACGCTAAAACGTGAAGATATGTAAAACCTGAGAGGGTTATTTTTTACGATTACAAACATTTTATTTGGACGCCATTTTGTTCGCCCATCTTGAATTAGTACCACAATTTTACTAGTTGTCAAATCAAACCAGTATATTGGCCTTAATACAAATGGTTTTTTACTGTAGGTTTATTTTCATTAAGGGGTTTACGTAATATTCTTAATATAAACGAACTCGAGTTAGCATTACAGTCGTATTAGTCGAATTTTTACAGTGTTTCACATTTTATTAATTTTAAATTAAAGGGTATGTGCAAATGACGGAACTGTTTATCTAATTTTTTTTATATTCTCTTAAAATCTTTAGCGGTTTAGAGCATTTTTTCCTTTTAAAAGGCTTTATTAATCCCAAGAAGATACAAAAAAAATGTCTTATGCTAGGAATTAAAGCTACGAAAAAAATATAATACATTATTAGCTTTAACTTAAGCTTAAGTTTCAGGAATGAACCATTTTTTTTTGTTTACATCATTTTTTTTATCTAATACATATTAACCTAAATCTAAGATATATTTTTTTAATTTAGTTTTAAATAGGGATGTACTATTTATATTTCTAAATGAACCCGGAAGATTATTAAACAGTTTCAGACCATTGTGAAAAATGTATTTTAAACCTGTATTTGTGCAGAATCTTGGAAGATGCAAGTGATCATTCTGCCTGGTATAGTATGTGTGTCTCCTCTCATTTTTTTAAACTCAATAACAGATCTCTTATTTCCATGAATTATATAAAGAATTATTTTAAATTTATATATCCCCGAAATATCCATTAGTCTATTGGGCTTATACAGCAAATTGGTGGAGTAGCGTAAGGGAAGTTTAAACATTATTTTAACTACCTTGTTCTGTAAGACCTTTAATGCGGTCAACACCACACCATTAGATGTCGCCCATCCGAAGTAGCGTAAATTTATATATATATATATATATATATATATATATATATATATATATATATATATATATATATATATATATATATATAATGAGATGTGTTTTCATTCAACAGTTTTGCTGACGTTTCGCCAAAATCACATTTGGCATTTTCGAAGCTTATACATATATATATATATATATATATATATATATATATATATATATATATATATATATATATATATATATATATATATATATATATATATATATAGGAAAAATACAGCTGTTTACGAATTCTCAAACTTAACAGGTAACCAACAAATGATGCTACTTTTGTTCTGATATGTCGAAAATGTTTGTCCCAAAAGAGCCCCTCATCAGTTTATAACCCAAGGTACTTTTTTAAATTTTTATATTGAAGATCATAATTTCCGAACTTAATACGTTGATCGTTATTGGAGACACCTCTTCCAACAAACATGTACGACGACTTGTCTATATTTAAAATTAGTTTGTGGGAAGACAACCAGGTTGCCAAATCTGTAAATCACGTTTTATCAGTATTTGAATATCATTTTTGTTATTGCTGCTATACATGAGAGTTGTATCATCTGCGTACAATTTAATTTTACCCATATTCCCAAGCTTCTGCAACAATATTGAGTGGTCAACCATATAGAATGCCTTTCGCCGGTCCAGCGACACAAGAGAGCATATGCACCCTGATCAATTTTCTCTTGTAATTCTGTAATAAGAAGAATAACAGCTATCTTTGTGTCACTGAATTTACGAAAACCATACTGGCCAACTCCAAGAAAGCTGATTTTTTTAAAGTATGACTGTAGCCTAAAATTCACACAATGCTCAATAATTTTGGACCGAACAGGGAGAACTGACACCGGCGGATAGTTAGAGACTGACTGACTGTCTCCTCCTTTAAACAATGGACGCACTTTAGCCACTTTTATTTTGTCTGTTACCTACACTTTGAAATGAAAGATTGATTAGTTTACTTATAATTGGAGCACATTGCACCTTCATACACTTTACACTGTTGGAGCTGATGCCATCTAAACCACTTGTTTTAAGAGTTTCTATATCACCACTGACTTGCTTCACTTCTTAGGGAGTTGTTGGCAAAAAAAACTTCCGCTGTTTCCCCACAGGATCACTCAATGGAATATTGGATATTTTCCGAGACAGCTCAGTGCCCAAGTTGGTAAAATAATCATTGAAAGCTTGAGTTATTTGTCTTGACTGTGTCAGCTCTGCTCAATCCACATCCAAAGAATTAACGAAGCTATCATTATTCCCTTTATTGTACATAATCTCGTTAACTAGCTTCCATGTTTTTTTTTTCGTTTCCTATTACTTGACCAAATCTATTGCTGTAATACATCTTTTTCACTTTTTCAATACACTTTACCACTTTTTTGCTGTATTCTTTGTGTTTATTACTATAAAATTCATTATTAAGATCTCTTATGTTTTTTGTAATAAAGGTCCCTTCTTTTAATTAACATTAGTATTTCTTCATTAATCCACTCCTTACCTTTAATTTCCTGTATTGGTTTTACCTTTACATGGTAAGAATCGGTGAAGATAGATTCCAAATCACTGTGGAACTGAGAAACATCTCTACAAAGAACCAGCCTTTCGTTCAACAACCTAAGTCTTCGCATTGCCAGACATTCATTTCATTTTTTTTGTAACAACACCTCTGGTTTCTCGTTGGGGTCGATAACCATAGGCATAATATTACCTGTAGCCTGTGGTCTGATAAAGAGTGATTAAGATAGACTTTTAACGGTCTATTAATATTATAGATCACATGATCAATTAAAGATAGATTGTCTGACAGCCCCGTAGCATATTGAGTATTACGGCACAAGAATCCAGAAGACACCAACATTTCACTATATAGTCCAGATACATCATAATGAGCCAGCAAATTTAAGTGAATATCTCCTCTCAGAACAGATGTATGCCTTCTGAGAACAGCGCGGAAGACCGTTAAAAAGTCACTGATATTACAGTTAGGTGATCTATATATGGCTGTAATGTGTATGTCAAGGTGATGCATTTTAAGAGTTATATAATTTGATATCTCAAAGATGTGGTTACAAATATGCGAATCCCTCCACCTCTCTTATCTCGGCTGACAAAATTGCTATTAAATCCAGGTAGGTTGAAATAGCTTTCCTCTCCTGGATCAAGCCAGGTTTCTGCGACTATCAGTACATGTATTTTAATTTTAAATTGTTTTATCAAAATTTTCAATTGATCTAATTTATTTCTTAAAGATCTAATATTAAGGTACAGTATATTAAGTTTTTTATACTCAAGGTTGTTTGTTTGGTAATCATATTGCACATTAAAGATATTTATGCTATTTTCGACAATTACGTCTTAGTTTTCCACTACTGTTGAAGTAAGAAATCAATATGTTTTTCATCCTTTTTTGCTAAAACTTCTGAGTGCTTATTCCATATATATTTGTAATTTTTGCCTCTCAATTTTCTGGTATTTTGTTGCAACTCTAATCGTAGGTCCTCATTTATATAAATTTTACTATCGTCTGCTCCCAGTCCACATTTAGCAATTGTCAAGGTTTCCACTTGTTTTCTTCTTTCCAGTACCCTATCCCTTGCTGTTTTGTCCGTAAAAGTAATTAAAATGGGTTTTTCTAACTTTTATGTTGGCAAAATTCTGGTCTGATAGTTTTCTGATGAAATATTGACACCCAGTTTGTTAAGTACTTTCTGAACATCTTCATTACATGTATATTTTTCCAGTCTTCAATCCAATAACAACAACATTCCTTTCACGTTCCTGGGAGATCTCCTTATCATTTTTAAGGGTGATTTTTTTTATATCTCTTTCCAACTTTTGTATCCTCTTCTCCAAGTTTTTATTGTCTTTTTGAAGACTCTTCTTTTCTCTGCTCAACTCCCTCGAAGATGACTGCAAGTCTCCAGCGAGTCATTCTGAATGTTTAATGATTGTGCAAATGTGCTAAATCTCTCTGTCAGAAATTTCATGATGTCACTATTTGAAGGATTCTTTTTTGATGCTAAGAATTCCATCCCCCCCGTCGTCATACTGAAATCCTCATTCATAGGTGTATATTGTTGTTTGATTCTCTTCCTGGAAACTTGTGATTTTACATAACTATGGGAGTCCTCTACCTCCGACTGCTCCTCATTGCTGTCCAGAGCATAAATACTACAGGTTCTGGTTTTTCTAGTGCAGTCGTTGCAGACACATTTTTGCTTTGTTCTGCAATGTTGAATATAACTAAATTCAGTATTAAATTTTTTTTTAGAAAAACAACAATGTTTTTAAGATTTTCGCTATATATTTGTTGCCAACATGACATGTTTCGCATATACAATAACTTCTTTAGATGTTGAGGCATAACTAAAATACTACAATGTTAAAATGCAAAAGGTAAACAACAGATAACAATTATAGAGAAAACCCAGAGTTAGGTATATATTTACGACAAAAGGACGGTTTAGTGAAATAAATTTAACAAAGAAGATTTTAGTTTGTTTATTTCAAGGAATTTATGCATATTAAGTTTAATGCCCTTATTTTCGATATGCAGAATTTCAAAATTATGATTAAATAAATGATGTTCTAGTTGAAAATGATTTGCGAAGATTTTTTATTTAAAAAACTATTTTTGTGCTTTGAAATGCGTTTGTTAAACGTTCTACCTGTTTGACCTATGTACGTTTTTGGACAGTCACCGCAGGTTAACTTATAGACACCTGATGGTTTTGATTTGCTTATTTTTTCTCTATTATTTTTTATACATTTACCCAAACTATTGTCTGTCCTGTAAGCCACATTCAGAATCTGTTAACGGAATAAAGTAACGATACGTTCATCCAATATAAGTTAGAACTTTATGAAATCTATTATTTTGATCTTTAATAAAAGGATATTTTTTACTAATTTGTTGACATCAAATATATAGTGATAATCTTAAAAACATTATTGTTTTTCTAAAAAAAAATTTATCATGGATTTTTCATCACGTAACGGCCAACAGTATTCAAATTCAGTATTGGTTAGACCACAACTGTCTTTCTGAAAATACTTATTACAGTCTCTAGTGCAACTAATGCTATAGTCACTTTCCGTAATGTTTTTATGACACCATATGGTCTTCTTTGCAGGGCCCATCTTTTTTTCTGAACAACACCAATCTCGATCTCAACAAGTCCTTTAAACGCAGTAGCACTGCTACATGGACAAAACAGTTTTTGCGACTGTCGCAGCTAAAGGTCTGTCCTGTCCCCACGGAGGAAAGGGCCTAGCTTTGATCTATTGAAAACGCCTGGAGTTTTAAGCCCGTCTATTGGCAACACTGAGTGACACTAAACAACCGATGACGTCGAGGATCGGAAACAGCTAATTTCTTGGAGATTAAGGTTAGAAACCAAATAAATAAAAAAAAAGAAAGTAATTTTGTTTTCACGCCATACTAAGGAAAATACACCAATCCTAAAGTCATCAACAATTCCGGATACTCACGAAAACTTAAGTTGCTGATTTCAACTAGTACACAACACTTAATATTAAATTAACACTAGAAAAATATTAGATTTTTCACGTGCCGCAAACAGGTTATGTTAACATACACAATATTTGCACAATTGGTAAAGATATGTCTCAGTTTCTGAAAATATTTCGAAAATTGTATGTAATTGAGTTTTTTGTTATTAAGCAAAACATATAAACATTCATATATTTAACTTTGGTATTGAATTTTCGAGATGCGCTGTATTTACCCGATTTTAAATTTGGATGATTGTTTTTAATTGCTTTCATTTTTTACTATTTTATTTCAATGTTTTATGCTAGAGAAGCACATTTGGATACACAATGAGTATCTAACCTTTTACTTTTCTACAAAGCTTCATTAAAAGAAACCTTAAACTTGCATTGAGCCTATTATGTTAGGAATAATCCCTCTATTTCGCTAACACTGGGGTAATATGGAATTCTACACTACTTATATAATATTTAACTGTTATCCTGTAGCCCGTTGCAATTAATTTCACTCTAGGGCGAAACAAAGTCCAATGAAGAGATATTGAGCATTAAATTTTCAGACGAGCTTACCGAACTTGAAATTTGACTAAAAGGAATGTAAAAGATGTAGCACTCTGACTACGTTTCTCCCGGTGTAGTTAAGATATCAAAGAAAGATAATAAATATAAATAGCCCAGAGTTATTTGGCAAAATCGCTGGACTCTATGGTAAAGTTAACTGCTTTGGTTTCAATGTCCATTGCAATAATTTCGGCAATAAAAAAGCTCCTTTCATAGCCAATACTTTTCCCCGGTGCTTTTTATTTTCTTTGTCTACAATTTTATAAAAAAAGTCAACATTATTATTAGGCATTATTATTACTATTATTTTTGTATCTTTTAGTTTCGGGACAAATCATTTTCGGACAAATCATATTTCTTTCCAGGGTTTTTTGCACTGCTGTTACAGCTTTCCTTTCACAAAGGTTTAATTTTTCCAGGTAACTGACTAATCTCTTGGCAACCAGTCCGGTTGTTGACACTGTTATTGTTATCCAAGTAGCAATTTTGACCACAGATTCAAAACTGATCGATCTTGTTTTGTAATACTTTCGATACATTTACAATTTTATTGTATCTATTACACGAACACACATTTGTTTCGAAACTTAGGATTTGAGACATTTCCAATACAATGTGGATCCAAATGTTTGGATGCAATTGTATAGTAGTTATTATATATAGTGCTATTAGACTTCTCTTCGAAACCAAAAGACACATTTGTCGCGAATATTTTTTCGAACCTGTTTTAGATTTGTTGCTTAGTACTGTCATGATGTCAGATTGAACATGGGCAAAACTAAGTAATTTAAGCATATTTCAATTATCGATTTACAAGCGGAACACACCTACCGCACATTTGTAACCATTTGTTTCCATTCCCCATTTTAAATTGTGTTCATATACTGAAGTTTCCTGACGGACATTTGGGGGATAAAAATTATCTTGCCAAAAAAAGTAATGTATTTTTATATATATGAAGAGTGTTTACTATCAGAAAGAAAAATAATAAAAAAAATTTTCCTTTCCATTTTTTTAATTTTAATAATTTTTAGGTATAATTAAAATATTTGCGAAGGGTGCATTTCAAATAAAGAAGTATAACGACAAATAATCGGTAAATTGACCTTTGTTTTAAATAAATAAGTAAGTAGAAGAAAATATAACAACCTTTAATATAATATACCTATGCAAATCAACAGATAACTATTGATATATTCACGACAGTGCCATTGAAGGAAGAAAAACAAAAATATTCGTATTTTTGCCACGTGCATATATATTTTTATTCTTGTTTCTGTTTTAAATAAACAAAGTATAGGGCACGGCAAGTTTTGGATATATAAAACCTCGGAGGGTTTTTTTTTACGATTACAAACACTTTATTTGATCGCCATTTTGTTCCGCCATCTTCAATTCGTTCAGTTCATCCCTACACCACAATTAATTACAACACTCATTTGAAATCAATCCATTAAGTGGTTTTTTCAGGCTGAATTTTTAAATATTTTGCTAAACCGCAATCTTGGATTCCTACCAAAATTTTACCAGTTGATTTTTATACAACACTTGACTTTTGTGCAAAAATTGTAGTAAACTGGATAAGTAGTTTTTAAGTAATGTTTTTTACGCTATGTCTCCTTCCACGCTAACGTGAACGAACTTTCTAAATTTTGGTTCACGCGAAACCAGATGTGACGTCATTATCGTCCACGTTAACTAATATAAGCTATTTATGTTTTTCGTCGAGATGCTTGGTGGCGCAGTGGTAAGGTTCTAAGCTCGCGTCGTATAGTTTGTGGGTTCCAATCCCGACTAACATTTTTTTAAACAAAACTTATGGTTAATTAAAATCTGGATTACTTATTTTCTTAAAGTTAGGTTAGGTTGGTACTGGTTAAATTTGCTGTAAAGAAAGCGAAATTGAAAAAAAATTTTTATTACAATTACAATTTTTACCTTTTGCGAGGTAAGTAAACATATTAAACAAATAAGTAACTAAATAACATGCTTTTATTGGGCATCAAATAAAAAAAGATATAAGTAATAAAATTACCAAAATTTATTTTCAGTCAGTAAATAAATAAATAAATAATTTTTTTCTAATTTCAAACGTAATGACCTACATTTTCTAAAGTTTTAGAATATACGGAAAAAATAAAAAAAAAATAAACTATGTTCTTTGCAAAAACATGTTCTTTTCAAAATATTTAAGGTAAAATATTTAATTTTTCTTGACGTCAAAAAAGCTATATAAAAAATCGACACCTAAAGGAAACCAATGAAGTATATTCCTATCGTACTTTTTATCATCTCTTTAGAAGAAAAAATATGTTATTAAAATAAATAAATACACATTTTATAGTTCCAATTAACATTTGTATGTATATATTAAGCAATCCTTGAAATATTTTTCTAAGTGCTAATATGCATCCTACTTTCGTTTATTCATTAACGTGATGATGTTTTACCTTAAATATGTCGAAAACTCTTGTATTCTTATTATCTTCTTTATTAATCTATTTTTGCCTTTTTGGTCCTTGCGCATAATGATAATGTTATATATTTTATATTTGTTTTTATTAATTAATCTAATGAATATTTTTTGTTTTCCATTTTTCAGTTTTTTCTTATTTATTTAGGGTGGTTACTTTGGTATATTATTACATACAACCTTTTCTTTAGGATTAGAGTTCGACAAACATTTTTTCGGATACGGACACTAGTCCTTCCTGCAAATTTTCTAGTTATACAGGTTATACTGTTGCCTTATCCCTGAATAAATTCCTTGGCTTATTACCACAAACTTAAGGGAAATCTTTCTAGGATAAATTATCACTTATTTGGCGAAAATTGGCTGCTGACTGAGAATGTAGACGGGGTCCAGTGAATCGCAGGTAGTTTGGCTCTCATGAGTTCAATCATTTTTGTTAAGAGCGTCTATCACCATACCTACTGTGACAATTATTCTGTGTACTTCTAACAATATTATCTAATTACTATGTGCTTAAATTGCCTATTAAGGGTGATATCTATGTTAACTGTAAGATACTAGGAGGCCTAAAGTAAGGTTTTTTTAAAACTGCAGACGATTTTTTAACGCTAATTCTAATAGACTTTAGATATTCTTGTAGGTAATTAGAAAGAGCACAACCTCAAAAGGATAGAACAAAATGCAGTTCTCATTCATAAATTGGGGGTTCTGAAAGTCACATGAACACTTCTAAAATGTCTTGAATCCTATCTCACCACGAGGTCACAGGTAGTAAGGGTTTAAAACTTCAATTCTAGAGAAATCGAGGTGCCTTTTGGAGTTGACATCTTGGACCTTTCCTCTTTACTGTGTACATAAATGAGAGTTGTGAGTGTTGACATGTGTCTAGAGCTCTCTTGAGAGGCTTGTCGTTTGGTGCGGCTAAAACAAGATGGGATTGAATATCACAAATGTCACTCTGTAGTTTTCGGTAGAGGGCGAACTGTTAATTTTAACTATAATATCAACAATATTCCTCTTGAAACGGTTTCTTAAATCAAGGACCTTGGTATTATTCTGGATAGTCGGTTGAGTATCACACCCCACATCATATCTATTATCTCAAAATCTTTACCAATGTTAGGATTCATTAAGCACCGTCCTTATGATTTTCTAAATGTTGGTTCCATCAAACTCCTTTATTATGCATTGCCTTTATTTGGACTATAGATCTTTTGTTTGGTCACCTTGCTACAATGTTCATGTCCGGGCTCTGGAGAGAGTGCAGCACAAATGTCTTAAATACATTATATTTAAACAAAATCGACATGATGTAAATGACTCTCAATTAGAGCTCGAACTCAGTCTCAGTACCCTATAAATTCGCCGCATGCATCAAAATTTAAAATTATTTTATGACTTGCTTCACAGTAACAGTTTTTATCCTGCACTACTTAGTAAAATTCAACTTTATGTCTCACACAGACATACAGACAAGTCTCATCATTTTATACTCCTGCCCATAGGACTAATTATGGCTATAATTCATTTTTGTCAAGCACTGTCAAATTTGCTAATTTCTGTTCCCTCGCAAAATCACTCTCCAAGATTTTTTTAGATCTTTACGTTTCAGGGTTCCTAGATGACGAAAAACATGTTTTCTTAATTCCATCGGTGTGTCTGTCTGCCTGATTGTCCGTTCGCAGCGTAGCTGAAAAATTACTTATTTGATTAACTTCAAATTTTGGTCAGAAATTAAGGGTCATATGCGTATATCATGCGTCATATCACCTGGTAACATTTTGGTAAAAATCCAATATGGCTAAACAAAATAGCGTCTTAGTGAAATGTTAAAAAAAAAGTATTTTTAAAAAACTTCTCATTCAATTTGTCTCAAATTTTGCAAAAACCTTTAGTATTATGTTGAAATCACCTGGTAAAATTTTGGTACGATTCCAAGATGGTAAAAATTCAGCCTGAAAAACTGCTTAGTAGTTTAATTTCAAATGGTGTGCCATAACTAGTTGTGATACACGGATCAACTAGTAAAATAGTGGTACTAATTCAAGATGGCCGAACGAAGTGACGGCTTGATAAAATGTTTGTAGTCGTGAAAAAATCACCCACTTAGGTTTTACACATCTTTACGATTTAGCGCCACTAGATGCCAAAAAATATGTTTTAACAAATCCATCTGTCTGTCTCTCGGTCAGTTCACGGCATAGCTTAATTAAAGACTACTTACCCGACTGACTTGAAATTTTGACCAAAAATTAAGGGTCATATGGGGATGACCTGATAATATTTTTAAATCCAATGTGGCGGAACAATGTTAAAAAACTTTTGTTAGAGCAGTGTACTATTTGGTGTTAAGATCCAGTAAAAAAAACAAGTCTTTTTTTAAATTGTCGACGTTTTGCAACTTAATTGTTGCATATTCAGGACACATACAGATCCTATATCCTACATGAAGCCCATATTATCAGTCTTTACTTACTCCGTTGGTCCGCATATATTTCCCACATATGAAGTTTCTAAACGGTAACAATCCTCTTGTTGTCTTGTCTTGTCTTATTCTGTTTGATGGCGTTGCTGCTCGGCAATTGCCAGCACGATTTGGTAGGATGTCCGGATGGCGAGCTCTAGGTTCCCGAAACACCCCGAATCTTTCAAATAACTTTTTAATTTTTTAAATGCATCTTGGCTTCCACTAGGTGCCCCTTGAGAGTACTACTGGTCTCACGAGATCACCTTTTCTTTCAAGCTCTCCCCTTACCCGTCCCACTCACGCTACATAGCGGCCATTACGCTAATATTCTATGTAGAACTGCGGCAGACGAACGGGATAGAATGCAGGAATAACTAGGCCTCACACATTCACAGCGTCTGCTCCCTTTCTAGCGGGGTCGTTAGTTTCCACTCTGAACGGTTGAGCCTTCCCCCAAAATAAAGCAGCAAAACCGAACACGTCGAACCACTTATGTTATAATAATAAATATAATAATAATAATAACGCACAGGTCCGCCTTCGACGAGACGAACCGGAAGACTAATCCTCTTGTTATTATATAGAGTAGTGTATTATTTAGGGTTAGGATCCAGTAGAAAAAAACAAAAGTCTATTTTTAAATAGTCGACGTTTCGCAATTTTATTGTTGCATGCTCAGGACACATATAGATACTATATTTTTTTATGAAACCCATATTATTAGTCTTTAGCTGCACCGTTGGTCCGTAGATATTTTCTAGATATTAAGTTTCTAAATGGTTTTCATTAGCAATCATCTTGTTGTTATGTTGGAGTGGTGTATTCTTCGGAATTAAAACTTTTTGAATAGTCGACGTTTCTGAACTTTATTGTTGCGTCCTCAGGACACACATATAGATTCTATATCTTGCATGAAACCCATATTATCGGTCTTTACCCACTACGTTGATCCGTAGATATTTCCCAGATATTAAGTTTCTAAATGGTTTTCGTTATCGATCCTCTTGTTTTCATGTTAGCGCGGTGTATTATTTAAAGTTAGGATCCAGTAAAAAATACAAACCTTTGAATTGTTTCATCCTTAGGACACATGCATGAAACCCATATTATCAGTCTTTTCTTACTCAGGTGGTTCGAAATTATTTCCCACATTTAAAGTTTCTAAATGATTTTCGTTAACAATCCTTTTGTTATAATGTTAGAGTGGTGTATTATTTAGCGTTAGGATCCAGTAAAAAAAAGACGTTTTTTAAATTGTCGACTTTTCGCAACTTTATTGTTGCGTTCTCAGGACACATATAGATTAAATATCCTGCATGAAACCCATATTATCAGTCTTTATCTACTCCTACCTATTATTTGGGGTTAGAAAATATGCGCGGACCAACGGAGTAAGCAAAAACTGATAGGTTTAAATTTTACATGGAGAAACAAAATGGCGGTCAAATAATTTTTTTTTAAAACGACGTAAAAAATCTTGTTCAACTGACTTTAAATTTTGCAGAAAAGTTAAATATGAAAATGGGATAAACTGGTACGAATTCAACATGACGTATCAAAATAGCGGTATGTGTCAATGTAAAAACTATTGAATTTATTTTAAATTATGCCCAAAAGTTAAATGTGGCATAGATTGCACTGATTGAAAGAAAATGTTAAAATATTGGTAGGAATCCAATATGATGGAACAAAATGGTGCCCAATCACAATAAAAAGACAATATATGTATATATATATATATATATATATATATATATATATATATACTGTGGCTATATACTGAACTAAATTGGGTCACACTTCACTATTGCTAACAAAAAAATCTTAACGAGGGAAGTTCCGGTTAAAGAAAATTTCCGATTTTTTTAAATTGTTCCTCAATTTATAAATTATATGGATATTGTGCTAATGCCCGTTGATAAATAAATACATAAAATAATATGGAATAAAAATAAAACTATTTATGAAGACAAACCGAGGCTTAAAGGTGCAGACCAGGGCATAACTGTATAAACATAACTCTTCTGTGACTGGCTTAATTGTCTAATTGGATTATTACAACCTATCACTTATCTCCACCGTTTCAATAAAAAGAGCATGAAATGATGATAAAGTAAATTAACTGTAACGATAAAATAAATATAAAAACAAATAAGAAGCGATAACGAAAGTGTTATAGACTTCATAAATACAATTTAAAGGCGTCAAATAGCCAGCCTAGTGATCTTATATTCGCTAACGTAAATTATTATTTCAATTTTCACACCCCGTTTTTGATACACACAACGAAAGGTAAAGGAGCACAATCGGCGGCTGTACGGGCGCCCATAACGCTTGCGTGTGGCGTCGCGACGCGGATATCTCAAACCTCCGTTTTGAACTTGTAGATTCATACCGGGCGCTTAACACAACGGATTGGTTGAGCTTTAGCGTGTTGCATCTTCTCTGCATATCGCGTAGAGCGGTGAGCGCGGTTTTTCTTTCCGAAGTTTGGTGTTTGAAATACTGATTTTTTTGTTAGTTTGTGAGGTTAGGATGACAGCTTTATTTTAAGGTAAAATATTACGTCATGATATTCCTTTCTGTATTTAGTATAATTTTTTTTGTAAAGAACTTTTTTTTTTCATATTAAATTTAACTGTGTTTTCACTAATTAATTTATTTTTTATGAACACAGCCAGCCTCTTAATCTTATCTAGCGTCTCTAATATAAGATAATTTTGTTATTTAGTCATTAATAAAATATATTACAATAGTGCGGGAGCCAGGGGTTCTTAAGTATGCAAAATATGAACACCGCATTCGAATAGTGGATATAAATAAGTTAGATGGTAAATTTAATTTTGATATCACCAGAACCGAAAAGTGTGTAATTTTATTTCACACACCTACCCCAGTAAATTTTTTAGCGGTATCATAACAGTTTGTTAGTTTGAAAATTGAACATGTCTTTAATTATGTGTTTATGCCCTTTCATAATATTTAATTTTGTTATATATGGCCGGTAGAAAGTAAAATAAAAACCTTAGTACTATGATAGCTTAATATATCAAATACAACCAACACAAGTTCAATACATATGTCAAGAGAGTTGGTAAATGATATTTTCATTATATACCAAGTGTTGAAAGCTGAAGAATTCAAATGGGGAGGTATTTAGTACAAGGGGTTCGCAGTGCAGGAAACACCAGTGTTGAAGAAAGTGGTTTCAACACTAATTTTGGTGAACTCTCCAATAAATACTTTAATTGGAAATAAAATAAATTAAAAGTAGGCTTTGTTTTTTCATCCCTTTTATGATTCACCATCTTTCAAATACTGTCGCGTTGGAAATTATTTTTCATCACGCACTTTTTTCAGTCACTTGTCTCGTTGTAAATAAAAGAGTTGCAGGGTTTTTTATGAATCATGAGAATTTTTTATCAAACATGCGAAAATATTTTTGGGAATCTGTGTGTTTGTTATATTTGATGGACCAGATTTAAAAATACAAAGCTTTAAAGTTTGTGATGATGAATAGTTGCAATTATATATAGAATTTAAGCTTTTTGAAACATAGTGAGCCATGCAGAGATATGATGTTATATTATTTAAATGGAGAAAATACGACAAGAGCTCGAAATGCATACGTTTCCAAATAGGCCGACACCAGCGCTGAAAACTATGACATATGTGGTTAGACAACTACGAGAAAGAAAAAGTGTAGAAAAGAAAATTAGAATAGTTCAAACGAATAAGGAAAAAGACTTTAACATTTTTTTAATTTTGAAGGTACCAAATATTCTGTGTTATATTATACTCATAAATTATTTTTTTATAAGAAGATCCTGAGCGATCGATTTTGGACACCGCCAAGTATTTCGATAAATCATGGCATACAATTCATTCAAGTTTTAAAAACATATAAATATAGGCCTTATAAATTTCTCCCAGTTCAGGATTTAAGTGAGCCAAATATGACGGATAGAGTACGAATTATTTTTACCCACGAGTCAGTCAACCTTTAAAACAGAAGGAATTTTTAACCTCAAATATAAACAATATTGAGCATCTACAAATCCGCATCTTATTCAAAGAGTTAAGGTACAAGGACGGCAATCAGTGAATGTGTGGTGTGGTATTTGACGCAATAAAGTAATAGATCCTGAGATTTTTAATGGAAGGCTAACTGGCCAAAGATATTTGGAGTATTTAGAAAATGATATAGAGAACCAATTAGAACAGCTGCCTATTGCCACACACAACAACTGAATCTGGCATCAGGATGGTGCCCCACCCCACACAATCCTGACAGTAACCAATTTTTTAAACGATAAATATCCTCGTTGGATTTGCAGGCATGGACAAATAAGATGGCCAACAAATAGTCCAGATCTATCCGACTTGAGATATTTTTCTGGGGTTATTTAAAAAATGTAATTGATTATAACCAAGAAATGTGTAAAATTAGCGAAGTTAGAAATTTGAACCGAGATAATCCCCATTTCACACAAGAAACCCTTCATAGTAAATTTAGAAGTAATATTCGCTAGTGAATAATAAATCAAAGATGCTATGTCAACAATGACGACTAATATTTCCTTGTTTTTTAAGCTAATAAAATATGTTTTAAATAATAATATGCTTAATATTTCATACCACATTAAGTGGTTTTTTGGTATGACTAACTAAACCTTTTTGCCATGATTACCGTAACGCACATTTCCATTTAAAAAAACTGACCACCTGTCAAAATTTGACATTTTCATTAATATTTTCGCAAACCCTACAACTTTTGTATTTACGAAATTTCCGTATTTATTGAAATAAACGCTCTAGATGAGTGGCAAAATATACGGGAAAACCCTGTTCAAATAAATATGACTGAGCTATACATCTGCGGTGGATTTGACAATCCAACAAAATGTTAAATTATAAAATTATAGTTAACTTGGCTAATAATTGTTGAAAAATACGGCCAAATAATATTATGAAATGTTTGTTTTTTGGCCCTATCTTAAAGTACAAAAATATAGATTGTACTCAAACAACTTGACATTCAAGGACACTTTGGTGGATATCCCATTTTTGGCACTTTTGCGGGGTATCTTCCCGATTTTTAAAGATACAGCCCTTTTGGTTTTTGAGATATAAGGCGTTTTTGAAACTGTTGCATTTTCAGGCACCCCTCGTATCCTAGCTTTTACTAACATATCAAAGAGGCGAAAACTGCTCCTTAAATGACTTTTTCCCTAGAATTCAGTGCCGCCTTCAAAATGAATATACATGGTCATGGTTATCGGACCCTATTTTATTTTTTTAAATGGGACACCCTGTATATTATTTTTTTATTTATTGGGAATAATATGGGATTTCCAAAAATATATTCATATATGAAGTTATTTTGAAAAAGAAGCTCAAAGTTCAAGATATTTTAAAATTTTCTTTTGTGTCCAGTTATTAGATAGTAGGCTATGGTCAATTTGTTTGGAACAAAAAGCCAAATGTTAGAAACTTTGCGGTTTTGTTAGTTTTTGATTATTAATGAAATATTTTTGTTTTTTTAGTGTTTCTATTTTACTAAATGGAAAATATTCCATTGGCTCTTTATAATACTGCTTATCTTCAACAAGACGGTGCTCCAAGCTACAACTCTGCGCTTTTAAGGGCATTTTTAGACAATAGCTTTTCTCAAATATGGATTGGTCACTCGGACTTGTAGATGTAAGATATCCCCCTCGATCTCCGGATTTTTCGATTTTATATTTTTTCTTATTGGGTTTCACGCAAAATAAAATATATAAAATATAATATCAGTCTCTAGCGCAGCTTCGTGCGGTAATCAATTTAATTTTACGAAATTTGCAAAGCAGACCTATAGTTATTTTCAACGTTGTTAGAAAAATAACGAAAATGTGCCAATTTTGTATACGGGAAAATGGCCTTCATTTTGAAAACCACCTTTGAAAACTTTTTTCAAATTTTTTTTTCTCTTTTGTTTTTCCTAAGTTTTAATTAAGATAGGTATATATATATATATATATATATATATATATATATATATATATATATATACATATGTTTTGAATAAAATCCAATATAATTTCATCATAATTAAGTTAAAATGCTATAATAAATAATTCAGAGTTGAGAATTTAAACAGAATTTTTTAAAAGTATTACATCTTTAATATAATAATTACTTACATTAAATTTAATGAATGATAAAGAAAATTTTAGAAAATCTCAAATTTTGAGTTTATTTTTCAAAATAACTGCATACACGTATTACGGTCTGATGACTGAAAGTTACGAGTTTACCGCTTAAGTCGAACAGGTTACGCAGCTTATTCTTATGCGGGAATTGCATGGGATGGGTTTAACGAAAAAAATATAATAGAACAAAATTGTAAAGCTTACCAAAATCTATAAGAATGAAAATAGGTAGAATTTGTCTATCTTTTCTCGCATATTTCCGGTATATTCGTGGAAATCAAATTGTATCATCTGACCTCCGGTTTGAAGATGTTCCGCCAAGAAAATATTGCACAAAAAGCGAAATTTTGCACAAATAATAATCTACTTATCGGTATCTATCGATACAGCCATTTAATCGTTTACCTTAACTTTGCCACCTGAACTATCTTTTAGAGGGCGAGCTGCACGCCTATTTTGATTCTTGAAGTTAAAATTAAACTTAAAAAAATGTATGTGGTGGTATAAGATATAAGTGTCATACAGTTATGAACACCATCTTATGTAGAATGTACTTTCAATGTGCACGAATACCGTACAAGGATTAAATTGGTCTTCAACTATATGGTTTTGAATTTCAGTAGAGCTATCACTATTTGCGGATCTTACTAAATGGTGATAAGTATACAGAAATTAAATTATTGTTAAAAAATTTGAATGGTTAAATGTTCGTAATTCAATTTTATATTTAGTTCAAATTTTTGTTTATAGAATAAAAAATAATATTTTGCCCGAAAATCTCATAATATTTATAATTGAAAACTGTGAACAAAAAAATTTTCAAACAAGACAAAACATTTTTCACAAAAGGTCAGAAATCTTATAAAAATTTTAGAGATTATTTATAGATTGAGCTATATATGAACTCTAATTCTTAAATGTAGAATATTAGAGACGGAGCGAGGGTGTCGATGATAGCAATAGGCATTTTATCGATATGGTATCGACATATAAAATAAAAATAGCTAAATAAAAAAAGATGGTTATCCGATAGGTATTATAGAGGCGAGGACTTTTTTTGTTCTTACCTTACTTTGTTACCCTCCTTAACTCTAAACATGTCTCCTAAAACTGCTTTTATCGCAACACTTAATAGGTAGCAACAAACTAACTATAGGTTAAAATAAATATCGATAACTTAATTTTAACGACTAATTTTCACCTATCGATAGACGATAAGTAAAATCTATGATAGCTCATCCCTAGTTTACAACACTCCATTACTTTCAACTTCTTCCCTCTGCCACTATAGCACTGACTAATTTCAGGGTAAGAATTTGTATAGCGTATAGTTTTATTTTTTCTCAATATTCCCAACCATCTAAACAAATTCATTACAGAGAATACTGATAATAATAAAATTATAACAAAGTGACAACGAAGAATAATATTTATTAATAAAATACATATTAATTAGCGACATGCGGACCGAAATTACTGTTAACATGACACGACCACTTTTTTTAGTCATCTGTAATGGTAGTTGTTTGTTGTAGCAATATAAAAGCGAGGACCTTTTTTTTTAGTCAGCTGCATTTCTTTCCCGCCCCCCTCCCAACAACAATCAGGCTCCAGGTGCGCCCCTGTATGTTTTTTTTTTTCTAAATATATATTAGATGGTTTATCTTTTGTAAATATTGCGTGAATGAAAATATGAAAATGAATGCTTTTAACTTATAAATATGTTTAGTAACTAAATAGCCAAATTTTGTAAATAGTATGGCTCGTTCTAGGAAGAAAGGGAGTTTATATATACATATTTGGCAAAACACATAAAGGGTTCAATGTTTTTAAATTAGCTGATCCCTAACCTGAAATCAAATATTGCAGTTTTGAATGTAATAATACAAAATATAATTTTTTATACATTTTAATGGTAAATTATATAACGCTTTATTTAACATTCGTATAGGAGGTATACTTTTTCTGAGGTATCTTGTATAATTCCGCCAACTTAAATTTTCATCAATATACAGTCCCAAAAATTTAATGCACATATTATAATTAATATATATACATATATATATATATATATATATATATATATATATATATATATATATATATATATATATATATATTGTAAAGTTAGGTTTCTTGAACACGTAAACTATATTCTTATAAAAAATTTTTCTTGGCCATAATGTTCACAATAGAAAACATCATTGATAGTGGATAATTTTTTTAAACGTTTTGACCATTTTATGACTTTCATCAGTTATTTAAAACAAAGTAAACTGACTGCCCTGGAAGTTCAATGTTATCCGTTATAACTTTTAATTCTAAAATTCTGTGAGGATACATATATACAAACTTTAAAGGTTTGAAATAATAATCTTTTTCGGCTTACCTTAGTCTATTTAAGACAAATCACAAACCTTGTAAAATATATGTTTAAAATTTTTGTATTATCTTTCAGGAATTCTCGTTTTCTTTGATTATGTTCTGTCTGCAATATTTTGGTTTCCGAAAAATTAAATTTTTGATTGAATTGATTTTCATGTTTACTTAAGGCTATTGTATTCTTTTTGTCAAATTTGTGTCCATAATCGGCTTTGCAGATATTGTGATGTCTGGCCAATGTAGACACTTGGACAATCGGCACATGGTTTTTGGTATATAACGCGGGTTTATTTGTTTTTATTCGTTTTACTTTTTAATAAGCCAATTTTTTTTTTCAAAGATTGTAACCCTTATGACAAACAGTTATGTCTTGTTATTTGAAAATAGATTGAAATTTTTCAGAAAGCCCCTGTATATATGTGATATGAAGTGATAAAAAATTATTTTCATTTTTACTTTTTTGTTGTGTATCCGGATTGTGTATTTTCTTTATGCGTGAGTTAAAAACAGTGTTAATGAGTTTTATGGGGTAGCTATTTTGCTTACGAATTTCTTTGTCTTTTCTAATAGCCTTTTCTTGATAAATTGGGACACTTAGTTTTAGAGCTCTATCAGCTAAACTTATAACTACAGACTTTTTCTGAGAAAGGGGATGATGTGAGTGAAAGTTGAGGTATCTACCCGATTAAGTATTTTTGTGTACCACATTGTATTTATAGAATTTTGATTGTGGTACAACGTCATATCAAGAAAGTTAATTTTGTTATTTTGGTCTATTTCAACTCCACAGAGACAACATGATAGAATCATCCATGAGTATTACTTCATTATATTGCCGTGACATATTTTATCTTAGTCCTCTATATTCCTCCTTTTTTTTGACAAGATACAGGTTGCCATATGAAATACACTTTTTTTACGGAGCATGGCATTAGCTGCACAATAATGTTCGGCATCAGCTGGTCACCCAATTCAAGTTCAGTTCTCATTCGCTCTTCCTGCCACCTCGGGCAAAAAAAGGTGGTGTATTCTACACTATCGTTTACGTTCTCGCAGCAAAGACAAAATGGTGTCTCCTTTATCTTAAAACGATGAAAGTATGTCATAAAACATCCATGCCCAGTCAACATCTGCGTCAGGTAATAATTTAGGGAGCCATGCTTTCTTTTATACCATGGCAGTATATTTGGAATTAATCGTTTTCTCCAACCACTATTACTGATTATATTGGACCATCGTGGTTGCCAATTTGCCAACGAAACCTCTCGCTCGGTCATCCTAACCGTCTTGTCTTTCCATATGTCCTTTTTCTATAATGGGCACATAAATCCTCTAAAGAAATATTTTTTGGTTATTTAAAACACAAATTTCACAAAGTATCCTATAATTTGCTCAAGTGCACCCAAAACTCATTTTTCTACACTCTTCAGATCTGGTTATATTTTGTTAAAAAAGAACTACTAACATAATTCAATTAGACACCTATGATATTTGATAAAATGCTCAGATAAATTGCATGTCACATACAATATTTATTTTAAATTAAATCCCAATTTTGATTTTATAAAGTATATCGGCAATTCGTTTCAAACAAAATTGAAACCGTGTATCTTATAAAGACTAAGGGATTTATCCTTCTATTTGCTTTGCCATGAAAAATTCCAAGTTCCAAGTACTCGCATATTACTATTTCGCCGAAAAATCGTTTATCTGGATATTGGAATAGGCAGTTAATTTTTCTGAAATATCATCCTGCATTTTGCAGCAAATATGCAAATCGTAATAAAATTGCATTTGGATTGCCTTGACAGTTTTTTATTTAATCAGATTGTACAAAGCTGTTTTATTTATCATTCTATTTTGTGAATAGAAATAACATAGTATCTGCAATGCGTGTTATATATTTCAAACAATAACCATAGTAGAATAATACAGTTTTTATTGTACAAATTTTATATATTCATATATATTTAGTATCAGTTATTGTCTTGTTTGAACTTGTTACGTTCATTTATGAATAATACTCATGTCCTGTCATTTTCGTAATCAATGACGAAAATAAGACATTATTTTAATTTATTATTAGACTGGAATACGATTGTGTCAGCCGATACTCGATAGAAATCCATAATAAAATTATGTAAAATATAAAAGCACAACTATTTTTTACAAATACTTCCACTATATATGTGAGTTCTGGAGTTCTTAAAGGGTCAGTCCTAGGATTCATTCTATTTTTAGTTTATGTAAATATATTAGGAACACTAGTAAAGAATGGCTCAGTTATTTCCTACGCCAATGATACCGCAGTGATATATACGGACGATAGTTGGGAGAATGCATTCTTAAAAGCAGAACAAAGTTTTAAAGTAATTTGTAACTGGATGTATGATAATAACATTAGTCTAAATATACTAAAAACAAAATGTATAACATTTTCTTTGACCGCTGTCGATCAATGAGAAAAAAGACATTAAAATCCCAAACCCACCATGTAAATTACTAAACAATAACTGTACCTGTCCATACAAACAGAAAACTAATAAAATTTAATACTTAGGCTTATACATTGATCAGTATCTTCGCTGAAATGGACATGCTATCGAAACCTTCAACAAACTTAGACAACTTTATTAAATAAATTATTGCCAGCTTCGGAACATCTTGGATGAAAAAACAATAAAGATAATCTACAACTCACTAATAGAATCAATTTTACGGTATTGCGCAGTAATTTGGGAAGTTCTTAATGAAAATACTCTGAAAATTTTAAAAGTGTGCCAAAACAAAATTCCTAACCTGTATTTTGAATTTAATGTATTACATTTTTTAGAGGGCTATTTGTGAATGCAAGTCTTTTTTTTCTATAACCAAAATTAAATACATCTTTGGAGAACTAGAATCATCAATTAAATATTCGCTCTAAAAATTTTAATGATTTACACTTTTTCAATAAATCACGTTTAGAAAAAGATATACTATTTTTACTCCCAGGTTTCTTAAAATGCTAGCTTTAAACCTAAGGGTAAAAATTAAAAAAAAGAGAGTACAAAATGGGGTTTAAAATTATTTTCCACAACTGTGACAATTTTGAAAAGGTAATGAAATCCTGGTAAAAATATATATATATTGCTTAGATAAATTAATATTATAAATCTATTTTCTTTTTTTGAATTTCTTTTCCTTTACTCAGCCAGAACACCGATCTATTTGTTTTCGTGGTTGCTTCGCCTTTCGCTTCCTTTCATGAGCTCCCTCCTATCAAATATTTTTGTTATTTTCTAATAAAGGGTATTTTACAAAGATTTTATTTTAAAACATCTAGGTTTTAGGCCAATGAATGGTCTAGCGAACAATTTCTTTTCCGTGGTGGACAATATTACATGTATATATTTATTTATTTATTTATACTCAAAAACTATTATTATTTGTAAACCATAAAACGGTACTATACTATTGTATTATATACAGGGTGTTCGGGAACAACATTTGGAAACTCAAGGCCGTGATTCTACATGAAAAAATAATGGTAGCAAGTCATTTAAACAAATGTCAAAATATCAATGGTTAGTAAACGGCTGATTAAAGTCGCATTTTTAGTTTTAAATTTTGGGAATATTTAATTTATTTCTTTACAGATCAATTTGATATTTCACACATAAGTTTAAGGTAATGGACGCTCTAATTCAAAGGTAAAAAGTTTATTTAAGCTGCAACCAGGGGGCACTACAACTGAAAATTTATTTCTATGAAAACTTTTTTATTTTAGAAGAAATTGTCAAAATTGAGTTGCCATATTTAAGTTGATGGAATGTGCTTCAAATAATGTACTCTTACTTCAAATCGATAAACCATACCGTTTAGCCGCAAATCGATATTAAAGATTTATTCGATTAAATTATTATGATTTAAATGTCGTAGTCAAGGTACTTTTATTAATAACAGTAGAAATGAAATTTGACTTTTAGTCTACTTTTCAGTTTAAGAAACGTGTCTAAATATTCAACATAAGTAATCTATTTCTTATTTAAAAAATGTCTTATCAATATTTGAATATAGAATATCGAAACATGCACTTTTGCTATGGGACAGCAGTTGGAAATGCAGAAGAAGCACGTCGGCTTTACATACAAGCACACCCTGACCGAAATGTGCCTCTTACTCAATCATTTGTGAGTATTCATAGAAGACTTGGTGAACAAGATTCATTTACGTATCGCAAATATGACACAGAAAGAGCCAAGTCCGTTAGAACGATTGAGACAGAAGGAAGAATAACTCAAACAATAAGAAAACGCGGGTGTCAGTACACAGGAAATTACCGTTGCAGAAGGAATGGCGAAATCTACAGCTTGGGAGGTAATCAACATCTTTATGGTGATGAGGTATTACTCCTAAATATGTGTAATGCTAATTTACATAAATATGAAAATATATGGATTTTTTTCTTTGCGTGTATTTGTTTTTTCTTGGGTATTTGCGGTTCAAGAGAAAAAATGAAATTAAACAAATTTATTTAATTTTTCTTAACGTTGATGTTGCTTCTTTTTTATGTATTAAACATTTCTACCATTTCGGGGTGGTCTTCATCAGTAATTTTTTTGTCTGTAACAATAGGGAAATGGAGCTAAAAATCTTTTTTCTAGGAAGGTATTAAGATTATTAAGATATAATTACATGTGGCTAAGGATTTTTAATATTTTACATTTGAAAGACTTAGCACAAGAAGGTATTTTCGTTTTTTTCTGCTATATCCTAGTTAATTTAGACCTAATAACAATTATACGAGCACACTTAAAAACAAAAAATAGTACGTCAACATTTATAAAATTTGTACACTTAACACAGCGTGTCGAACGAAACTGATTTGGCTGAGAGAACGGCAGCGAGGTCTATAAATCCATGGTATTTTTCTTTATTGCTTATGTTTTTTTCTTCACGTTAGTTTAAAATTAGGGACAAGTTGATTCTTTTGGTTTTGATTTATAATTAAAAATTGATATTTATTTATTTTTAGAATCAAGTGAGTGCAAATTAATTTTGTTTTTATTATTGATTTATTTGTGATGGGATTTAATTTAATTTGAACTCATTTGATGAAATATTTGGCTCAGATTTTTTATATCTGTTTTGTCGTTTCTTGTATTATTTTCTTTTTTTTGGTTAATATTTTGTAAATTAAACATATGTTTACATTCTGTTTCATATTTTGTAAGTTTTGTTTTATTTTTTTATCAAACTTATTTAATCGGTTTTTAAGATATTTTGTAGTATATAGTTATAAAATACCAACATTACAACATTTTAATAGAACATGTGTAGCACTAAAAAAGAAGAGATAAAGTTTACTTAAACAAAATATTTTTCTATTAATATCATTTATACCGTATAAGACCTGCGTATGGTAAGTCAGCTGCAATTAAGTTTCACATACAACTATTTAATGCACTTAAGCAACAAAGCTTAATTCATTTATTAAATATTTACCTGTGGCTGTGGGCCATACTGTCTTAGAAAGCTGCCACATTTGTAAAGTTTGCACAAAGGCTTCTGGTGGGTTATGTACTCTAATTAAAATCTTGTGGGTACGAATTCAAAATTTACTACTGTTTCAAAGCACTGCCAATGTTTCATTTGTGAGTGGTGTTTTCCAAGAATTCGTTATGACTTTTTGTTAATATTCTTAAATTTAATTTATATGATAAGTTATTATTTGTTTGTAATATGCGTAAAATAATGTTGCTCATGAAATTAATTTTTTTAAGTTGGAATGGGTGTTTCAGAATAGAGGCTCCTCGATTTATATCCTGTGTTTATTGAATCAACTTTTTGTGTATATAGTTTGCCCCGAAAAGCGTGACAAATATCAGTTTATATTTTAAACATTATCTATATTATATTTCTATTATGATACTTGTATCTTTAAGAACAGACAACCATGAAAGAATGAAACTTGACAAAAACCTTCTCTTTTCTTTGTCATATAGGATCCAGGAAAATGTAATTGTAAAATTCGGTGCTTACTATTTATTTATTTTTTTAAACATACTATTTTTAAAAAACAGTAATGAGCAAAACAATTAATGATTAACAATAATTTATTGACACCAATTACAATGAAAAACACACAAAAATGATAAAAATCAAAACAAGCATTATAAAGTAAATGACAACCACAAAAGATATAAATAATGCCCGGCGAGTTACGGTATTTTTAAAAGCACTGAGACATGAACTGGTTAGTTCTACTTATTGAAATCGCGTTGCATTCAAAATATGGCTATGCAAGCCATATTTTAGTGTAAAAAAATAAGAAACCAGGTCGGGTTTGACGCACAGCATGTAAAGACAATTTACTTATATCAGCCTGTCATCTCCAATTCTAATGTACACAGCTGAGTTATTGCCAAACAAGGGTAACTAGGACTAAAGTAAGGTAAATATGGAAGTGTCGAAGTCTGTCTCCCTGAGTAAACTCAATTGCTATTTAAATGGATGCCTGCGACCATGTTTGCATTGGAGTGTTTTCCGCCGTTGACATTGAGAAGCAATTAGCTATGCCGAGACTGTTGCGATGAAGCGCAGCAACTTCAATGGAGGTCTTACTTATATGTTCCTTACATGTTACATATTATAACATTACAACCCCCCGCACAACCATTTTTATATGAAGTTTTACCAATAGTCTTAACACAACCTTTGCAAACCAATTTGCCCATCTCGGCTACTTTGATTAAATCAAATATTGACGTATAGCGCAAGAATTCTCCGAGTGGAAGAGTTGTTTATAATTTAATGCACCTAATGATGAACTAGTACAGACAAATAACATAAAATAAAAATGACAATGGTTGACAAACGTGAATATCATTAGACCATCCATACAGACAAATGAGAAAAAATAAAAATAACTATAAAGTGGTCAAATTTCATCTTTTATTTTTATTTTATCTGAAAATAGAACTGCGCAAGTAGCTATTCATTCACACAGGGCTGACAGAGGCGTATTTGACTGGCAAAACGGTCAGTCAGGACGCATTTGAAAGTATATCTTAGGTCATGGTAATTTTTATTTTATTTTTATTTGTTGAATGAAACACTGAAACTAGTTCACTAAGTTATAACATTTCTTATTTTATATTTAATTCTATTTTATGTTATTTGTCTGTATAAATCCAGCTTGAGCTTTTGTGCAAATTTCTATATACTTTTGATAAACATAAACAGCTACGACTGAACACAAATTCGTTTTATGTTCAGTCGTAAGTTCAATAATTTCTCTCGAATTACACAGCACGTCCAGTGTGCCATTAACAGACGCCGACGGGCCACTTTCATTCCTAATAGCAGCGGAAAGTCCTAAACAGTTATATATTTTTAGTTAATTTTGGCATTTGAAATTCAAAAGCACGACACATACGACGTGTAAGGCTAGGGTTGTTGAAGATTTCGTACATACCAGGATCTTTTAAATAGTAAGAGATAGAAAGAAGTTTAAACTGGAGCAAATATATGTAGTCCAGAGTTGATTTAGGTGCTAAAATGTAACATTTTAATACATTTTAAATTTTTTATTTCAACAAAATTTTGTCTTATTTAAAAAGATAGTCTAAGTCTGGTTTCCAAAATATAACGATTGTCCATTTGCGGAATTGTTTATTCCAAGCATTTAATTTCTTAAAACCAAAGATGTATCATATTTAATAATTGGAGGAGAACAGCGGATTTAGAATTTTCTTATAAGACTTAATATGTTAAATCAATATATAATGAACTATTTTAAAAATAGTGAATATTTTTTAGAGGTTGCCTTCTTGTAAAAAAAAAGCGAAATGAAATAATCTATCTATTTAGAACATAAGTTAATGATAAGTTCCTAAAATCGAAATTTATCTGAAATTTAAGACTATTATTTTTTGGAAAGTCGTAATAAAAACTTTGAGTTACCTTAGAATATCGTCTTAATTAGGTTCAAGAAAGAATATATTTCGCTTTTGGTTCGTTTTTGGTTTTTCCCGAACAAAACTACCAAACGACTTCAAATTTTGTAAATACCATAAAAATCAGATTCCCTTTGCACAAATATGTCTTTATTTAAACTTATTATAATAATAAAAGTCTAAGTCAAGTGCATCAAATTGTGTATAGCCCGTATATCTGATTTTGACTCTCTACCTGTGGTATTTGTCATCATTGAGCAGACTTCTATTCAGCGAACATATAATATACAAAATGTTGCAACTTAGTCATTCTAATGGATTCTGTTATATAAAAACACAACGTTTTCGACTAGCTAGCCTTCATCAATGCTAGCTACAAATAAAACCCTTCAATTATAAAGATGGTGGACAAGGCCAAAAAGCCAAAAAGATAAGAAAAAGTTGAATCAAACGGTATACTTCCTTCTCAGCGGACAGGCAGAAAAATACACAGTTCTAAAATCAATGTTGTAACAAAGACAAAACAAAAGTTGACAAACATCAAATTACGTTTTAAAACATTTTTATTTGTTGTTTAGGAAGCAGCCATATTTTAAGTAGGTATGACGAAACAAAGGAATGGGTGAATTTCTTTAAAGAAAGCAAAAATAAAATTGACATTCGACGGGGTTGCCAAATTTACATGGAATTAAAGCAACTACAACTGTTCAAAAAAGTATGGTAATATTTAAATCCGTACGTATAATAGACGAATTGTTAAAATTTATTTAGTTATTTTAATAAATATGACCAAGATAGAGATCTAAATATAGAATAAATTGTAAACTTGTGAAAACAGAAAAACAAGCAATATAAATTGATTACAAATCTGATTGGAAACCCCGGTGTGACGTCATAGCGAGAGAAACAACTGCTCAAAGATAAGCAGTTGAAGACTGACATGTCAACCTTGATTGAAGGGGCCTTTTAACTAGTATAAGTAAATCCATTCAAAATAAAGGATTGAAAAGGTTCAAAAACATGTGAAATTACACATAAGCTACACCAATTGTGAGAAACAACATAAATGTTTGGATGTGATTTAAAAATAAGACTAATAGTTGTCTAATACTGTTTAAACGAAAAGCAGCATTAGTAATGGCTGGAAAAAAATAAATCAATAAAAAATTACTTTCAAACAATTGGGAGTAATGAGGTACAAATGCATTGTTACTAACCCTAACATACATTTGAAATGAAATTCTAACAAAACTAGAACTATGAGAAACCAAAGCAAGTCCCTAAGATGAGATAGACAAAGGAACTAGCTGAACAAAAATATGTTATGATTTAATGAGTACCTACATAAAATTAATAAATGTCAATAAAATATTTTGAAAGAATGTTGGCTAGTAAATTCAATCAAAAGGTTTGAAAATTACTAGCAAAAATGTGAATTTAACTGACCTTCTATACAAGAATAACCTGTGGCCAATAACTAAAATTAAATAAATAACAGAAATCTTTAAATAAAAAGGAGGGGGTTCAATAATCTTTGTAAAAACTGGGAATTATTAGCAAATATTTTAATTAGCTGTAAACTGTTATTATTGTAACCAATAAGTTTTCAAAACAATATAGGAACATCTAACACCAAAAACCTGATATTGTATTAGTTCTTTGTGCAGAAAGATTTATGAATACTTCTTGGAAAGAGGGGGGTGGGGGGCGTAAGAAAAGAAACAGAGTAGGTTCGTGATAAGTATTATCCGAGGAGTGATGAAGTGAGCAAGAATATTGAGTAAACTATAATTTTTACTTAGAAACAAGAAGGCTGTTAAGGAAATTTTTCACAAAATTAAATGAAACTCTCACCCGAAAATTCGTTTTTTATAAGACCTTATTAATCACTTAAATTGATGTTGGATTTGATTTGGTTTTAACAATTTTTATTTAATTACCTATCTGCAGATATATTTGTGAGATACGCCATTGCTTTCTGATGGTCAAATTCTTGTAGAAAATGTAATACAAAATATAGGTTAAAAATTAGTTGATGATGAATCTCTAAAAACAAAATGTGCTAATTCTATTTTAGAATGCGTCTTCAATTAAGGTGGTCAAGTAAAGTGAATAAACATGTACTTAACACAAAGCATATTTAAACGTTATTTTAATGTAGAGGTTACTGCATATAAAATATGTATGAAAATATATAATTTTTAAATATTTACTATTCAAAAAATATGGAACTGCATTTATCGTCAATATACATATCTGTACATTGTAACTTGCCATAGCGTTTTACGTGACACTGGATTTACCTGGGGCTCCAAAACGTGCTCAAAATTATCGTATTTATCCATGCATATAGCCAAGATAAAATATTCAACAACAAATAAGTTATAGTAATTACCCTAAACCGAGGAATATAAACACAAAAATATTTCAAAATGAACTTAAATTAAAAACGTATTTTAGCAATTATTTATCCTGTTGCGGATTTCAAGTTTCTAATTCAGATCTATCGTATATTAATGCACATGGAGGTGCGGAAATGCGTTTTAATTCATATTTAAATGAAGGGGTTAATTATGCTTTACAATTTTTGGTAATCACCACTTTTTATGTCCGTCAACATGTCAAGGTTTAACTTTGTCAGAGATAAAAAGTGGTGATTAGCCAAACATTGTAAAGCATAATTAACCCCTCCATTTAAAAATGAAAAACGGATAGAGATAATTTTTTTGTTAAATCATATTATGACTTACTTTTATCAAAAGAACTGATTTTAGTTCACCTGTGTGATAGATAACCGACCTTGATATTATCCTTACAAAATGGTAACTTTTATAAAAAATTCTATCCATCTTGAATATCACTTCCATTTTTTTAGCAAATATGTATGAGCAAACTATTATCAAGATTCGTTTAAGACACTGAATACCGTAATATTTTACAAACAAAAACCGAGAACAGTATTTTTTTTTTCAAAATGTTAATTATCAAAGTTCCAATTTTAGATAAGAGATCGAACCATATTCAAGAGGTGAATCAATAATTTTAAAAACGCTATCAACAGCATATTCAGTTATTTTCCCATAAACAACGCCTTTTAAATGATCCTAAACAAAATAATTCAAACAGATAGTAAACGAGATCTCGAGGGACATTTTATTGAATCATTGGTGTTAATCCATCGATTTGCTGCACGACTAATTTAAATAATTTGCAACGATAGATGCATTGTGGACGAGATTTCTATTCCAATGAAACCAATTTTTTTTTTAGTGAACTATGCAGGGATAATGGATTTTTTTCGAAGCACAAAACTAATGGTTGAGTAGTATCTTTATAAAAATCGGTAAATTTTCTTTACCCGGAACTTCCCTCGTTGTAAGTCTTTCCTTTCATTAGGAGTAGTAAAGTGTACCCCAATTTAGTTCCGCACATAGTCATTTAGTATACTTCCACCATATGAGGATCGTTCCAATATTGTACCAATTTCTACCTAGGCCACAATTATTTTTTGGGCATGATTTAAAAATGAGTTGATTTTTTTACATTTTACATTCGTACCAGTTAATCCCTGTATCATATTAAATTCTGCTACAAGAGGTTTTTTTAGACATTTTATTTGGCGGCCATTTCGTTCGTCCGTCTTGAATTCGTACCACACTTTTAACACTTAATCCTTATATTACACTTAATATATATCCAAAATTTTGTTAAATTAATTTTTTTTTTAATTTATTAGGCCGCCATATTGTCCGATGTGGTTCTTGGCTTTGTGTGCAAAATTTGAGATAAATTAGATAATTTGTTTTTTAGTAATAACTTTTTTAACAATTCTCTAGGCCGCCATTTTGCTCCGTCATATTGAATATTTACTAAAGTAGGTCATCCCCACATAAACTTTAATTTTTGTTCAAAATTTGAAATCAATCGAATAAGTAGTTCTTAGCTACGACGCGAACTGACAGACAGGCAGACCGCCGACAGACAGTCAAATCGAATTGAGAAAACATATTGTTTGGCATTTAGGGACGCTAAAACGTAAGTATATGTAAATCCTGCAATTTTTATCACTATTACAAACATTTCATTTGGTCGCCATTTTGTTCCGTCATCTTGATTTCGTACCACAATTTTATCAGTTGAAATCAATCTATTAAGTAGTTTTTTTTTTAGGCTGAATTTTTAAATATTTTATTAACCCGACATTTTATTTAGCCATCTTGGATTCGTACCAAAATTTTACTAGTTGATTACTAACACTTGAATTTTGTATACAATTTGAGGCAAACTGAGTAAGTAGATTTCCAGTAATCATTTTTCAACATTTGTCTAGGCCATTCACTGCACCATTACAGTGCTCAATAAGTAGTAAAAAAAGGCACACCGCCTTTTTGTTACGTCATTTTGAATTCGTACCAGTTTATCCCTATATCACAATAATTTTTCTGCAAAATTTAAAGTCAATTGAATAAGTGTTAAGAAAAATATTTGGCCGCCATATTGAATTTTCATCAAAATATTAGTAGCTCATCCCCATATGACCCTTAATTTCTGACCAAGATTTGAAGTCAATCGGGTAAGTAGTTTTTTAGCAATGCCGCGAAAAGACAGACAGAAAGTCAGACAGACTGACAGACAGACAGACCGGCGGAACTTAGAAATCACGTTTTTCGGCGTCTAGGGACCGTATAACGTGAAGATTTGAAAACTCTCGGAGGGTGATTTTTTTCACGATTACAATGTAGTACAAATGTAGATTAATGAGTTCAGCCAAAGCCCGATTATATATTAAATATATTCATTTTCAATTGAAAATCATCTAAATTGAACAGGTTGAATTTGAAAAATTGTTAATTATTATAATTAATACTCCTTCAACAATCAATGATTACCTCAACTTTCCCAGTATACCCACTGTTGATGGGGAAATAAAAATGACCTGGAATCAATCACTTATTAGCATAACAGACTTCACTACGTTAGGTAATAAAATTATTCTATTCAAATACCTATGAAGGCACAGGACAATTTTATCTTACTTTACATTCATAATTCTCTTGAAAAGCCCATCTTTAGGCATCTTCTATAAACCAAATTAAAACACTGCGTGTAGTAGAAGTGCCTGGTACAATCGCATGAGTAACATCGGAAAGTAATTCCAACACGGTCTAAGCCCAAGATCCAGGATTTCTATATTGATTAATTAACTCAAATCGTGAAAACTTTTTAGCTTTAAGAAATTTACTATGAAGGTCAAGCTTAAAGTTTTCAACTCCTAAACCTACGTAAAAAGGTTATACGTCCCACTGTGGGTTATTGTTCTTAAAGTTTTGAAAGAATCATGCTAAATAATATTGTATAAAAAGCACCATATATATCTATACATATTTATAGTGAATTAACAATAAAAATTACAAAAAATAAAATGATGCGAAATCAGATTACCTAGGCATGAAGCTTAATTATTGTTTTTTTTTCAAGTAAAGTCAGAGGTAAAATCTTTCAACTTTTATATCCAAAGGATCTTTAAAGCAAATGCTGTGAGGTGATATTGGTAAAAAGGGGATATTTAAACTCGGACTTTTTTGTTCAGAGATATGGTCGTTTATTAAGACTTAACATTCGTCATCTTGGATTGGTCGGCCTTATTATTAGCTACCACAAAGACAGTTCTGTCTTTTTGGCATCTCAAGAAAAACCGTTACTCCCAAATTATAGCTTTTATTTAATTTTGAACTAAAAAGATAGTTATATTTCCACGAAAAAAAAATTTGTTTTTAGTTTCTGTAACAACTGTGCTAGAGTAATATACTACAAGCATAATAATGATGGATAATTATAAAGTTTCTTTTTCTTACTTATAGGGTATTGCAAAAATTATCTAAACCTAGTTATATTTATTGCACCTACTGGTGATAAAAAAAGGTGTTTGAGGTAGATACAATGTTCGGAATTTTTTTGGTATTAATGGGATTTTGCAATGTCAGTGGTATTACGAGCACGGCACACATATTTAAAACCGCGACATCAAAAACAGGATAGTTCCATGAATAAGCAGATTTAGTAAATTACAAACAATGTATCGTTTCTGTACCTGCTTTCTTTAATTGAGTATTTTAAGAACCATTTTATGTTTGTTAAATTTTATTTGCGAAATTAATTATTTTATCTGAAAAAGAAATCAAATTAATATTAATAACCTTTAATTTTCTCAAAGGTTGTCTACAACCATGTTTATTATATTATTGTAGAAATTCGACTTATTGAGCACGACACTGTTTTTGATATATTCAATGACCTTAGTGGAATTTAAGTTTATTAGTTTATTAGAATTTTGGATGGACACCTTATAAAGTACAAATTAATTTTATCGAATGAGAGAGGTCTTTTGTCATTGTTTTTTGTTGCTCTAAGGTTATTTATTTTTGGGGGCCAGGATATATAATTGCATTGCATTATAATTTTAATATATATATATATATATATATATATATATATATATATATATATATATATATATATATATATATATACTTATATATATTAAAACGTTACTGTATATAGCTGAGTGCTTACAATTTTTTTTGTTAATTCTATTATAGTCACTTCTGCTTCAAATAGTTACATAATTTACCTTAATGTAACTGAGTATATTTATTAAACTAACGCTTACAAATTTTGTCTATTCCGCTAATGTCATTTTGCATAATTTTGTGTTTTATCATTGAGCAGCTAGATAAGGCCGAGTCCTTTTATATCTATGATAAATTTAATCCGTATTGAAATTTAACAGAGAATACTTTCGTTATTTGATCGGATAAATTTAAAGTTGGTATAGCTAGAACCTTTTCTTGTGATTCATTCTGTCGTTGTTGATATTACATATATTATTACATACTGTAGATTCTCAGGTAATAGATCTGAGTGTCTTTAAAGTTAGTTTGTTTCTTTTGTGTTTATCTTTTGCCTTTTCAAGTTATGTTAATTAGTAATTATAATTAATGTCTAAATTATCTCTGGTTCGTAGAACTAAATTACAGAACAGTGTATTGATCTATTATCTTTACATTCCTTCTTTCGGTATGTCCAACTACTAAAGTTGTTTGCGCCCATAAAATTGTAAAAATCAATACGAACCTATAAATGGCCCCCGGCTAGCCTAATTAAGTAGCCGTCGTAACTAATGTAAAAAATTAATAATTAATTTTCTAATCTAACAACATCTAACTAAAATAAACTAATAAACTAAAGCAAGTCACTCAATCAATAAATAATATTTTTTTTTTTAATTAATTTTTTATTTTTATTTTTTTTAATTTATTACAGTATTTGCATAAACATAATGACAAAGAGACCCAATATTTTGATTATTAATAATAATTAAAACAAACATGTACTGCAAGTAATGAGCGTAATATTAGCAATAATAATATTTTTAACCTATTTGTATAAAAATCCTTTAACTGAAAACAAAAATTAAAATCTGCTCTTACAGCGGGTATATTTAATAACAAACGTTATTAAATATACATACATACGTTACATTATTCATGCAAAACGTATGGTACCTAAGCTTGTTTACTTTTGTGATGTTCTTACTTACATATTAATAAAATATTTGGACTTACCCATGAAACGAAAGGTTGGTAGTTAGATAGCCCAAATTTTTGCATTTACGTACCATAACGCCTAAGATCTCACACAAAAATTATCAAAAAAACAACCCACTGCTTTGTTCGGTTTACGATTTAACGTGTACTCTTCGATTTATATAAATGCGGCGATGTTGTCAGTTTTTAACCAACCGAATTGCGTGATATTTTAAAAATAGAATTTTTGAATAACATTTGGGAAAAAATTTCAACCTTTCTTTGTTTCTTGAACAAAACTTATTTTTTTCTGTATTCAATTACACCCAACTAACTAACAAATATCTATTAAAGAATTTGGTTGGCTCACAAATAAAAATCTGCATTATTTGTTACATAATTTTAATTTATAGGCATATACAATGAACATACAAAATACAGATAACAATATATTGTTGGTTCAACAAAAGGAATTAAATAATACATTTTTATCATTGAATCTAAAGTTTAGATGGTCATTTTGCGCTTCTTATTATGCTGCCTTTTGAAAGCCGCCTCTAGGGCATCTTTCGTATTAGTCCAGCAGTAGTCGGCTAACATCTCACAGTTCCATTTTCCCTAATACCTTCTTTCTATGTTTAAAATATCCTGGCTGAACCTTCCACCGTGCTCGTCACTTACAGCACCGCAATTTTCCAGAAAGTAATCCAGATGAGAATTCAACGACATATTGCATCCTAGGTTTTGGTAACACAAAAAAAGTTGTGCAATCAGGTCTTATACATATATATTACAGAGGTTATTATGTCGATACCAGAACCACATTACAAAGTAAGTTTAATAATATTAGCAAGTATAAATTTTGTTCAGACATTTATTATATTTATTACCAAACAAGTAATAATTTTGACAATATATGATTACCTATAGGTATTTGCATTCTTTTTATAGACCTAGATTTGTGTGACAAAGTTCAAACATTAGTTTTATTTTGTATGACAGTTTACTTGGCGGACTGTTACCGGCGTTTTTAAGTATATAAAATGAAAAAGTCCGTTTCGTGCGTTAGTTGGTAGGGGCATTAGAGTCTACTCCTAGAGAAACGGATTATCAACACTTTTAGTGGATTTTTTGAAGTGAATATTTTCTTAACAACAAGAGATATTAATATGAGGTTTTCACAGATCTGTTACAAATGGTATTGGGAACAGACCGCTTTAAGCAAAAATCTTGCTTATAGTCAAAAATTAAAGATAGAGGAATGCTGTTTTTGCGGCACTGTGCAACTTTTTCGTGAAACGAAAAATGCCTTAAACCAAATTTGCATGACCTTATTCCTTTTAGAAACACAGGGCGTAATTGAAAATTTGCACTTTCCAAGCACCTTACGTGTCTTAGTTGTAATACAAACTAAGGAAAAAGTAAAATCGAATTATTATAGAGTTTTTTTACGTAGAATGCAGTAGCGTAGTTTTAGTAGTAGTAGTAGTTTTTTTTCTAGGGGCCTCAAATATTAAAACTTATATTTTTTAATGGAACAACCTGAATATTTTAGAGCAGCTAAAAACACATCCACTCACAATTTTCAAAAATGTATAAAACTTAATATTTATTTTTCATAATAAGCCCGCAATTTAAAATAATTAACAAAATAACAATTTTATAATTTGGTTGTGGTTATAATTCTGGATATTTAAAAAAATCCCCTTATTTAAACTATAGGAACTGTTCAAAACGTTGGCGTTTTCTCGAGTGATATTTTTTTTTATTATTATTATTTATTTCTCTTTGGGACACATACAGGTTTAGCCCACAAAATTGTGTCCACTATTTACATGTTAAATTAATCGTTAGCATACACCTAAAACTATACAGCTACATATTATAATCTATTACTTAACATATTGTACAATATAATCAATACAGGAAAAAAAAACTTATGTTTTAATATCCATTTAGAAAATCGGCCTTTAAAGCTTTTTTAATGTGACATACAGAACAAATCAATGTTATCGCAGTGAACATTTGCAGAGTTTAACATTCTAGATATAGGAGAGTTTGCACAGCTATTAGTACTTTTTCAAGCACTGGAAACAGAACTCAGCGTAAAAATTGAAAAATAATAAATTAACATTAAAAATATACCTGAATGATTAGTGTCCGCACTTTGCCCATAATTCCTAGATGTGACGTGAAAGAAAACATTTCACAACAAAAATATATACACACACGAAAAACAGTTCTCTAATCAAAACGTAATAAGACACGTGTGGTCAATAAAGTGCTGATTTGTGCTTGCTCCCTTGGAAAAAAGACAGTTTTTTTTAATTTTTTTTCTCCAATTGGTTTTACGGTGATATTAAGAGTTCCAACTAGATGTTATTATATTAGACTGTCCTGAATTTTTAGCGAGCAAAGTTCAGACGCAATTACACTTTTATTTGTATAGTACAAAAGAAAACATTAAAAGTAAAAGTAAATGTTTGTATACTTATTGAATAGTCACAACTGTAGTTGATAGGTAAAACAAGACAAAAGCAAACAAAACTTGAAGTTTAGTTATTTAAATATACAACTATTAAAACGAATTACAGAAAAAATACGAACATAAAAAACAAATAATATTATATGATGTTTTGTTTTTATGCCCGTTTTTTTTATATATAGCAAAACATCATTATATAATATTATTTGTTTTTTATGTTCGTATTTTTTCTGTAATTCGTTTTAAAAAGGGAAAAAAGGGAATGGATAATAGCAAAACATCATATAATATTATTTGTTTTTTATGTGCGTATTTTTTCTGTAACTCGTTTTAATAATTGTATATTTCAAGTTTTGTTTGCTTTTATCTTGTTTTAACTATTATCTACACTTGTAACTATTGAATAAGTATACAAACATTTACTTTTACTTTTAATGTTTTCGTTTGTAATATACAAATAAAAGTGTAATTGTGTCTGAACTTTGCTCGCTAAAAATTCAGGTACAGTCTAATATAATAACATCTCTTAATATCACCGTAAAACCAATTGGAGAAAAAAAAAACTGTCTCTTTTCGAACGGAACTCGCACAAATCAGTACTTTATTGACCACACGTAGCCTTATTATGTTTTGATTAGAGAACTGTTTCTCGTGTGTGTGTGTTTTTGTTGTGAAATGTTTTCCTTCACGTCACATCTAGGAATTATGGGCAAAGTGCGGACCCAACAACACTAACAATTCAGGTATATTTTTAATGTTAATTTATTATTTTTAAGATTTTAAAAAGTTGTTCTGTACACGCTCCATTCTTTGAATATAGACATCATTCATGGGATTCCAAACAGAGGATACGAAATTCAGTCGACTAAAAACATAAGCATGATAGAAGGTCAGTAAGGTACTATTATTTTGAAACGCTTTCGATTGCCTGTTTATGTATCCCAACATTCTAAACGCATTATTAACAATATTGCCAATTTGTCGATCAAAAAGCATCTTATCATCGAAGATAACGCCTAGGTTGCTTGGCCCTCTCTACGAAGCCGGTTTGAATTCAAACTATAATCGAAAACCACTTTTTGGTGATTACGGGTAAAACTAATTGTAAAACATTTTTCAGTGTTTAAATATAGACTGTTTGTAGAACAGTATTGTTCAGTCCTAGCAAGATCTGATTGCAATTGCTGACAATCGACGCTATCTTTATAAATCTTCAGGTCATCCGCATAAAATAAATAATTCGAAAATTTAAAGCATTTACTGATATCATTTATAGAAATGATAAAGAGTAAGGGTCCCAGATGACTCCCTTGGGGTACCACAGATGTCGAGATAAATGAATCAGACGAGGATCCCGCAACCGCAACGGAGTGCTCACGATCGGTTAAATAAGATCTGAACCATTTGAGAATTATGCTGTTTACACCGATATCGGACAACTAATTAATAAGAATTTCATGGTTAATTTTATCGAATGCTTTGCTAAAGTCTGTGTAAATTGAATCGACCTGAAGACGGTTATTCAAACTATTTAAGATGAATTGCAAGTAACTAATGATCTATTTGCAAAAAATCCGTGCTGCTGACTATTAACTGATGTTTTTAACTAGGTAAAAAATATGTTTATAGACTAACTAACTTTTTGCAGATCGGTGTATAATTTTGTATGTTACTCCTATCACCAGACTTATGGATGGGCACAACAATGGCACTCTTCCATACGGTAGGAAAATGACCCTCATTGAGCGATTAATTAAATAATTTTAGAAGTGGTTGACATAAACCATTGGCGCGTTTCTTGACAAACATAGCAGGAATTAGTGTCTTTGAACAGCTTCTAAGAATTCTAAAGGTATTTAAATCACTCAAACTTCCATAAACTTTCCATTTATTATAGAATTTATTTTTTTCTTTGATCACCTTAATGGTGGAACTAGAAAAGTATGCTGAATATTTACTGTTACGGTAACCAGTTGGAATAAATTCCGATATTATATTATTTATTCTGTGAAAAAATTTTAGAATGTTGGTTTCTAAATTATTACTACTAAGTAAATTATTCCATGGGGTACTGAGTATTGCGTCATTTAAAATATTATAATAAGCTTTATGAAAATTTAAAAACTTATAATTTGTATGTGCAGTGATCTGGCGAACCCTATATCAAGGAAAAACTCCAAACTTGGATAATAAGGATTCTCCAACACCATCGGATATGTACATTGAAAAATAGATGTAATTGTGTTATAGTCGTTTGACAGTATTAACTCTAATATTTTTCCTAGCCTATTTCTTTCTTTCTTCTGATATATTCATATAATTTTGTAATTCTTTTTAATGCACTCAGAACAAATATTGAACGCCGTTGAAAAATCTGAAAGGTCAAATATGGAGCTGCACGAACTTCTTCTATAGAACGTTGGCGAGTCCTGTAAATCTTATTTTGCAAAAAAAGCTTATAAAAAGAAATCTAAAACACAAAAGATCTGGTGATCGCGCTGGTCATTTTATCGGTTCATGAGTGCAAATCCATCTTTCGGGAAAATTATGAGCCAAAAAAGAATGAATAATATGAGATTTGTGACTGGGTACTTCATCTTGTTGAAAGCAGATGTTTGTTAATTAATTTAAAGGTAAGTTGTCAAATAATTTAGGTTAGGTTAGGTAGTTTGATGGTGTTCTTGAGACCAATGCTAACTGCTATGGCGGTTAAAGATACCATGACTGGAAAGGTGGGACCATATTACTGATTTTTCAATGTTAATATTATTTCAAATTTGTTCAGTATACCAGTTAATTAACGACTCTTGCAAACACAAACATGTTTTTTTATGACGCCATATAAATTTGACGGCTATGCCGCAACAGAAGCAAAGTCATTAATATCATCTGTTTCTTGATTTTTTTTTGTCATATAATTCTGGTCGCGGATGCATAAAAGTTCTATTTAACGTGTACTTTTTTTCTGATTCAGAAAATATCTGAGAAAGGCTGCCTCCTTTCCGGGTATCGATTAAAATAAAACGTGAAAATTGTTCTAAAAAATTGCTAACTAACAATATAGGACTCACCTATTTAAATATAATTCAGAAGTATTATTCGCGTTTTCATTACATTGAATAAAATAAACTAACATGTCATATTTTTCGCAATTTTCATAAATTCTGATATTAGCCTTTATTTAGACAATAAAATATTTTTAATTTGTTTTCCTATGTGTACCTACAACCACAACCAACTTGTAAAATTGTTATTATTTTGTTAATAATTCCAAACTGCGAGATTATTATTTGAAATAAATATTAAAAGTTGCATATTTTTGAAAAGCTTGAAAGAATATGGTTTTAGCGGCTTTAAAATATACAGGGCGTTCCATTTAAAACAATACAAGTTTTGGTCTCTCTCGCCGAGAATTTCTCGTTTCTCTCGATTGTATCGTGTTCCACCTTTATTATATTTTTAATGTTAAATAAGACAAATTATTTAAAAACCATAAACCGGATTACTTGTGTAAACTGATCCCAAAAAATTAAGTATATTTTTAACGTACCCGAAACTTCAATGTCTTGTATATTTCTTAAAACACAACTTTTTTTAATCAGTAGTACGAAAATAAAAGCGGCGTTTCTTTGTTTTTGGCAAACATTCACAAGGGCTTCAGATTGAGCAAATGACAATATACAGGATATGTAAAAAGGTCTTTACATATATTTATAATAAAATGACTTAGATTTTTGCAAAAACTAGGAAACAAAATGTTTGATATATTATTTAGTAGACTCTGTTTTGCTCTTTAAATTTTTTGCAAATTTTGTCTTTATTGTGTAGCATCTATCTAAAAATATATTCAAAATCGAGTTTAATCGTAGATCTGATATTTGACAGATTAGACTTGCTTTTGGTAATTTATTATATAGGACGTATATAATACAATATAAAAATCTATAAATTAAAAAAGTTATTCCACTCTATACCATTACAGACCCACTCCTGTAGGCATGAACTTTTTGTGCATATCTATCGTTTACTCTAGTATTCCAAGGCCTCCACAGACTCGTACTGATCTTTTGTCAATTAAAAGCCCAAACCGGCTTTCTTCAAAGAATATCACATAATTTCATTCTACTTCTCAGTTAAGCCAAAAGTTTAAGAAATTTTGTATTTAGTGCAACAGACATCCTGTATAATGAAGTGAGTACCATTCAATATGTTACACATACGAGTATATAGATCATAAAATTAAAATTTAAAAAAAATAAAATGTTTTATTTCTATTAGAAACTGTTATCCTTTTAGCTAAGTGAAAGTGGTATCTAGTTATTGTTTTCCAATTTTCATAAAAACACAACTCATTTTGTTATATGTGCAGAGACATTTTCAAACACCCTGGGTATTGAGATTTGGTCAATCTAAAGTCCGTGTAGATGATTATCATAAAAGACAAAGCGACACGCCATTTTTATTCCCGTATTGCAGATTAAAATATATTTTGTTGTAAGAAAACCACAACATGAAGTTTCGGGTTCATTATAGATATGCCTAAAATATTTGGAATTAGTTTATTTCAGATCCCCTGTAGGTATAGTACATATACACTTAGCGAGCTTTTTGATACTTTAAGCGGGAACTACATGTAGTATTATGTATTGTATCCATAGCACAATTTTTTACTGCTGGACGTGCAAGACGTATTTTCTAATATGTAGGTACTTTTTAATCTTACTTTGAACTTGACTAGACCTAGTCGCTGATTTTTCATTTTTCGCATGCAGTTTTTCCTTAACCGTCATGATGAAGATTAAAGTAAAAAATTGTTCCTTCACTTATGGGATTTTTTTTTAATAACTGCTCTAAGTAAAATGTGAGTTTGCAAAAAGTTTTTTCTCAAATGACAAAAAAGGTAGTCACGTGATTTATTTTAGCTGCTAAATTTGAAACATTTTCGAAAAATGACAGAAAACTGTGTTTTCTCAAAATTTTGAAAAATGGTTCTTCCTTTTTTGATTTTATAGCAATATATAAAATTTTAACGCTATCGGTTGACGCTATTTTGTTGGTGAAAACAGAAATGGTTCCAAAAAAATAAATATTTACATTTTTTAAGAGAATCTTGTATTCCCTAGGGCTACCCCTTAGAGTGGAAAAATGTTTTATATACAAATACTAATTCCTTTGAAAATATTTTTCTTTTTTTTGGAGGCTGCTTCATATCTCTAGAAGAATCCTGAATAATAAAAAGAAATGCATTTACCTTCATAAAAAATAAAAAAATAACGGTAACGTTTAACAAAAGATAAACGCTCTTGAAGTATTTTTTTTAATATCAGAAACGTATTGCATTATCTTAGGACCACCTTGTATAATTGAAAAAAAGGTCTTTAAATACAAAAGTATAAAATAAATTTGACGTGTTTCACTGTTATCTAGCATTATTTTTGATTTCTTTTTTTATTTCAGCTGGTGGTTGCGGTGGCGGTTTCATCCCGCTAATTCTACAGTGTATAGTAGAAAAATTGCTTTTGATATACAAAAATAAAGTAAATTTCTCGTGTATATAAACGTGTGTATTATAAACAAATTTTTTTTCAATATATGTTAATTTTCTTTTACCTCTTTGTATATAAATTATTTCTCCACTATATAGGGTAGTACTAGTGACTACAAGAGTCTCTTAAAAATGTAAAAATTTTTTTATTTTCATAATGCTAAATATTTTTAAAACACAACAAATTTATTTTATTTCTTCATAACCGATTTTTTCCATTATATAGGTGCTACATATATTGGGAAGTACTATGCTTGCCATAATTATTGTTAGTGTTAGGATCTTAAACGAAAATTAACATACTTCTTTTGAAAGTCACAAAATAATGACTGGTAAATCAACCACGTGATCTTCATCAGAACACATAAAATGGAATTCTTCTATAAATAAGTTTTTAAGAATTAAAAGTTCGTACATTTGGAATTGAAAAAACAATAAGTGTCTTACCTCTTAAAACTGAAATCTGTAGATTATTTAATTTAACAAACACATTTTTAAAATCATACATTTAGTTGGGACATAAATGAAACTTGCACGAACAACCCGGGAACGAATACTAAAATATATATTTTTCTATGGTGTCACAAATGAGAACTTTTATTCGTTAAGAGGTCTAACTCAGTTTTTTAATTGTTGTTTATTGTAAATTTGCCTATTACTTAATAAAATTATGATATATTTGAATGAGTTGCTTTGTATCGGTTTTTGCTTTGATGCAGTTATTATTTTTTTATATTGCTAGCATTTCATAGAATTCTCTTCTTTTTTGATATTTTTGGGTTTTTAAAATTTTAACTTTATCAAAATCGAATGAATGTTGGTTTTCACTAATATGTCTTGTTCTTTTTGTCATACTGTGTCCTTGTGTTCTGTTTTTTAAGTACTGACTGGTCTGTTTAATGTATACACCATTACAATCCCTACGGGGAATTTCATATAATATGTGTTCTTTTTTCTTTTGGAGGTTTTGATTTAGGTTTGCTAAAGTTGCTCTTCAAAAGATGCCCATGTAACTGACTGTAATGTTGTGTTTTTTAAAACATTTTGCAAATTTTCGATATTTTATGGATATATGGTAGGGACATGTAGTTGGTGTTTTTTGTTAGGGTTTATATTTGTTATAAAAAAAAGGTTTTTGTTGTATAATTTATAAATCCTTATTTTGAAGTTGTTGTTAATGAGTTTTTTAGGGTAGTTGTTTATCTGCAAAGCTTGTTTTGCTTTTGTAATGGATTTTTCTCTATATTCAGGATCCGATAGCTTTATAACCCTATCTGCAAGACCTATAACAACCGATTTTTTTAGGATAGAGGCTGTTGAGAGTCGAAATGTAAATACCTAGAAGACCAGGTGTCTTTGGTATACCATTCAGTTTTTATGTTATTTTTTATGTAGTATAAAGGAAGTTCTAAGAAATTAATTTTATTTTCTGTTGGTAACTATTAAAACTACTTAAAATGTCATGTCACTTCTACAACTCTTTTTCAATAGATACGTTGACGATTGTTTAGCCACAGTCCCAAAAAACAAATGTCATGAGATTTTAAGTAGTTTTAATAGCTACCACCCAAAACTTCAATTTACCATAGGAAAAGAACCAGCAAATAATTAAAAATTAATTTCTTACACCTTACTTTACACCACATAAAAAAATACCATAAAAACTAAATGACTTGGTCTTCTAGATATTTATATTTCGACTCCCAACACCCTCTATCCCAAACAAAAGATCAGTTGTCATAGGTCTTCCAGATAGGGATAGGGTGTCCGCCTATTAGTGGTATGCAGCAAAACTGCAGATTCTTTGGGTAGAAAAAATTGCGGTATAACCAAATTTACGTTCAAAAGTTGGTCATAACCGAGATACAGGATATCAGAATTGTAACTTCGTTTTTTCTTAATAATTTATCAACAGGGTGGCAGAACGGCACGGAATTAGTAATTCGATTCTTTGAGGCGAGAAATTAAAATCTGTTCTTTGTTTGGATTCCATTTACGGTACATTAAATCTATTTAAAATGACACAGCTTTCTGTATACCTAAATGTTAAAGATTATGTATTTTCCACTTTTTTACGCAAAAAAGGTATGATTTTTAACCCATTCCCACCCAACGTTGCGTTTTCGCAACAGTTGTTTTCGATATTTTTTTAAATATACTTAAAACCCACTCTAGTTGACATAAATCTGCTGAATATTAGGACAAAGGTCTATAAAATGAGTTTACGTGACAAAATTTAAGACTTACATATATTTTTTTTGTTTTAGCCAAGCTAGATTTTGACATTTTTTGGTCCGCTAAATATCTAATTTTTTAAAAATATATTATTACGTTGCTAATATTTTATAAAATATTATAAGCAGAAATTTAAGTATAATAATAATGCCAAATATTATTTACACCAAAAACAAAAGAAAAAAATATTCACGGGTTCATAAAAACCATCTTAGAATTGTACTGTTGCGAAAACGTGAATCGGCAATGCGGCACTGTCGCAACAGGATTGCTTTACAGCACATTATTACCTACGGAATTATAACTTTAGTAGCTTTGTCACTATTGATGTGAGTACGTACTTCTGTATTTTAGTCTAAGATTTAGTGCAATATTCCGTGCAATATGGCTAATCTCTTTCTCACACAGAGAGAACTAGAAACTAAATATTAGTTTTATATCTTTTTAGATCGAATTGATGCTGTCTACGTTCCACCAGATCCTGACGAACTTACAGATGAAGAGGATATTGACGACAATTTGTTGCAAACTTTTGTAGAGAATAACACTCAACCAACAGACATTGCCGGAACTTTTGAATTACATATAGACCATGACAGAAAGCCTGACTCTGATTCGTCTGACGATGAGAGTTTGGCTGAGAAAAGGAGAAAACTAGGCAGTAGTTTCGAAGATCCACAGTAGAAAAAAGGTTCAACCTCTATGAATCTACAGCCGGTACCCAAAGAGAAAATATAGAGCGACTAAAAATCTGGAAGGCGAATCACCAATAGACATATTTCTAAGGTATTTTGATGATGGAGTACTAAATCTAGTTACTGAATTTGTACACAAATATGCACGTGACATTGAAATAGATCGTGTAGAACTGCTAAATTTTATAGGCATAATGATATTGACCGGATACCACAGATTACCTCAACAGCATTTATATGGGTCACAAGATGACGATAAGGATTTGAATATAATAAAAAACTACATGAGTAGAAATACATTTTGTAATATAAAATGCAATATTCACTGATCTAACACTGGTAAACTGAATAAAAACGACAAATTTGCTAAGGGGCGTCCGTTTCTTGACGTTATAAACAAGAGAACGACGCAGTATTTTTCATTTAGTTTATCAATCGATGAACAATTGGTGCCTTATTATGGCTGGCACTCCTTCAAGATGTTCATAAAAGGTAAACCCATCAGATTTGGCTTCAAACTATAGTGCATATATTCATCAACTATATATACAAATTTATCCCATATGCAGGAGCCAGTGAGAATAAGGAAAAGAGCAATGTTGGGATGGGAGGTCAAGTGGTACTAGATTTGCTTTTTATTGTCAAAAACCCACAAAACCATGAGATATTTTTCGACAAACTTTTTCTCTTCTTATAAACTTTTAACGTCTTGATTATACTGTATATTGAGTATATTATCGGCATACGAGACAAGAACAGGAATATCTTTGATCAGTTGGAATGACAATTCAGTCGTTACTGTAATGAGTAACCACTACAACGCTGAACTAATTTCCGCAACGAAAAGGTACAGTCGCAAAGAAAAGAAGGAAGTTTCTATATCTCAACCAAACCTTATAAAATCCTATAACAAAGGCATGGGAGGGGTTGACTTCCATGATAATGGAATAGCAAACTACAGGATAGGTATTGTTTTGAAAAAATGGTGGTGGCCAATATTTACAAATGCTATAGATAGTGATCGTCAATTTTTGGAAAATCTACAATGCCGTAAATAACAAATAAATGTCTCAACTAAATTTCAAGTCATATATAGCCGTTCGCCTCGTCAAGATCATGAAACCTACTAGTTCAAACAAAAACAAACTATCAAATATAAACGTACCTGACGAACTTTTTGATAATATTGGACACATCGTAACCAAATGCTTTAATAATTCAAGGCCTAGGTGTAAAATTTGCCACAGTACCACAGTTTTTATGTGTAAAAAATGTGAAGTTTATCTCCATACTGAGTGTTTTGAAAACTATCATAAACCATAATAATTCCTGATTTTCAACTCTAGTTCATGCTTTCCCAATGTTGCGAAAACGCAACACCAGTTATTTTCGTTGTTTTGAAAAAAAAATTTGTTTATGTATTTTGTATTATTTTTAAGGGTAACAATATATATGTTTGAAATGCAATTTTACTTCTTTTATATACCCTGCGTATCATTTATATAGCACACCTTTTCAAATTCCCAAATGTAAATTTTTTATCAAAGTAGGCTGTTATTAAAGCAGACGTCAGTTACAATAACAAAAGCTACACACTTAGTTACATTCAAAGTGCTAGTGTTTGTTGACATGAAATGACGTGTTTTACATGGTTTTTGAAAGATTTCTTCATAAGTACAAAATGCCAAGGCATAACGAGTTTCCTAACGAAGAGATGCGGAATATGATATGAGCCTATGCGCAGTAAATACTTTAATAGGCGCAGGGTCTATATGTGATATTTAGAAGTATACCCACAACGCAGAGAGTCAGATTTTAAAAATTTCAAGAATTCCTATGATCGACTTGAAGAAACAGGCTTTTTTCGTCCCAAATGACACTTCGCAGAACAACCTAAGACTATAACTCCCGACTAGGAAGAATAAATTCTGGTCCACGTAGTCGAAAACGCTGAATTGAGGACAAAAAACTTTCTGTGAGAACTGATTTAGGCAAGTCCACTGTTTTCAAAATTCAAGAGGGACTGTATCCATTTCACTTTACGCCAATGGTGGATAATCTATTACCAACCGATTTGTCAGCTAGATTAACATTCGCTCGTTTCTGTCGTATCCACCACAATGCCGACCCGCTCTTTTTAAACAAAATATTATTCACAGACAAAACATCGTTTACACGTAGAGGCGTTTTCGACTTAGAAATAAACACGAATATGGTTTAGAAAAATAGCCGAACTTTATTTCCAACATGAATTTAAAATTAACGTTTGGCGTGGCATTATTGTATCATGTATTGGGCCCTTTCGAATTACCTCTCAAATTAAACAGCGAAATATATCTTAAATTTTTGCAAACACAGTTACTCGAATATTTTAAAAAGTTTTTCTTTAGAACTAAGACAAAGCCTGCTGTTCATAAAGGATGGGGCCTCAGCACACATCTCTACACCTAAATATTCAATTTCCTCATGGCTGGATAGGCCGTGGAAGCCAGATGCCTTGGCCGCCACAAGGCCACGATTTCAGTCCACTTGATTTTTGTGTATGGGGATATGTAGTCGCTCATTTATAAAGAAGCAGGGAACACTCGGGAAGAATTACGGAATAAAATTTTAAATACTGTTGAACGGTTTCGAGATGATTGGTTATTATTTAAAATACCATGGTCGTTTAGCAAACGGGTTGCTAGATGTATTAAAGTAAATAGATATGCCTTTGAACACTTATTGTCGAAAGATTTTAATTTTTAATTAAATGTTCTTTTTTTTGTGTCGCTGTTGCTCGTTGTTATTATTGGGGTAGCCATGTATTTCAATAAAAAATTTACATTTGAGAATTTGAAAGGTGTACTGAATAATTGATACGCAGATAGTTGGAAACGGTCACTCGGAGCGACATTTACAAAGTATACTTTTTTACGTAAAAAAAAGGCGAAAATGCATAATATTTAACAGGTAGGCTAATATAATATGACACAAAAAAGTTAGTTCATTTTAAAGGGATTTAATGTACCGTAAGTGGTGCCCTCTACTAGTAGCATCCAAACTAAGAACGGATTTAAATTTCCCTCCTCAGGAAACCCCTGAATTCCTAATTCGTGCCATTCTGTCACTCTGTTGATAAATTGTTAAAAAAAACGAAATCAAAATTACAATTTTGATAGACTGTATCTCGGTTAATTATCAACTTTTGGACAAAGGTAAGTTGGGTAAGTCGCAATATTTTCACACAAAGAATCTGCAATTTTGCTGTATACCATTAATTAGCGGACACTCATAATGGACCCCATAGAAATGTGGAAAATCAACTTTATTAAAATAAAATATATCACTCACTGTATATATTACAAAATGAAAATGTGTGGATAGCTAGGTCAATAAAGGTTTTTATTTCTTAAATCCTCAAGAAGCTCCAATTTTGATGTTTTTTTATATTGGTTATTTTGGAGAGGGTTCATAAATATATTTATTGTATTAAACAAAAATTATCTATCTCTATTATCATCTAGATGATGTCGACAAGAGGGTTTCTAACTTCTATGGTCTGAATGAAAGAATACATATCGAATAGCAGATTCGTTTATATTGAAAATTTAAAAATGCACCAAAAATTGATTCTTTAGCTCAAATTAAGAGTTTTTTTCGAATCTGCTAACCATACTACAATGTTTGTGGGAAACATAATATGTAAAATTTATTTTGTACATTAATTTATATATATGGATTACTTACATCTTACATTAGGCAAATTGGAACTCTGTATATAAAATAAAGATAATACATAGTATATACATTACACAACTTTATTAAGCTTAAAAGTATTTAAAAACATAATATTATGATAAAAAATTGTTGAGTTTTTTGTACTTGTTTATTAATAAACTTTGCATTTATTGATTCGTGCTTCTTATAATGAACTTATAAACAAAATTATCAGAGTTTTTTCGAACTAATAATTGTATTTGTCTAGATATATAACTCCTTTTTATCAATGTTAGTGGATTTAAATATCTATTCATAACAGTTCATAAATTGGTTTGGCAAATTTTAATATAAATTCAAGCTTTCTATAATGGTATCATGTAAAAATGACTTGAGATACCTCTTACTCATCAGAGTATTATTAAATATCACGATTAAAGTTTAAAATAATGCAGAGTCCGTGTAATTTTAGGTAAAAAATGTAAACTTTTCATCATTGACTTGTAATAGACGTAATTTTCCAGAAAATTAATGGTGAATAATATATGTAAAATTAATGCTTTATTTTAAATATGCGACTAATTGACCCCTAAACTATCAAAAAACTACACAGCGTACAAAAAAACTTTAAATGTATTTTAACTCACATTTTTACGCTTTCTAGTTCGGCCATCACAGATATTTGGATTTCTCACTGTTTTGTTTTATCTACGTATTTTTAGGTACCTTGTATATTAAGGGAATTTTTTTGTAACTCAACATATTTGTTTCAATAACAAAATTTTGTATGAAAAATAACTTTTTTTGCGAAAGTCGATAATAAAAAGTTCTTTGTTTTTGTTAACGTTAATTACACACACCTTGAATAAATATTGTGTGTCCCCACTAAAATATTTCTGATATTTACCAATGTTTAAAAACATACATTAAAATTTATTTATTTATTTATTTATTCATTTAAATACATAGAGAGTTATGAACTCTAAATTATGCAATGCCTTAAACTAACTCGAACTACATTCTATTTAACAATTTTCAATTTACGAAACGTTTGTTTGAATGTTTCTAAAGAATGACAAAATAAATCAATGTTTCCGAAGTTGTCATAATAATTTCTTACAGTCCTACTGAAAGGCTTGTAGGAAATTACAGTGCCAACCATAATTAGTACGATAAAACATATGTCGAAAGAGTTGTCCAGATCTAGTTGCCCTTTACGGAATACGAAAATATATTTTTGACAGAAGACTGCTACAGTTAATACATCCCTTTACTAGTTTAAATAAAAACCAAGCCAAACCGTTACTCCTACGTTGCTGGAGATTTTCAAGTCCAGCCAATTGTATGTAAAGGAAATTTTAATTTATATAATAGAAATTTTGCACACCGGTTTTAGAGATTTTCTGTTCGATGTATACCACAGTTATAATTAGAATACACAAAGATGCTTTCTAGGATACTTCCCACTAAACAGTTGTGCAAAGATTTAATTGCCCTAATATCACATATCTTGAATCAAACAGGACGAATAAAACCTTCACATTCTAGATGCTCTAAGTAAAATATTGTCTATGTGCATATTAAATCTTAAATCCTCATTAAATATCGAATCATTAAAACTATTTACAACCTATAGTAGACAATTGTTGATTGCGTACATATATTCTAAAGAGCACTTACATCTGTAAAAACGCTTAACCTTACATTTAGAAATATTCAATTGCAAACAATTTACATTGGACCATTCTACTAAGTTACTAATATTTTTTTGAAAATCCACACACTCTTCAACAGAGTTGACACTACAATACAGTTTTAAGTCGTCGGCATACAGGAGACAGCCACAAGTTTTAATGACAGAGGTAACATCGTTAATAAATAACAAAAACAGTGAGAGTCTTGTGGCACTCCCGAAGTCACCTTTATTTCGCGAGAAAACATACCACCAATCCGGTCCCTTAGCTATGAGCTGATCCAGTTCATATAGGAATCGGATAGCCCGAAAGAAGAAGAAGTTTCTCAATAAGCAAATCATGGCGCACTCGATCAAAAGCCTTCAAGAAATCCGTATTGATGACGTCCACTTGATAGGCCTCCTCTACACTGCCTACTACAAGTTGGTACTGTTCTTGAGGATTAAACAGTTTTAACGATATTACATCTTCAATAACTCGATCAGGAAATGAGCAGGGTTTTATTTCACTATCCCTAACAGAACGGATTTACATAATTAAAACCTTACCTGTACATCCATATGTCACTTGATTTTTCTGCAGACTTTGAAGTCAGTTGAATAAGTAGTTTTCTTTCACTGATTTTATACATTTTCTAAGGCACTATCTTGTTCCGCCTACTGGATTAGTTCCAAAATCTCACCAGTTTATTTTGTGGACAATTTAATTTTAATTAAAAAGTACTTTGTTTACACTGATGTTTAAACTCTTGCTTACCAAAATTATACCAGTTTAATTTTTCTGCCACACTTGATTCTTGTACACAATTTGAAGTCAACTGACTAAGTAGCCGTTTTTTAAATCTTTCATTTGGTCGGCATTTTGATATTCATACCAAAATCTTATCAGTTCATTTTTATGTAACTCTTGGTTTTTGCACAGCTAGTTTGTAATAATTTGTTTGTCTTATTTTTTGTCTACAGATATAGATCCACATTTAGTTCCCTTTCTCGACAATATCTGATTATAATTATAATATTCATGTCCTCTTGTTCTAACAGAAAATTAATTCTGGCGTTCACTTCATTCTATAGACTTATTAAAGAAAAACATCTCGTAAAATATCTCTCGTAATATAATTTATTACCTTTTTGACAGATTCGCCTGTTTGAAATTAAGCTGCATAAAAACTGTATTAAAAAAGTAGGTTCTTAAGAATAATGGTGATTATCGCCCGTATAATAATATTATCCACCAGAACATGATAAATAACTGTGTGTTTTTATTTTAACAAGAAAATCTTAAATAAATGACTCGTTTTTGCCGACTTTATATACAAAAAGAAATTAATCAACTTGAAAATGTATTAGTCTAAAGTTGTCCTGGAAAAAAATCGGGGATATTAATTTTATGCGATCAATATTTATTTTTTTAGCATTATCTATATATGATGTTTTTTAAAATTTTGTCATCGGTGTTTTGTCTTAAGAGTGAATTTTTGTGGCTCTTCTCGGGTATGTAAGCCTCTCTGCGAAAAGATATATAAAAATCTTCTTTTTAATTATCACCCTAATTCAATGTAACAAATTTATTTTCTGAATAAAACATAAGTTTTAAGAGAGGCAAAATATTGTTGTTCTTAAAAGCCCTAAGACCCTTAAACCCCATTTGTCTTACTTACAAGAACATTATATACTATTCAAATTGCTTATTAAGGCCATTGCTATGTTCCAGAACTTTTAGAGTTAACTCAATCAACGTTTTGTCCGAAAAATTTACTTTTTTGTATCTTTTTGCTACTCCGACTCCTTTAGCAATTAATTATAGTTTTCTTGCAAAGTTTCTTTGTATCTTCTTAAAAACACAAGATTACTTTTAGAAAAACCATGGAATGTTGTAAACTAAAGTCTACTAAAAATTCATAATTTTACCTAAATTGAGATTTTAAAGCCGAGACCACAGCTTACATACTACCCCTAAATTATTCTGGATAACCAAAAATTTCCCGGCTCAGAGACCATAGGGTTTAAGTTTCATTAAGCGTTAAACCGGAAAGTTCACTCAAATATGTAATTAGGTTATATGCTAAGAATGTATATCTATATAAAATAATTTTAAGCTATCAAATAGAATATGAAAACATGATTGATAGTTGCCTTCAACATAGATTTTTGAAAATAATCGAAGTATTTTATTTTCTCCACGGATCTTACATATTTTTAGTTACTAATATACCCAAAACAGTAAATGTGAAATATAAAATATTTTTAGAATTTTGAAACTTGCAAATTGAAAATAAAATAAACAAGCTTGATTGATGTAACAACATTAAGAGTTTAATTTTTTTTCCATCTATGAGCAGACCACGAAGAATGAAGGTCTAAGTTATATGTACCGTCGCGCGTCGGTGCTTTAAGTGAAGGTAGGGAATTAATGCGGGATTTAAAGATTTGCACATTAGAAGAAGAGGAAAAGGCATTTTCTCTTACCACATTCCATAGAGAGACAATCTGGGAATAAAAGAGCGAAGAAAGTGGGAGGTTCTTGGTCTTTGAAATTGGACGGTGAGGGAATCCAGTAGATCAATGCTCGTATCTCCTTGGCAAGAAGAACTAAGGAGGGCAAAATGAGTGATATTCATCAGAATAGATTCCGGGGTAGTATCTGTAAAATAGAGACAGATTGCCCAGAGTTCTACGATGCTGTAGTGATGCAAGTTTCCTTGTGATATTCAATGATCAATTAGGTGAATAGCTCTTCTTTAGACAGAGTCACGAATATTAAGGATTGCAGGACAGTCTGCTCCCCAAATGTGCGAGCAACACTCAAGGTAAGGTCTGATTTGCGAAGTGTAACTCGGAAAAGATTTCCAAATTTTTTCGTGGCTGCTATGGCAATTGGGGTATGTGATCATGCTGGCGATGATTTTTCTGAAAAGTGATACCATACCATCTAGGCTAAAGAAACCTTTGGCTTCAAGCATTTGATTATTCATTTGAATAGTGTAGGTATTGGGAGATAATTTGTGGGATAATAAACATGATGGTGTCTTAGTGGCCTTAAATTGAGCAACGGTCTTTGTATCTCATTCTACGATTTTATTAAGGTCTTCGGTTAGGGAGAAAGTCATTACTCTAAGCCTATCATCAATTTTAGTCTTGGAGACACAAAATTTTATATTGGAGTTGAGTGTACTATTGACAGTTTACCAGTGAATAGGATTGCTGGTAGAGGACAGCAGGTCATTGACATGCAGAAGCAATCGGGTAGATGTCAACCATATCAACCACTACAAAATACCTTCTGTTGAAAAGAAAACTTGCAATTCAAGTTCACAGTTTTGGAGAGACCATAGGCAGGAAGTTTGTTAAGAAGTGTGATGCCATATTTGATCAAATGCTTTGGATATGTCGAGAGCAATAATTTGGGTTTCGCTGAACTTATTCCAATTGTGAGTTATGAAGGTAAGAAGATCTGCTGTAGATCTTTGGTGACGAAAACCGCATTACCACTAATAATATAATTCTTTATTGTCTCACTCATAACTGGAAGAATGATGAATGAATTGGTATGGATCTATAGGTCGAGAGAAGAGGTCTCGATCGTTTTTTAATAACAGGGTATAAACGAGCAGATTTCCAGCCTCTAGGAAATATGCTGTTGTCATAGGACACTTGGAATAACCTTATAAGGATAGGAACCAATTCAGAAGCACACTTGCAAAAGGATTGGCTCCTGTTTTGCCTTTTACGCATTTTTTGAAGACATTTTTAACGTCGAAAATTATGCAATTATAATGATTTTGTTCCTCGTTTTTAACCTGCAGTTTTTATGAAGGAGGGTTCTAAAGGAAATTGTTATGGGTTGTGATGCCATACTACAGTCATGCCATCAACAAACGTTGTTATTTTTTCAAAAAAGTTCACACCAGCAAGATTGTTGATATAAAGCAAGAATAGTAAGGCACCAAAAGTCTTCCTTTTGGAACACCAATCTCGATTGCAAGGTCAGATTCCACATTATTTAATACAGATTGCTCGCCGTGAGACAGGTACGAGGCAAACCAAGATACTGATATATCACCAACACCATATATCTTGATGTAGCTTTTTAGACACTCGACAAAGCTTCCAGTTGTGTAATATGTGCTAATGATAAATATTTTTTTATTATTTTGCTTTTGACCAAATGATCTTTGAGAAAATACAAAAAAAATTCTAGCAATTTTTGATTTTTTTGTTTTTTTGCATTATACAGCGCTTTTACAAAAATGTTCACATATTCATACAAGTGGAGCATCAACTTAACAACATATATACAAAGCAAATCTTTATCACCTAATTTATGATTAGTTATCATTACTACTATGATATTTGGATATAGAATATGACAAAAGTTAGCTAGAGTTTACCAATTATTAAATTAACGTATTCTATAGATTTTAATATAATTTGCTTGTAGAGTTGTGTCAACGTAAGATAATTACAATACACCAGTGTGATAAAACTTTTGTAGGGTATGGACTTTTTTGCCGAAACTATTTTTTCATTTTTACTCTAGCCATTTTATTAGTCTTGATATAGAATGTCCGTTTTTAATTCTAAAAGAGTTATGCAGGGTGTTATTTAATCGATGGCTAAAATTCATGGCATATTTTTTGAGCTCATTTTAGGGCTAAAACTTTATATAAATATGTTTGCGCAACGCCTTGGTTTCTGAGATACAGTGGGTAGTTTTTTTCATGGAACTCGTACATTTCTCGACATAAGTCATTCAAATTTGAGACACTGTATGCTGTTAGCAACGTTTAATATATCTTTTAGAAAATCCCACTAGCCATTTCTACAGCAAATGTAAAGTTCTTATTCTGTTCTGTAATTTATTGGTGTCTTAGATTTTTTCGATATTATGTACCGTTTAGAACCTATTTAGCAAAAAAATAAAAAGTTTTAATTTTCTAAACTTTAACACCTTGTATCTCGAAAACGAAGATATTGCGGACAGATGTTCATATGAATTTTTAGCCCTAGAATGAGCTAAAAAATTACCTCCTGCATTTTTAGCCATCCGTTAAATAACACCCTTTGTAACTTCTTTGCAATAATTAAAAATGAATATGCTTTATCTAGGGTAATAATACGACTAGAGTAAAAATAAAAAACCGCTTTGGAAAAAGTCCATAGTTTACAAAAAATATATTACAGCTGGTATATCGTAATTATCTTATGTTTGGTAACTTTTGTCACACTCCTTATATATACTTCTTAACTCTAACGATAACAGTATGACAACTGATCATAAGTTAGGTGATAAAGATCTGTTTTTATACAGGTGGTTAATTTTAAGGCCCACTTGTATGAAGGTATCAACATTTTCTGTATATTACGAACAGTTGAAAATATCGAAAATTGCTAGAAATTGGAAGTTTAAATGGTTTTGGTCACTACAGACCTAGTAGAACCTTAACTAAAACATATTTATTTCATTTTTCAGAGGAATTTTTTACGAACAAACATAGGGTATAGTAATAGGATCTCCTCTATCACCTGTGGTAGCGAATATCTTTATGGAAGCCTTTGAGGATATTCATTTAACATTGGCTCCACTAAAACCAAAACACTGCTCTAGATATGTAGATGATACTTTTGTTGTTTGGCCTCACTGACAGTAAAACCTCTATATATTTCCGGACCACCTTAATCAAAAATACCATAATATTAAATTGACAATGGAAATTGAGTCTAACGAAAGGTTCTCTTTCTAGATGTATTTATTCAAAGGGAAATAACATTTAGAGCAACTTCCGTGATCAAGATTCTCTAATATCCGAAATAGGGAGCCTGGCCGAAGCTCTGAGCGGGAGTGGCTACTACACTGAACTTCAACTAAAACTTCGCGAAAGGAAGATGATAAGTATTTAAGGAACATGAACGCTTTATTAAAAATAAACCAATTCTTCAATCTGATGTAGCCGAACACCGCATCCCACTGGCTATATTATGAGTGTAAAAGAAACCAGGGTCACGGTTCAGCGAGCGTGAATGTCTCCGAGTTCATTCAGTACTTAAGTCTCGTGAAGTAAAAATCTCTTAAGATGCCTCGTGCAATCAAAGAACAAACGTCGGCGAGTAATTCCAATTTACAAGGTCTAATCGCAAGAAGCATGATTTATGGCTAGTAATTGTTTTTTTTATTTTGTCAAAGATCATTTTGGTATACGTAAAAACTTTTGAAAATTTTAGGCGTTAACAAAGAATTGCAAAATGTAAAAGTTTATTTTCACGCACTGTACATACTAGTATTAGTATTAGTAGTATAAGTATTTACACCCCCAAGAGAATTCCTTGCTAACATGTGATGGTATTGTACTGGGATAGATCCAGTGATTCTTACATATTCCCTATGGTTGCTATAGTATATCCCTTTCCGTTCATTTGCATACAATATTAGGCCTCAATAAAATTATGCAAAATAGATAAGCATCAAAATTCTTTTATTTATTTTGCAAAGCTAGACATTAAAATATCTATGAAACCAGTGCGGCAATCGTATTTCAAGAGGTTAAAAGTTCTGACAAGGAAACGGGCTTTTATTGCTAGGGATTATCTCTAAGTGAGTATCATCCCGTATTAGCTGCATGCTAAAGCCGATGACTAGACATCGAAGAGTTCAATGGAATAAGAATAAGTTGGATAGAAATACTAAATTATTGTTAAATCTTGTAGGATTATCTGTGTTTACTTTTTTATTGTCAGGTTGGTAAGTTAGCGTAAAGGGATTCTAATACTCAAGTTAGATTAACTTATTTTGTCAAAATAATGGTAAAATTAGAGATTTGTTATTCTTTTAAAAGGAATATCAAAATAATTGAAGTTATTTAAAAGTTTCCTATAAAATTTAACCTGTAATCCTAATAAGAATCTCCTGCCTTGGTATTTTCCTGAAATTTCTCTAGCTTTAGACCTTTTCATTTAACAAAAAAAACGTTATTTACTTACTTATATATAACGTTATTTACTTACATACATATAAAATTTTAAACTACCCGTTAGTATATTCACACATTTAATTTCAATATGTGTCTAGGCCGCGGTCACACTGAACAATCTTGGACGAGCTTCTGGACAACCGATTAAATATGGACCTTGGATTTCCTGTTTACTTATTAAAGCAAGGCGAACTATGTGAGTGGCAGTTGCAATGCATATTTTTTTACAAATAGGTCTATTGTTAGTGCACTGTTGCTTACTAGATATGATGATCATAACAAGCGTAACAAATAAGCAATCGAAAGTTTCATATCTAACATTGCAGAATAAAAAATTATACCTATATTAGTGATAAAGAAAAAAATCACTAGTAAATCACTTGCTACTATCCATTAAGTCCAGGATAAATTAAAGCATTACATCAAACTACGAGAGATATTAGCCACATTTTAAAACAACTTAGTATCTTATATGATAATTAAAATTTATATTATATTATAATTAATATCTAATTAAGATATATGAAGCAATGATTTTTTTCTATCTGATAGCCTTTAACATATTCTAATAGGCATTTCATGAAATGGCTAGTTATATTAAACAATTGCTAATATGCATGTAAGTTGTGTTTTCTTACACTTTCCTTAATATACAAATTTATTACCGAAGTCATTCCGGGGAAAGAGATTTACCAATTTTTCTACCACATTAACCGTTGATTAGCCCACAAAGCCTAACTTAATTGTTAATATTATTATTATTACTCAAATTAATAATATTGTCTTTTACCATTTACCTTTATTAACATTTATTTCAATTTATTATGATTAGTTTTTAATATTTTAGGCTTTTTACCTCATTCGTAGGAATTGTGATCGTAAAAAATCACAATCCAATATTTTCTTTCCCTTAGTCTGTCGGCCTATCGTTCTGCCTACAAAATTTTGCTCAGAGGTAATGTGTAAAACAAATCTAGTCATCAGTTGATTTCACTCTTATGAAAAACTTTTAATTGTACGCTAAAAGAATATGACTAGAGAACTGAGACTGAGAATATTTTTTAAAGTTATTTAAAAGTTTCCTATAAAATTTAACCTGTAATCCTAATAAGAATCTCCTGCCTTGGTATTTTCCTGAAATTTCTCTAGCTTTAGATCTTTTCATTTAACAAAAAAAACGTTATTTACTTACTTATATATAACGTTATTTACTTACATACATATAAAATTTTAAACTACCCGTTAGTATATTCACACATTTAATTTCAATATGTGTCTAGGCCGCGGTCACACTGAACAATCTTGGACGAGCTTCTGGACAACCGATTAAATATGGACCTTGGATTTCCTGTTTACTTATTAAAGCAAGGCGAACTATGAGAGTGGCAGTTGCAATGCATATTTTTTTACAAATAGGTCTATTGTTAGTGCACTGTTGCTTACTAGATATGATGATCATAACAAGCGTAACAAATAAGCAATCGAAAGTTTCATATCTAACATTGCAGAATAAAAAATTATACCTATATTAGTGATAAAGAAAAAAATCACTAGTAAATCACTTGCTACTATCCATTAAGTCCAGGATAAATTAAAGCATTACATCAAACTACGAGAGATATTAGCCACATTTTAAAACAACTTAGTATCTTATATGATAATTAAAATTTATATTATATTATAATTAATATCTAATTAAGATATATGAAGCAATGATTTTTTTCTATCTGATAGCCTTTAACATATTCTAATAGGCATTTCATGAAATGGCTAGTTATATTAAACAATTGCGTAATATGCATGTAAGTTGTGTTTTCTTACACTTTCCTTAATATACAAATTTATTACCGAAGACATTCCGGGGAAAGAGATTTACCAATTTTTCTACCACGTTAACCGTTGATTAGCCCACAAAGCCTAACTTAATTGTTAATATTATTATTATTACTCAAATTAATAATATTGTCTTTTACCATTTACCTTTATTAACATTTATTTCAATTTATTATGATTAGTTTTTAATATTTTAGGCTTTTTACCTCATTCGTAGGAATTGTGATCGTAAAAAATCACAATCCAATATTTTCTTTCCCTTAGTCTGTCGGCCTATCGTTCTGCCTACAAAATTTTGCTCAGAGGTAATGTGTAAAACAAATCTAGTCATCAGTTGATTTCACTCTTATGAAAAACTTTTAATTGTACGCTAAAAGAATATGACTAGAGAACTGAGACTGAGAATATTTTTTAAAGGGAAGGTTTACAAGGTGGCAGCCCAGTGGCGCCCCAGAACGTACATTCATTTCGTGGGGCTTAAAGATATGTACTCTTACTATTTGGGTCTAATTAGTAAGATATAAATGAATGAATACAGAAGTAGTGCATGAAGTTATGGCCTTTCTAGTTTAAGCAGCAGAACCTCAAAAGTAGGAGTACAAGGCATGAAACTACTTATCACCCTCCAAGTTTTCCCCGAGAAAATTTGAAAAGGAAAGCAAGATAAGCTCAGTTGATCTGTAAAACAAGAAACCAAATTTTTCATTGTCCTTGACTATTTTGCAGGTCTTTAACCTCATTTTTCTCAGGTCAGTTAAAACATCAAATTTGACGTTTCCTTATTCCGACCTAAGATTTCCATTAAAACACTGTCTTGATTATTGGAACCAGTCCCCTGTGGAGGTAAGACTGGTGGAGCTGATTTTATGGATTTAACATCTGATTTCTTTCAAAGCAATCAAAAAAGTGGGGTCCGTGTTCTTCATCTCTTGGCTGAGTACGTATTTTGATTAGATACCATTATATCTGCTAGTTAAACCTCAAGCGTCGAAACACGTTCAGGGAGGCGGTAAATTTCTTCAATAAATGATGCGCACTCAATGTACATGTAGCGAATAACAAGACTGTTAAGGCGTTCTCTCAAATTAAGAGATAAAATGCAGAACGGCGTATCTTCATCGTCCCTATCCCATTCACGGCATGTGGGTGAGGTTGAGCCTCTCGAATATAGGATGGGTAGGGGAAATTAAACAGCAAACAAGCACTCGGTTTCAGCTATATGTTATAAGTTAAAGCCAGGGGTCGAGGGGCGTGACCAAGGACCATAGTTAGGAGCCCACGTTGAGCTATGTTTCGCATTGTTTTAATAATAAGTAACCAGGAACCATGTAGGACCGTTTTGTTGGTTTACCGATTAGTAAAGAGTAAAATGTGTTACTTACTATCAACTAGCCAAAAAAGTACATAGGCTTTAGAAAAATTCCTTCTCCGTATTTTAATGTGCGCTGATTATTTTTATAGTGAGCTGAAAGCAAGCAATCTGACTTAATCAGATAGTTCTAGTCAAAGGCTTTCATTTTAGCCCAGTTGATTATCATACTTTAATTACTCTGTCCATGACAATATAAAGAGAAAAACAAACAACATTTTTTTTGTTACAACTTTGCTAAGTTATTTACTTCTTATTCTACTTCGATCGCTCAAGTAAGTACGATCTATGTAAAACTGAAAATGGCCTGTTTTCTCAATTCCTATATAAATTCAAATCATGTTCAATTTTGTTCCAGAGGATCAAACTGCTTTTATAAGTGTAAAGGCTTCACTTTTAGTTTTCATTACTTGTATTCCTTTTCTGTTCTTATTTTCGCCCTTATAATATATAAATATTTAAGAAGAAAGGATAACTTTCTTACGAGCTTAGTTTATGCCCCTATTTGCAATTTGCTTTGGAAAATAGAGTAGTCAGGAAGCGGAAAATATTATATTTATATTCTCGTTGTTAGTTAGGAAACATATTTTAAAATAAAGCTAATATAAACACGCCTCCCCACAAAGGATCCTTTTGCAACTAATTTTTGCAACTTTTACAAGGACGAGGAACAGTTAAAAGAAGAAACGGGTACCTAAATCAACAACAAATCCTAAAACAAAAATGTTTATCAAAATTTCTAAATTTCGTTAGCTGTTTGTCATTTCTTTTAAAATCGTGCAATTCACAAGAAATTTCTTTCTGTCGACATAACCAAAGAGACACTTTGGTAAACTTTAAAATAGGTCACCTCAACGAAAATAAAGAGGAATATTTTCCTGTTGTTACTAGTCTCTGTAACCCGTTTCTTAAAGTTTTTCAAGGTTTCTGATAGTTATGTTAATAGAAAATAGTCTTTCTAATAAGTGTTTTTAATTTAGAGAGAAAAATGTTGAAAAAAATGCGTGTTATAAATTAATTAAAAAAAAAACAAATCGGATATCAAAATTTTGAGAAATTAGTTTTTTCCTGAGATCATCTTACGAGGGAAGTAAAAACCCTGTTGGTACAAAAGCAAAAATGTTTATTCACCATTATTTACAGCGTTCACGGCTACTAAGTACCAGAAATACAAATTTTGTGTAAACATTTAATTGCCACTTTCAAAACTTAATCTAAATCAGGTCATTTTAACTTTATTAAGATGAGAAATATTCTTGTAAAACTTTTTACATAAAAATTTCTCAAAGTATCTTAAAAATATATTTATTTCTTATAAAAAAAGTTTTTATATTTGATGTTCTGGAGTCAGCAAAAATAACGTGTCAGGCATATACCAATTTACACAATATATCCATCTAGACATATCCAATTATGATATGATATTTTACAGATACGCGAAAAAAAATATAAGCCTGACATGTTGATGCTTCTGAAATATTCTTAAAATATGTTAAACACCTAAAGTAAGGTTTATAGAAGAAAGCAAGTGAATCTGCGTCAACATGTTTCCTACTATTCGTTTTATAGAGATGAACCGATCAGGGAGTTTGATATGACGCAGAATAGAATATCGGCTAAAACATTCAAAATGTATTCTATATCAAATACTTAGTAGTAATCTAATATATAAACCGTTCCATATCCGAAATTAAGCATTCGCTTTTTTTTTAAGAAAATCCAAATCTTTGTAGTTATTTTATCTAGTTTTAAAATTTGTGTACGTCTTGACTTTGATGTTTTGTGTTTACCGAATTCAGGGTGAGAACTTATGTGATTACCAAATTTGATATAAACACGCATAGTGATTTTGACTTAAATAAAACTTAAATGTTAGAAAATTCTTTTGTTAGTTGGAAGGCGGCGTAACTTGGCAATATCTTGAATAATGGCCTAAATGCAACTACTTAATGGTCTTAAACGTGCAAACAACACTACCGCGTCAATGGCCCAAATTAACAAAAATTTTGAAATTGAGTTTGATGAAGCGGTATTATTGGTTATTTTAGGAATAATTGCAAATATTTTTCTTGGTGTGGGTTCGTCTTAATATGCAATCTTTTAAATAACATAGATTTTTTATAAATAAATAAATATATGGCTTTTTCTAAACAGAAAAAATCTTATAACCTACACTGACTACAAAAAACAATATACTGCATACAGTTTTGTCTTGTAAAAGTAAACTAAAAACTACAAACTTTGCCATTTCCGATAAAATGGATTTACTACTTTATATTTTGGTGATTTTAACGTTAATCTTATGAATATTAATAATCCCCTAACTAATTTGTTCGATAATTATAATTTGTTTCAAATTATAAAAGAGCCTACCAGGATCTCGGCTGGAGCTTCTACTCTGCGTGATGTGATATTCGTTAGCGATAATTCGATAGTTAATAAAAGTGATGTCGTTAATGCGGATACGATATCTGATCATAGGATAGTCTACTGCATACTCAATATTCAAAAAGAATACGTAATGCCAAAAATAGTACGCTATAGTTTTAGAAATTTTAATATGAACCAGTTTCAATTTGATTTAAAAAATTTACCGTTAAATGATATGTTTTATGTACCTAATATTGATAATAAAATTCAGCTTTTTAATGATTTCCTTCTGATGATCTTTGATGTTCACGCTCTATTTCGTGAATCCAGAGTAACGAAGCCGAGAGCTCCATGGTTGTCAGAAAACCTCAAAAAATATGGATGATTGGAACAACTTTAAATATTTACGTAATTTTACATTGTCCGTGGTTAGGAAGGCGAAGAAAACATGAAAGGTCACAGCAAACACAGCACAACCCTCGCAGTACCTGGTCATTTCTTAGAGATTTGAATGTTGTCTCAACTAAAAATAATTCGATCCCAAAAGTATTGAGCGACCCTAATGATATTAATAACTTCTTTGGTACTTTCCTACAGAGCACGTCGGACTGTAATGAGAAGATCAACTTTTATAATAATAATAAATTTAATCCACAACTTACTTTTGGATTTAAATTAGCTGAGACTGCTGAGGTGAATTGAATTCGTAATAGTATTAAAACAAATGCGACTGGTGTTGACAACATATCTTCTATGATGCTTAAGTATTGTAGTCCCTATATTGACAAGTACGTTACGCACGTAATTAACTGTTGCATAGAGGCTCAATATTTTCCAAATCAATGGAAAATATTAATCGGCAGGCCTCTTCCAAAAACTTCAAACCCACTTCAACAACACTAAACTAATGAACTGAGAGTTAAGAGTATTTTACCAGCTTTGTCAAAAGTACTTGAAAGGGTATTATATAACCAAATATATTTGTTTTGTGTTAAAAATAAAATAATCCCCGAATATCAATGTGGCTTTAGAAAGAACTTCAGCACTACCGTAGCGTTAACAAATGTTATTGATGATATCATTAGAGCATCTGACAAAAAGCTTATTACTTCTCTTATACTGTTAGATTTATCCAAGGCTTTTGATACCATCAGTCATCGACTCATTCTTTCAAAATTAAAATATTATGTTTTTTTTCCAGGATCACCTGCCCTTATTGAATTATATTTGACAGACAGATATCAAAAGATTTATTCGGATGGTCGATTTTCGGATCTAGTGTATACCTCTGAAAATAAAATTACCTATTTTAGAGTTAGGATTAACATCGGCGTCAACGGAACTAGATTGCCTATGTTAGACACAGCTAATGGATAATGACCTTAGATTTCGAGTACATATCAAAAATATAATCTAGAGAGAGTTTTATTCCCTAAAGCTTTTTTATACTAATAGACACATTCTGCCTTTTCAACTCAAGAAATCCTTATGTGAACTATTGGTCCTATCTCAGTTTAATTATTGCGATTTTGATAATGGATATTGTTTGGATGCCGCTGGTAAACATAGGATACAAAAGTTATAGAATGCGTGCATAAGATTTATATTTAACCTCAGAAAGTTTGATCATGTGTCACTAAAATTTCGAGAGATAAAATGGCTTAGGATGGACTCTAGAAGAGACCTTCATTTCTGTTCTTTTATTTTAAAGCTAATAAATGACCTAACTTCTCCTGCTTCACTCAAAAGCCCCCTGGTGTTTCGTTCAGATATACACACTGTTAGTGTTCGGCAATTGAATAGGTTGACAATGCCTCACCATCGTAGTGCTTTGTTTCGGCGATCCTTCAGCTTTAATGTTGTTAATCATTATAATTCATTGCCCAACGAGTTTATCCATTTAAGTAATGCTGCGTTTAAGTACCAATATAAAAAATATCTACTAAATATTCAAAACGGAAACTAAGTAAACAAATATGTTTTTCTTACGTTTTTGTCTTAGCCAGTTAATAAAACGCGCCATTGCGCCATTTAATAAAACTTAAGGTGCTTTTTTAAGAGTTTGATTTTTCTGATTAAAGTGTCTGGTTAATCTTTAGTTATTATATTATAAAAAACTATGTATATTTTGATTTTTGCAAAATAAAGGCCTTATTTATATATTTTCCTTATATTCTCATACAATATTGTCGGATAGGGAATTGGCGTACTCCACCATATCTTGTACAAATTAGTTGAAACAATGAGTTCAAGTACAAATCAGCCTTTCTAAGTAAAAATGTATGATGCCAAAGAAAGGTATAAAAAAATAAACAGAATAAAGAGGTAATTATATCAACGATCCATTAAACCTTTCACCTAAAACGTATATTCCAATTAAATTGAACCATTGTTACCAACACTTTGAATTCTAAGCTCCCTCTAGGCTGCCCTGTGGCCTGTCTAAATATTATTCCTAACCCTGAACTATCCAGCGCCTCCACCATATGTCGGGTCTGAAAAACGGGTGATCCATATGTTGTACAAATCAATTGTACGAATGACTTCCCCTACAAATCAGCTTTTCTACGTAAAGCTAAATGATGTTAAAAGAGGTATAATATAGTTAAATTAAGTGGTGACTTTACTTACACCTTAACTAAATTGAGCATTTGAAACTCTCGTCTCTCTCTAGACTATCCTGTGGACTTATATTACGAACCCTGAACTCCTTTTTTACTTGCACACGTGTATTTTATGTTATATATGTTTTATATATAAACCCTACTTCCTGTTTTTAATGCGAGCGTTAATTAAATGTTTTTGCTTCTTGGCATTGAACCACAGGCGTAAGGTTGATAGTTATGTTTTTATAACTTCATTTGAACAAATTATTAAAATTGCTGGAATTAATGAACATTCCAAAATCCTATATACGACAATATTTCTGTGACAAAGTTGATTGTAATTATCCCCAGTATGAGTCTCTACTAAGTGCAGGACTAAACATGCTTTTTTATTAGATCAGGTTGTAAAAACGTTGAACAAGCTGCTTTGTCAGGCATACCTAAAAATTTTACGCGGAGATTCGTAGCAGTGCATTTTATGATTTGATTAAAAATTTGTAATTGCAAAGCGAAAGAAAACAAAATGCCGCACATATTTGCACAAAAGCCATAGTAAGAAAATTCTTTAAAAGTTTTATGACCTGCTTTTATTTTTAAAAATAAAATAAAGTAGACCTATTACAGGAAATTGCATCCTGAAACAGACACAAAAATAGTTTTACATTATTTTTATTTAAAACAACTATTGATAATTTTAAAATTTTAGGAATTAATTGATGATGACATGGAAAATAACTTTCTATGGGTAATTTATTTTTCTTTTTGAAAATGTGTTATTTTTATACTACAAATAGAAGCATAATAAAACTTAATAATTTTTAAAACAATATAACATTTTGATGCAGAATTTTAAAAAATGAACCCTTTACTTTAATGCAACTATGTATCTGTTAGCTCATTTTATAATGGTTTTAGTGTAATGGAACGGACATAGTCAAGTTCTATAATCAATTTTGCCGTTGGAGACTTATTTGGTCTGATCTTTCGACTCTTTATTGATTGAAAAAGGTTCTAGTGACATGGCATGTCTCTAAAATTACAATCTTTTGAATACAGAAAGTAACTTCCTCATTACCAAAGGCGTTTAAATGCCGAATTAGGGTTTTTAGTATCAACCTTGTCGTTGAGATAGTCACTGGTCTAATATAAACATCCTTAGGTTTCCACATTGATTTTATCGCGTCTGCTATCGGGTATATTTGTTGATTTTAGTGGTGTAGGTTTTTTGTAGATTTCTGTTCAGTGGCATGGCTATATCTATTAAGGGGAGATCATTATGTTGTTTATCGAGAAGCATAATATCTGGAATGCTTGCTTGTATTTTAGAGCCTGCTCATATATTCCTTTCCCAGTACAGCCTAAAATTGTTGGTTTCCATTACATTTGATGGCCCGGATCTGTGAAAAGGTTAATATGACTCTATTAAGCCCAGATTCAAAGCTAGCTGCTGGTAAATAATTTTTGCAACATCATAGTAACTCCTAACATTCAATGTTGGGAAAGGCCCTGCATCCTCCTATAATATGTTCGATGATCTCGTTTTACATTTTACATTCCGACATTAGTCATTGTCTAGCTTTTCCCTTAATATGCGTTTTCTGTAATTCTTGGTGCCAAATTACTAAAAAAAAGTTCTTTGGCTTGCACTTCGCTGATGAGTCACACGAAGCTTTGCTAGTCCGCCCTTTACAATTAGCTGATGATTAAAAAATGCCCTTTGTCTGGTACTAGTATCCCCGTAATACCTCGTGCTATCTTTGTGCTAGGGTCCCTGTCTACGACGGGACCTGGGGCTATTTAAAAATGTTATAGCGCCACCATTTTGCTTTCTTATGTATCCTATAGATCTAAAGGGCTTTTGTTATCTGCCTTGAGAGATGATCCTGTTTTGTTAGCTTCTTTTAAACATTTTATTACTGCGGAAATTTTTTACCGTATAATTATTTATATATTTAAAAATGTTATTAGACCACCATTTTGCTTTGCCTTATGGAATTCGCACTAGAATGTTGCCAGATAACTTTTGTTACGCACTTGGTTTTTGTGTAAAAGTAATGTTTTGTTACTTAATTTTTAAACATTTTGTTATGCGGCCATTTTGTTCCACAAAAATGGTTTCACATCAAAATTTTACTATTTTATCCCAATCAAATTTTATTTGTGCACAAAATTTAAGGTTGATCCGATGAATATTTTATAAATATTGGTATTTTTTAGCTTTTTGTGATTCTGGGTCTAGGGATCCTAAAATGCAAAGATCTGCAAACATTTTTGAATACGATTTTCTCATGCCCACGATTACAATAATTCCCTTTTAACAGTAAAGCACAAAAGTTTAAATTTTTAAAACGATTAATAATTCAAGCGAATTTTAATAGTTTAAGAGCATCATGATGTATTGTAAAATGTTTGATGTAAGTAAAATCCTGGTAAACCTACGAAAAATGCTATAAACGTATAGGTCACACGTATATAACACAGATTTATCAGTTTCTCTATTTCCACAAACCTTCGCTTTTATATTCCGGCTACCGAAAAGTTACGAAGGTCCCATTTTTCATCTTGGGCTTAGGTCATCAGGTGTTAATACCAAAAGTTTGTTAGTTGACACGCAATTTATTTTGAAATATATTAATCCTTTAAGAGCAAAAATATTTCGGTAAAACTTTGTTGTTGCTAACTATAAAGTTTGACACGGACAAAACTTCTTTGGCTATTCTGGCAGCATTATTGATGATTGTCCTTTTTTTGATCATCGGAAAATATGTTTGTATATCAAAATCAAATTTCTTTAAAGCGCAGGGCCTTAAGCGATTATAACATTCATTATAATTAATTATTCATTCACACATTGACAACATTGGATATCAGTTTGTTTGGTCCAAACTAAAAGGGCGATAATAGATTGTTATTATTTAAAAATGACATTAGTCTTATTTTAAGAGCCCTTTCAAAAATCTTAGCCAGGTTTGATATTAGGCTTATTGGTCTGTAGTTTTCCATTTGATCTATTGCATCATTCTTATGTCAATCATTCTATTGATTTTATTTCGGTAGATTTTGTTTTCAATGTATAATGTCTCGCTCCCACTTCTTTTATATTTTTTATAGATTTCCCTTATTTTTTAGCTTTTAAAATTCCATTTGTTTTCCAAGGTGTTTTTTTGACTCTTGGTAAATATGTTATTGTGCTCTCGTCCATATACTTCCTCACTGCATCTACCAAGTTACTCGTAATTTTGTCAATATTTCTGTGTTCGAGGTAGATACCGTTAAAGTTTTGCTTTTCCAGTAAGGTTTTAAATTTTTTATAGTTAATATATTTCTTTTTCTCTACTAATTTACTTTGTTTACTAGATATTTCATATGTTAGCATAATGGGATAATGATCGGTTATTTTAGAATTAAGTATGAGAGGTTTTGGTGTTTTTTGGCTAATACAGGCACTTTTAGAAAATATATGATCTATGCAACTTCTAGCGGTTCTTTCGACTCTTTATTTATGAGAGACTTGTAACCGGCTTAATATAACAAATTTAGGTAGTCCTGGGTTTCTACGGTGTTACTTAAAATATGAATGTCTAAATCTCCTATCAATATATATAACGGTGTCATTTATTGCAACATTTTTAGATAAACCTGCAAATCAGCAATAAACAAATTTATATCAGTAGGGTTTGGTCTATATATAGCTGGTATAGATGTAGTTTTACCTAATATTATTAACTCAATTCTTAGACAATTTATATTGGCAATCCTAACTATTTTATATTTAAACTTATATACATTTTTAATAAATACAAGCACACCATCATTTTGATTTATTTTACCACCATTATGTACACAAACAAAATCCTTTAAGCCAAATGTATTTACGTTCTTAACTTGAAAAGTCTCTGTTAATTCGATTATATCAAAGCTATGATCCATGCTTGCCAATAATGCCTCAAGAAGTGAAAAATTTTTGTACACACTGCGCATATTTGTGTGAAATATTGAAAAATTATCTTTTATTTTAGTAGGTTTAAGTGCCAGCTTTGCTTCACTAATATTACTAGCTTCACATGTATTAATATCAAAACGATCGAAATCTCTTACATACCCATTCATACTAACCTTACATAAAAATTTGTCAAAAAGTCAATAATTTGGTTTACCAAATAATAAAATATGTGCTGTTCACTGTATATTTAACTATCCACCATCTTACACAGAACACGTATGTCTTTACACTAAATTTGAAAAAAAGAAGAAAAAAAAACAGCGATAATAATAATAATAGAAAACAAACAAGAACTGTCTAACTAAATTGTGCTTTTTTTAATAGATTTGGGTGCACTTGTTTTGACTGGAATCTTGTTGTTTTTCAGTCTAGTAGTTGGTTTTCCTAGCTTGTTGATAGGTTGGTTTGCTGTTTTCAGCCTTCTTGTTTGTATTTCACCCACTCTTTCAGGTTCAGATGTATCCTTCGCTTGTTGGTCTTCTTCAAATTCATCTTCCAAAATCGGTCTTGTAGTTGGAGTAGCTGGAGCACTGCTATTGGCTCTTAATACAGGTATTTCTGTCGACGCTGGGTTAGTGTAATTTTGCGTATTTGGAGATGTTTCACTTACAGGTCTGTTGATCTCTGTTTTAATAACTAGATCCTCTTCTTCCTCAGCCAATTGGTTAGCTGTGAAGGGCTACCCATCAATAAAAAGTTTAATGTTTCTAATAACAGCGTTTAGATTTTTAGGGCGCGCTTTTTTTAATCATTGTCTCAATATTTTATTTTCTTTTTGCTCCTCTAGTGTCAAATCCCGTGCTATGCTTATTTCAGTGTTTTTTAGCTTTTTAATATTTTGTAGGATATCTTGTTTTTTAAAGTAAGATACCAATTTAACAATAACAGGGCTTTAGTTCCCTATATTTGGTTTCAAATTCACTAGCCTTTTGATTTAGTTCTTTTTCAAATTTCTTCTTAAAAAGTTCCGCTATTTCGTGTTTTATATGGTTTTAAATTTCTCTGGTCTGTTGTTCATTGGCTTCTTGGATACTTTTTTTGTTGCTTTCCCCAATTTTTTTTAATAGTTCGTCGAGTTGTTCCCAGTTAATCATTGTAGAATGGTAAACAAAATCTTGTTATGAGGTACCTCTTTAAACGAATATAACACACGAGAGGTATTGTTCGCCAATATTTTTTGTTAACAATATTTATAAACTTATTACCAAATAACTATGTATTTTATGTGCGTGGTGGAATTCGTTACGAATAAAATTTCGGGTAAAAGGCAATTCACCGGGTTAAAAATTTTCAAATAGTTTAAAATTTAATTGTTATATATAAATGTATTATTTTAGGTATTGTGCATAGTCTTTGCTATATATTTTTTTAAATATTGCATCTTATTTTTTATGTAAATCTACAGGGCTTTGTATTTTTCAGGCCTGAGAAAGATCTTACTATACTATTATCCATATCTCACATAAGTGCTAATATACATTATTATTGTGGCAAAAGTATTAATTATTGTTAATATGTTAATTTGTTGGGCATAGACGTTTTAGTTGCAATTATGGCTAGAGAACATTCTAGTCTGAGACATGACAATGGTAATTTTTTATTTAGAAAATGACCTGTACTCTGATGTATGTGTCACTGGCAATGTTAAAATAGTGTATTAGAACACTAGTTTCATAAGATATGATTTTATAGCAAGAGCCCTTGGTCTTATACAACGAGTATTTTATACTCTTTTTTCTATTTTGTGCACTATATGTTAAAAAACAATATCTTATATACCGCCCTCTTAATTTTTAAATCTCGAACCGGATTCAAATTCGAGGTGGGGATGACTGAATATTGACATCTTTGTAAAGAAAAAAGGTAGTGTCGAAAAGAGGACCGTTATTATGCTATTTTTCTTATCGAAATGACGTCCTCATGATTGCAAAATAAAAAATAAAGCATTAGCGTCTTCCCTGAATACTAGTTCATAGACTAAAATATTATTTAGGCTATAACTTTATTTAGAAGACTTTTTGCAGTCTCTATTTCATAGTAGACTTAAACTGAAATATTCCATTTAAAAAAATTGAATATAGGTCCCAGCAACAAGATTTTTTGCAAACCTGTACATTTTCTTCAGTGACTTCAGATAAATGTTTGGAAGCACAAGTCTCCATTTTACTTTAAGATATAGTAGGTAGTTGGACATTTGTAGAATGTAGGAGTTTTTTTGGAATCCACACTTAGGTATTTTACTTTTATGTATTCTGTAATAACTAAAAAAACAAGTCTCGAATTTTGAGAGCTTTTATAGATATTCTCAGCTTCAGTCGTGTCAGCATTTTTAGCTAAAGTTAAGCTTGTTCGCCCGTAGTTACTAAAGAGGTTTAAATTTAGACCAGGTCTAACTTATAAATAATAATAAACTAACAAATAATTTTTCTAAATGTCATAATTACAAAATGTCAGTGACATAAGCGAAATATAACTGGTAAACTAAGAGTTTTAAGTACCATGGCAACTAGACCTAATCTAACTCTTAAACCATTTTTGTGAATACGGGGGGTTATGTCGAGGAGGAGCCAGAGGAAAAACCAACTGACTAAAAAGTCTTCTTCTCGTGTGTATATTGGTAACACAATATAAAGGCGTCTAAAAAGAGGTCATGACTTATATTGTAGTAATTTTTAAACACATAGGCCGCATGTCAGTTCTGCTTGTTTATAATTTGCGAACTAATAAACTTGGCCATCTGCTTAAAATATTGGTGGGAATGACCACCTCTACCCTCTCCCTTAGGGACGTCCCTGCGGCTAAATGACTATCTAGTTGGCAATGTTACTTTATTTGAAGTGTTTTATTAGAAGGTCCCATCTAGCAATACTATGGCCGAAGAAGACAAAAAGGTCTTCTATCTTACAAAAGTCAAGAAGCTCTCCCCCTTACAGAATTATTTAACCATAATTTAAGCGGTGCACGGAACATGGAAATGGACATATGGAGCTAGACGTTATTCAAAGTTTTAGATCACATTAAAATGACACTCATACATACAATCCACATTATGGCTTTCAGAAATTCTAATATTTTTTAGGTTAATGATGGTTTCTACTTTTCAAGTTTATTAAGGCGTGTTTAGTTTTCTTGGGTATAGGTTTATGTTTTATAGTGAAACTTGCTATTTCCTTGACGTTTCGCCTGTCTTAGCAAGCTTTTTGAAAAAGTCTTATTTATTATTTAAGTTTTTTTTTCATTTTGATTTGCAAATTAAACATAAAATAATTTTAAAATTTAAACAAAAATGGGACAAAAACAGGAACAGAAATTGGTACATACCTCGAAAAATTTTTATTATTTACTTCTCGGTTGCTAATCTGCTTGCCAACTAATTTATTTAAAATTCACACTTGAGGATTTTTTTTTTTCGTTTTTTGTATAAGGCCTAGTCGAGGTAGAATCAGTAGTTCGAGATAACGATTTAAATTATTGTAAATTAATAGATATAAGTGATGGAAAAATTATTTATATTTTGTTATAATGCATGTATTAAGTTTTGGTAAATTTGGCTTAGATTTTTAGATATATATATATATATATATATATATATATATATATATATATATATATATATATATATAACATATATAGCAGAGTACAAATATTGCGTAAACGGTCTGTATAAGGGATGGCTACAAGAAGACTCTTTTATGCCGACCTTAGGAAATTTTTATTTCCTTCCTCAAGGCTACAATATAGAGTTGTACATTTTTAAAAAATGTTTGGACCCTAGCAATTAGCGTAAATTATTTAAAATACAGATATGAATTAATTTATTATTATTACAAAATACAACAAAACGTCTTGTTATTGACAGTTAAATGAGGAGATGAGACAGAAGACAATCAAAATCGTACCATTTGTTTGTCTAGTGTCTCATCATCTCATTTAACTGACAATAACAAGACGTTTGGTGTTATTTTGTAATAATAATAATCAATTTACTTATAATGTATTTTAAATAATTTATGCTAATTGATAGGGTCCAGAAAATTTTTAAAAATATACCAATTTTAACTATACTCACTTTACAAGTAAGTTTAGCTCGTGGATTTTATGACACATTTTTTTTTATTTTCCATCAACTCTATATTGTAGTCTTGAAGGAGATAAAGATTTCCGAAAGCTCGGCATAGTAGAAAAGAGCATTATTTTAACCAGCACTTATACAGACCGGTTACCCGATATTTGTACTCTGCTGTCTAGCTAGTCGGTCAAGATTATATTATCGCGCTATATATATATATATATATATATATATATATATATATATATATATATATATATATATATATATATATATATATATATATATATATATATATAATATATATATATATATATATATATATATATATATAGGATTTTTAATGAGGTCAGTATTTTTTACCTCTTGATATGTTCATAGAAGTCTACTCTTCATCGACAAAAATTATTTAGGCTAATAAATCTGAATAAAGGTGTGTGTGAAAAGACATTTTATATATGGCAATTTCTCAAAATATTATGAACAATTTAATTCCAGCATGCCAAGGTGAAGATTTAATTCCAGCATGCCAAGGTGAAGACTGCGAGGAAGTCCTAAAAAATATTAATAAACACATATTTTTTAATGAGTCATATTATATTTTTATAATTAATTGGTGCCTTCGAGAAAACATGTGTGCCCGCTACTGGATTCCGTACGAAAACTCTCAGAATCAATTCTCGCCTTTGATAAGTCAAAGTTACAGGAAACCGAGGCACGAGGTGTAAGTAAAATTATATGGTTTCAATGTCACATTGTATATCAGAAATTGCTATTATTATATCAATTTTTACATGTGGCAGTATCGCACAAATCCCTAGACGCAATCTTTACAAAAAATGGTTTGTTTGTAACATTTTGTAAGTTTGTAACATGCTATATATACAGCCTGAAGTATATGACTTACTGCTGGTTTTTTATCGAATACGTACTTTTTTAGTCATTTGATAACAAAAAATAGTCATACTTCTTAAACTAAGTTACAGAAAGTTAAATAATCGTAAAAAAAATGAGAGCCACACTTTTTAATGTAAGCTAGTTTAGTCTGTTTAAACTACATTGAGCCTTATCTAAAGATTAGGGTTCGGTTGTTATGTCATAGAATAAAATGCGGCTCGATGGACTGCTTTTAATCATAAATACTAATATCATTCCGAAAAGAACATATTATTAAAACGTTTCCAACAAATGACCGCAATATATCTTAGAAATAGCTGAACGGAATAGCGGTGAATTTTACATTTTTCTCACTTCAAAATAATGCTGACGAAGTTAAAACAACAACAAAACAAAAAGAAATTACTGCTAGTAACGGCTTCTAAGCGTTTCTTTGACCACACATCAAGTGCAGACGGCCAGACTCATTTTAGTTTAATTTGATAATTATTTACCGTCTAACAGCCTCTGTTGTGCAGACAAACTGCCGAGATTTGTTCGGATTCAGATTTGATTAGTCCTTAAAGTATAAAAGAAAAGAGTAAGCTATTATGATTATTTTATTTCCCAGGTTGTCAAAGCGTTTTATTAGTGTAGGATATTAAGGAAACTATAATCTTAAAATCAAATTCAAATGGATACATAAAATTAATATTGTGGCAAAAGTATGTGTGCGTCTAAAAAAACGAGAATGGAGTTTTCAAAATTAATTTCTAAGTAATAATCTACAACAAAAAGTTTCTAAGGCAAAATATAGCAATGCCGCCCAACGAACAGTATGCAAACTATAAACAAACGTAAAATCGATAGAGGTTTTCGATGTGTCAAATTCTTCGGCATCTAGCAGCAAAGTATCGTTTTCAGGAGTTTTATGTTGTTATAATTACTACAGGCTTTATTTTTTGTGACTAATATCGCTTATAAATGCGAGGTGTACGAAAAACGGGTCGATCAAGTTTCCCCCCCGAAACAAACCAATTTCAAAAATAGATACATTATCATTTTGCACACATTTTGCACAATTTTGCACACAATAAATACAATTTTGCACATTCACCCAAGAGAAACTAAAGCATTTTTTTTAAACGGGGGGCAAACATGACCGTTCCCCCCCGTCTTTCAAAATATCTAAATATTTTTATATCAATGGTCCCATCTAATTTTGCCACTAATTTTCAAATTTTGCACACCCTCCTAGAGAAAGTTAAGGGGATCACAAATTTGCATTTTCCCCCTCGTTTGTCGCGAAATTGAAAAACTTCTATGCTACTTTATTCACCTAAATTTGCACAATTTTGCGGAACTATTTTTAAAATTTGCACACACTCCTAAAGAAAGTTATGCGGCGTCGAAAATGTGTATTCCCCCCCTCGCCCCTCCGTCACTCACAAAATTCAAAAACCGTTGTGCTACACGTTTCACCTAATTTTGCACACTTATGTTTAAAATTTGCACACTCTCCTAGATAAAGTTATGAGGCGTCGAAAATTTGTATTTCCCCTCCGCCAGTCACAAAATTGAAACACTGTTGTGCTACTACTCTCACATAATTTTGCACACCTATTTTTAAATTTTGCATATTCTCCTCAAGAAAGTTATGGAGCATCGATAATTTGTATTTTCCCCCCCATCAGTCACAAATTTCATTCAACTCTTGTGCTACTCGATTCACCTAGTTTTGCACAATTTTGCACACCTATTTTTAAATTTTGCACACTCTTCTAGAGGAAATTACGGGGTGTCGAAAGTTTATATTTTCCCCCCGTCAGTCACAAAATTTAGAAACTGTTGTGCTACTCGTTTCACCTAATTTTGCACAATTTTACACACTTATTTTTGAATTTCGCACACTCTCTTGGAGAAAACTATGGGGCGTCGAAAATTTGTATTTTTCCCCCCGTCAGTCACAAAATTGAAAAACTGTTGTGCTATTCGTTTCACCTAATTTTGCACACCATTTTTAAATTTTGCGCACTCTCCTAAAGAAAGTTATGGGTCGTCGAATATTTGTATTTCCGTCCCGTCAGTCACAAAATTGAAAAACTATTGTGCTACTCTTTTCATCAACTTTTGTACAATTTTGCACACCTATTTTCTCATTTTGCACACTCTCCTCGAGAAAGTTATGGGGTTTCCAAAATTTGCATTTCCACCCATCTGTCCCGAAATTGAAATATTTTTACGCTAATCGTTTCACCTAATGTTACACAATTTCGCACACATATTTTTAAATTTTGCAAACTCTCCTAGAGAAAGTTATGGGGCGTCGAAAATTTGTATTTTCCCCCGTCAGTCACGGAATTGAAACACTGTTGTGCTACTCGTTTAACCTAATTTTGAACACCTATTTTCGCATTTTGTACACTCTCCCGGAGAAAGTTATAGGCGTTCCAAAATTTGTATCCCCGCACTTCCCCGTCTGTCACGAAATTGAATCTTTTTCTCGGTTCGGCTAATTTCGTCCAATTTTGCACACATATTCGTTGGCACACACTCTCCTAGAAACAGTCATGGAGTATCAAAAATCTACATCATCTAGTTTTGGACACTTATTTTCAAGTTTTGCACTCTTTTTGGAGAAAATTGTGGCATGTTGAAGATTTTGTACCATAAAATTCAAAGTTCGTTATGACCTTCACGGTGGTGGCTGCCAAGGAAGTGTTTAAACCTGATCTGTTTTCTATGACTGATATCTTTAAATTTTCAATATGTTTAATCCTATAATTTTATGTTTTTTTGATCCAGAATATCGAATTAAGATTTTCAATTATTTGCATAAAAAGCAATGATCCCATCTTGTTATCTCTACCTGGAGATTTTACAACAACATTAATATAATCTTAAACTGAAATATGTACTGCCAAAATCTTATAGAAATACATAATCGATAACCGATTTGCCGTCAACCAGGGCGACTTGAAACGATGTGCTAAAATCTGAAGGCGCTTCATTATTATTTTATGATTAGTGGTTCCATCTACCTTTTAATTTTTACCTAGCAAGTTGCGACCGTTTAGTGATTGTGATTTATTTTATTTTAAAGGAAATTGAGTAACGGAATAAGGTAAGATTTTTTTTCTGAAAGCAAACGGAGCTGGGCGTTCATATTGATTTACACAGTGTCGGTTATAGAGAGCATAAATCAGACGTAGACGTACTTGGTTTATTTTCTACTATTTATTAAATAATATTACAGTATTCCTAATTAAATATAAGTACATTTAATTATAATGGAACAAAATCGAAGGACCTATTGTTTTTTTTTTCAATTTTTTGCTTCTGTTTATTGTTATATTGACCCGTCACCGGGTGGCGGCGGCGTCTTCATCCCCAAACCGACGCGACCCATGCTGATGGTGGTAATCCCAATACATATACAGGGTTAGTAAAAAGAACCGGAACGCTTAAATATCTTCAAAACCGCTGAAGTTACGCTTAAAAATACAGCATTTGGGGGTTTTTGGGCACGCCAAATTGAAAAAAGTATCGGCACTGTTGCCAGACTTTCTAGTTTTGCGCTACTTATCTTTTTTAAATGGAATGACACTTTTATTTTTATTGCAATTAGTTGTCTCAAATTTAGTAAGATCTCAAATCTTCAACACTCTATCTGTATTAGTTTTTGAGAGATTTACACATTTACACTAAAAAGAACGGAAACGCTTGAATATTTTCAAAACTGCTAAAGTTGTGCTTACAAAATTCGATATTTAAATGTTTCTGCAAGCGGAATTGAAAAATGGTATCGGTACTGTTGTAAGATTTTCCCAGTTTTGTGCTACACGTGGTCGTTTTCTTATCTTAAATGGGAGGCCCCATTGATTTTTATTGAAATTAATGACTTTTAATTTATGAAAGTTGAACTGATATTGATGCTTTTCCTTTACACTTTATCCCGGCTTAAGACTGATCTAACTTCTACCAGTAGTTGATACTTAAAGCGTGTTTAAAAACGGGCGAGACAACAACGACCGAACACCAATAACGCTAAGATAAAAAGATTAAAAATCAACGAACTAAAGCAACAATAACTTAACAGAATGAATACTGATTTTAAAGACGCAAATTTGAGATCTTACTAAATTTGAGACGATGAATTTAATGTAATAAAAATAAATGAGACATTCCATTTAAGATAAGATATTTAAGCGTCCTTTTTTCTGCAAATACTGTGTTGTCTTAGCAACTAGTACAGATAGAATTGTGAGAATGTGGGATCTTACGAAATTTGAGATATCCAATTCACTTCAGTAAAAATAAATGGGGTATTATATTCAAGATAAGAAAAAGGCTGGAGCGTAAACCTGGGAAACCTGGTAACAGTGCCGATTCCATTTTTTTTATTGTGTATGCCCAGAAACCTACAAATGCCGAATTTTGTAACCACAATTTAAACGGTTTTGAATATATTTAAGTTTTCCGGTTCTTTTTACCAACCCTGTATAAAAGCGTCCCATAACTTTCTCTACAAAAGTGTGCAAAATTTAAAAATTAGTGTGCAAAATTAGATGATACGAGTAGCATAAAAATATTTCAATTTCGTGACAGACGAGTGGAAACGCAAATTTTGGAAACCCCATAACGTTCTCCAGGAGAGTGTGCAAAATGAGAAAATAGGTGTGCAAAATTGTACAAAAGTAGGTGAAACGAGTAGCAGAATAGTTTTTCAATTTTCTGACTGATGGGGGAAAATACAAATTTTCGACGACCCATAACTTTCTTTAGGAAAGTGTGCAAAATTTAAAAATAGATGTACAAAATTAGGTGAGACGAGTAGCACAACAGTTTTTCAATTTGGTGAGTGACGGGAGTTTTCTGCGCCCCATAACTTTCTCCAGGAGAGAGTGTAAAATTTAAAAATAGGTGTACAAAATTGTGCACAATTAGGTGAACCGAGTAGCACAACAGTTTTTCAATTTTGTGACTGGACGGGAGGAAAATACAAATTTTCGAAGCCCCTTAACTTTTTCTAGGAGAGTGTGCAAAATTTGAAAATAGGTGTGCAAAATTAGGTGAAACGAATAGCACAACAGTTTTTCATTTTTGTGACTGACGGGGGGGAAAATACAAATTTTTGACGCCACATAATTTTCTCTAGGTGAATGTGTAAAATTTTAAAATATTTGTGCAAAATTAGGTGAATAAAGTAGCATAGAAATTTTTCAATTTCGTGACAAACGGGGGGGAAATGCAAATTTTTGACCCTTCTTAACTTTATCTAGGAGGGTGTGCAAAATTTAATAACTAGTGTGCAAAATTAGATTGCGAGGGCGATTGATATAAAAATATTTGGATATTTTGAAAGACGGGGGGAACGGTGTTTTGTTTTTTGCCCCCCGTTTAAAAAAATGCTTTAATTTGTCTTGGGTGAATGTGCAAAATTGTGCAAAATGATAGTGTATCTATTTTTGAAATCCGTTTGATTCGGGGGGGAAACTTGAAAAACTTGATTTCTATTAGTATAAACAAACAACGAGCCAGTGGCGTTTGACTAACTCAGCGGTTGATTTTAGGTCTGCCTAATTTACTGAGAAATTTTATTTTTTTCTAAAACACATTCAACTAGTTGCTATTATGCGTCATTCTAAATGTAACTATTACCACCTAATACTCGCTACTACTATGCATGATCTATCTGCCATTACTTTCTGTAATCACACACATTTTAAATGCATACTACCTTTTACTAATTACTAACATACATGATTCAACTTCTTTCACATTCGGTTCATTACTACCATGTATATTTCAATCACTACCATCTTCCATTAACTACTAAGTACACCCCACACATTTTAACTACTACTCTACCACCTTCCATTCATTACTACCATACATAATTCAACTACCACCTCCCATTAATTACTACCAGACATATTTGAACTACTACTAGTTTCCAACGGTACATATTTCATTTTCTACCGACTTTCATTTTCCATTGCATAGCTAAAAAGCTTCCTACAAAATGTTGGTCAAAAATTTAGGCTCGTATATAGAAATGGTAACATTTTGGTAAAAACCCTTTATGGTGGAGCAAAATGGCAAAAAGTTATGAAAGATAAAAAATTATAAAAATATTGAAATAAATTGACTAAAATCAAAAAACATTGGTATCTGGAATATCGAAGCTAGAGTTTTATTTAAAGAGGTGTGGTTAAGTGAACGAATGGTTGTATGTACGTATGTAGTATATACAAAAAAATTGTAGAGATGAATGAATGAATTTTGTTTCAATCTGAACGAGTGTTAGACTTTTAGAAGTAAATTTACTATTCCTTGAGGTAAATAGTGATAGATGGTAGCTGTTAAAATATGTGTGGTAGTAATCAATAGAATCAATGAAAACTGATAGCATCTAATATTGTAAATAGTTAGTTATGCGGATATAATAAAATAAAGGTCAGGATATCCTGCATAAAAACGGCTCTGATGAAGTTTTTGTAAATATGATAGTTTCTTGGATAAACCGATCTGAATCTACAGCTGATTTATCCTCCCTAACGTCTCCTGTCAAGTTAAAAATCTGAAAATTGTGAACCTGTCTGAGCACGAAATTAAAAATAATTTCACAACATTTTTTTTTATGTTTAAAAATTTCTTTCGAGAGGGAGCTTCGTTGCTACAATATTCATAATTAGTTTTATCTACAAAGTGGGCATATACAGCAGCAGCACATACAATGCGAGAGCTGCTAAAACGTTCTCACCGTGATCGATTTTCATTCAATTTAGAATTCAATTTCTTTTCTCCACATACCAAATGACCATAATCAGTATACTAAACGGAAAGATCATAAATTCCTCTTTGATTTTTCATAGAAAACTCCAGTAAAAAGTAATCCTAGAAAAAGAAAGAAGCAATTTAAAGAAAAAAGTTCAGATTTGATGATTGTGAGGATGTATAAAATCCTCAAAAACTGAAATACTCCTGAAAAATGGAAATTTAAAATTTAATCTTTCCAATATTAGTGAATGGGAAAAGATATTACAATATCTGTGGTTTTAATTTTTTTATCATAGATTTACAAAAAGTTAAATATAAGCTAAGAAAAGTTAATAATAAGCAAGCAAATCAAACGTATGAATTATTTATTACATCAACAAAGCGGTTTTTTTAAAGCAAAGCTGTTGTTCCAGGTCCTCTAAAGAAGATAATACCTTATAAATAAAGTTAATAAACAGTTATTTATAAAAACATAATTAAATTGTAAAAAAGACCTGAGAATTATTAGGCAAGAAAAGCTTCAAGCTTTTCTTATATTTTCAAAAGTTTACAGTTAAAACCTTATTATTACGTACTGTAGCTATAGATATTTCTTTCAAATTCACTTTTTTAAATAAAAAAAATGGTTTCTAATTTTCTTGAGGTTTGAAGATTTTTACCAAAATGTTGTCCGTTTATCTTCATAGCTTTCTATTATTTTGCCCAATGTGCTCAAATAAGTAATGATTTCTCATGCGTTTGCATTTTTTTATACTGGAATAATTACTCTGTTTACCACAATTTGGCCGATATTGCCAACAACCTTAATTAGTGTTAGATGCTCTCTCTATTCCGTCGATCTGTCTCTCTGTCTGTCGGTCTGTTTGTTCGCGGCATAGCTAAAAAACTACTAACCCGATTGGGGGGGTCATACGGGGGTGACCTGGTAACATTTTGGTAAAAATCCAATATAGCAAAACAAAATGGCGGTCTAGTGAAATGTCAAAAAAATTATTCCAAAGAAAGTGCTTATCCAATTTATCTCAAATTTTGCGCAAAAATCAAGTATTATGTAGTAATCAACTGGTAAAATTTTGGTAGAAATCTAAGATGGCTGAACAAAATGGCGATTTAACAAAATATTTAAAAAGTCAGCCTGAAAAACTACTTAATGAACTGATTAAGATTGTGTGCCATAACTGATTGCAGTATAAAGATGAACTAGTAAAATATGGTACTAATTCAAGATAGAGGAACAAAATGGCAGCCAAATAAAGTTTTTGTAATTTGAAAAAATTGTCCTCTCAGGTCTCACATATTTTCGCGTTTTAGCGTCCATAGATGCCAAACAACATGTTTTATCAAGTCCGTCGGTTCGTCTGTTTCTCAGTTCGCGTCATAGCTTAAAAACTACTCATCAGATCGACTTCAAATTTTAGTCAGTAATTAGGGCTCACCTGGTAATATTTTTTGTAGAATTTCATAATGCCGGAACAAGATGGCGAGTTAGTAGCACGTTAAACAAATTATTACTAAAAAACTAAATATCCAACTTATACTGGTAAAATTTTGGTACGAATCCAAGATGTCGAAACAAAATGGCGTCTTAATAAAATATTTAAACATTCAGCCTGAAAAAACTACTTAATGAACTGCTTCCAACTGTGTGCCATGACTAATTGTGTTATAAAGATAAACTAGTAAAACTGTGGAAATAATTCAAGATATCCGGTCCGTCTGTCCATTTGTCTTTTTGTCTCTCAGTTCGCGGCATAGCTTAAAAAATCAGATTTTAGTCAAAAATTAAATCTTATATGGGGTTGACCTGGTAATATTTTGGAAAAAATCTAATATGCCAGAACAAGCGGCCTAGTCAAACGTTAAAAAATTATTACTGATAAAAACTAATTATCCAATTTATCTCAAATTTGGCACAAAAATCAAATATCTCCTAGGAATCAACTGGTAAAATTTTGGTACGAATACAATATGCAGGAACAAAATGGCGGCCTAATAAAATATTTATAAATTCAGCCTGAAAAACTACTTAATGAACTGATTTCCAATTGTGTGCCACAGAAAAATTACCGTCTTACATATCTTCACGTTTTACTGTCTTTAGATGCCAAAAAATATATTTTATTAATTCCGTCAGTCTGTCTCAAATTGTGAGAATGACCTTGTAATATTTTGGTAAAAATCCAATATGTCGGAACAAGCTGGCGGCCTAGTGAAACATTTAAAAAATTATTACTAAAAAGCTAATCCAATTTACCTCAAATTTTGGTATGAATATAAGAGAGCAAAACAAAATGACGGCCTAATGTGTCTCTATTGCATACCACAATTTGAAGTCAATCATAAGAAAGCAGGTTTTCAGCTACGCTTATGTGGTATCTATTAACCCTAAAATGCAAAAATATCAAATGGTAACTTTTTTCCGGCAACAATACTTCCCTCTTAAAGTTCATTTTCTCTGATCGAAATCTGAAAGGTGGCAGCGGATATCTCAATACTAAGCTGGCTTAAGCAACAGGGTACATAATGAATGCGCCATTCATTTTTATGAAGTAGGAATCTAAAGGTGTCCTCTATTATCTCGAAGGGCTCACTTTTAAACCCGAAATATCCAAGCTTAATTAAATTTCATGCTTTTTCTGTGTTGAGAATTTTCTTTTTAATCTAAGTTGGGACAAGTAGCACGGGAGGCAGAGCCGTTCCTAAAAGCTTTGCTCGTATTGTGTTAAAAATATATTAGTGCCTACCTTTTGTTTTTTTTTTAGAGTTAACTAACTAATTAAGAAAGGTACGCAGTGTAATAAATTCTTTAATAGACTATTTTTTTACGAAGTAAATATAGCTTCGGCTTAATTTATTACTCCCCAGTAGAATTTGTTTTTTTGTTTTTAGCCTTAAAAATTTTTATTAAAAAGTTTAACATGTACCTAATTAAACATAAATGAACTATATATTATTGCGAACATATGCAGTACTACAGTATAAATCATAGTCAGCCTGAAAAACTACTTAATGAACTGATTAAGATTGTGTGCCATAACTGATTGTAGTATAAAGATGAACTAGTAAAATATGGTACTAATTCAAGATGGAGGAACAAAATGGCAGCCAAATAAAGTTTTTGTAATTTGAAAAAATTTTCCTCTCAGGTCTCACATATCTTCGCGTTTTAGCGTTCATAGATGCCAAACAACATGTTTTATCAAGTCCGTCGGTTCGTGTGTCTGTCCGTCGGTTCGCGGCATAGCTGAAAAACTACTCATCAGATCGACTTCAAATTTTAGTCAGTAATTAGGGCTCACCTGGTAATATTTTTTGTAGAATTTCATAATGCCGGAACAAGATGGCGGGTTAGTAGCACGTTAAACAAATTATTACTAAAAAACTAAATATCCAACTTATACTGGTAAAATTTTGGTACGAATCCAAGATGTCGAAACAAAATGGCGTCTTAATAAAATATTTAAACATTCAGCCTGAAAAAACTACTTAATGAACTGCTTCCAACTCTGTGCCATGAGTAATTGTGTTATAAAGATAAACTAGTAAAACTGTGGAAATAATTCAAGATATCCGGTCCGTCTGTCCATTTGTCTTTTTGTCTGTCAGTTCGCGGCATAAAGTAAATATAGCTTCGGCTTAATTTATTACTCCCCAGTAGAATTTGTTTTTTTGTTTTTAGCCTTACAAATTTTTATTAAAAAGTTTAACATGTACCTAATTAAACATAAATGAACTATATATTATTGCGCACATATGCAGTACTACAGTATAAATCATCGTAGTATATATATATATATATATATATATATATATATATATATATATATATATATATAGAATGTGTTTTCATTCTGGGTGTACATCCGTTCACTACAGTTGTTCAGAAAAGAACAATTTTGCTAACGTTTCGCCAAAAACACTTTAAGCTTTTTATTCCAAACCAACTTTACGAGGTTATTACATGGAATGTAACATATAACAATAAAATATAATAATATTAAAGTTGTAATCAGTGAAAAAATGTCTATGTTATAATTCAATATAATATAAAACTAGGTTGAAATAAATATTTTAAGAAAATCTATTCAATTTTATTTTTCTAGAAAAAAATTAATTTTTAATTGTTTTTTAACTATTGATAATTTTGTTTTGTGTCTTGTACTCTCTGATAAGTTATTACATATTTTTAAACCATCGTGCAGAATTGATTTTCTCCCAAAGTTACTTTTTCTGTAATGGTCTGTAATTGTAGGTAATGTCTTATATCGTGATAATGCAATGTATTAGATTTTTGAAATATAATATTTCATTTTTTTCCATTATTATTAATTATTTTAAAATTATATTAAAATGCGAATTTTTAAATTATAAATATTGTGTAACTATAAAAATCCGTTAGGTTTATATAGATGGTTCTAAATATGGTAGTTTATAAAAACATTTTAGAGTTTTATTTTGCAATATTTTTAAAGGTTTAATAGGGTAAGGGGTACAGTAATTGGCACTCTAAAAAACTGTTTTATTACTTCTGCTGTAATTTTTTGTTTTGACAGAAAAATGACACAAAATTGTTTCTACACGTTACATATGTACATATTACTACTGATTACAAAATCCGTTTACAACTTTAGTGATACTTTAACGTCTAAAACACAATAAATATCTAGTTGAACTAAAAATGTTTTATTGGCACCCAAAATATAGTTATTAGCACTTTAAAATACAATTATTGGCATCTGTAAAAAGTTAAACAAAACTACGAATATAGCTTTATTAGGTATATTATACTATATTTATTACAACAAAGAACATAAGATTTATAAAATATTTGTCTAGTTGTCTACAAAACACGATACTCAATATAGTTTAAACTCATGGTTGTTCAGAAACGTTAGGTAAGTACCAAAAACAACATAAATCCTTTAAAACTAACATTATAAACTACTAAAATTACAATTTTTAAAACTATATTTTTTAGGTACAATAAACCCTTATAAAATAGAAAATGTGACATGATAATTCAAAAACCTTTGGTATGTAGGTACGGAAAACATTAATAGTGCTTTAAAATAAATATTATTATTCATTATTTCTATTTTTAACCAATAAAAAACTTAAAGTAGTTTCTAAATTATTTTTAACGATATAGTGAACTAAATGTATTTTTCATACGTACCTATTATTTAAATCTTTACTTACTGTTTTTACACAAGCTTGACAAACATAGCTTTTTACAACTGGTGGCATATTATTATGTTTTCTAATGCATTGAGGGTGAAAATTTCTGTTACAAGTACTACATTTTATACCAGAGATAATTTGTGTAATATTAAAAGTGCAAATAAAGCAAAGCCCTGAAAACACTTTTTTATTATTAACAAAATCTTCAAAATTATATTCATGAATAGGGTCATTGTTACTTGTTTCATTTTCAAATAAATTTCTGACATGCACTGGTTTTAACGATTTATTCGTTTCACAAGATTTATTTTCATCACACTTACTTCTTATTAAAACGTTAGAAATGACATTTACAACTGCAGACTTTGGACTTATTTTTTCAACGCATTCTTTATTTGTTTTTCCTTTTTCAGGTATTTTCCTAGCTTTTTGCGGTAGTCGTCATTTTCTTTTTATCGAATCTTTTTTGTTTCCATCTTTTGTTTAGCGTTAATTCTCGAGAAACTTTTATACCAACCATCACCTGGATAGTTATTTTTAAATTTGCAATTTGTTCTAGGGTTTTTGTCCAGAAAAGCTTTAACACTGGACTGAAGATTTTCTTTTCTCTGCGGAAAGCCTTTTCTGACACTATCTTCTATCCGTTTTACTAAGACGGTCTCCTCTCTCATATTTAAAACTGGTGGGGGTTCATGACCTAATCGAAACTGCTGTGTACCACGTGGAATACCATATTTTTTTGATGCAGTTTTTTTAGGCATCCCATTTTTTATCTCTTGTAACGCTTTTTGCAGGATCTCTTCACTATATCTTTTATTATATTTCTTTCCTTCGTAAGCTTTCGGCATTTTCTGTAAAAAATGCGAATTGTTTACTTAAGGACCATCCTAACTGGGAATATATAAATTGAGACAATAAAGTCGATTTAGTTATTGGCACACACAAAATCCAGTTATTGGCAGGGTGCCAACAACTATATCTGAATATATTTTTGTAAGTTTTTAAAACAAAAAATTCAAATTTATCGTAAGAAAATGTAATGGGCTAGAAAAAATTAGTAGAAAACGTAGAAAACGTTATTTAGTAATTGGCACTTAGTGCCAATAATTGTTTATCCGTTCAATCCACTTGATAGTAATTGGCACCTGAATTAAATAAAAAGGGCGAGAAAAAATCACCAGCGAAAGCGTTTTTTTTTAAGCCTTAAACGATATTTATTGTATACATAACCATATTAAAATTTTACTTAAATCCAAAATACTTAAAATCAAGCCAAAATAGCGAGCCTAACTTATGAACTTTACAAAAATTATCCTTGATTATGGAACACACACGTCATGCACTTGTTCATATAAGTGCAACAATATCAACTGTCAAAAGTAGTATGATGCAATTACTTTATGGCGAATGGCAATATTGCCAGATCTTACTCCATTTACCAAAAACTGTGTATTTAATATTGGAATCTTAATATATCCATATTTATGAAAGGGTGCCAATAATACCGTGAGTGCCAACAACTGTACTGTTTACCCTATGTGAACTTTGTGAAAAACTGATTGTTTTGTTAAGCAAGTTTTGATATCCAGAATGTTTTTTTTCTTTTTCCTTCAATTGTCATCTAAATACATCGTAAAGAAATTAGGATTAACTGACCTACAAATTATCATGTTTTAAATAAGCATCGGGAACACAATTTTAGGGTTAGTCACATGAAAAATATAACTGTGTATATTTTTTTCCACAAATTATACATCTTGGTAAACTATTTAAGAGTGTGTAGAATGCTCAAACGTAAACCAACTGGTTCGCAAAAAAAAATATTACAGGTAGAGCAAACATATTTAACGAAAGTGTAGGATATTACCTACAAAAAGTAATTGATAATAGTTTTTATGTTTTTTTATGCAGGTCTCACAATTTTTGGCGAAAATGAGTTTGAAAAAAGAATTTTAAGGTTAATTAAAAATGCCATTTTCATCGAAAATGAGTTTTTATTAGAAAAAAGAATTTTTGAATATTTACACAAATTTAGGTTAATTAAAAATGCCATTTTCATGTTCAGTGTTGTTACAGATCCCAGCTCATGATTTCATAATTTATTTTGTCGACTAAAAAAGACCTTTCTTTTATATAGAAAGACTAATATCAGTGATTAAAGGAAAATGGAAGATGCGCAACCTTATGGACGAATTCGTGACAGTGCTGATTCCATTCCACTTACGTTTCAGCTGCTGTACGGTGGAGCCGCTCTACGGCAAACACAACACCCATTCGCAGCAGTTCGACTCTCGCTGTGATCAACGTCGGCTGCGGCGTTGATTTGAAAACGATGAGATTCGTGGAAGATGGTGATGCGCAATATTGTTATGGTTTATTGATCACTCAACGTTATTATTTAGTCTCACAAAAATTCTATCGCTTTAGCCATTAACGGGGCCTTAGCAATTATAGTTCTTGACAATAGGAAAAAAACATTGTGTTATTTTATGATTACAAAATAAAGGAGATTATTTTAGATCTACATTTAAATCTAAATTTTAATTTACAAATTATTGTTACTTACCTTTTTTTTAAGACAAAATTTACTTTTTACGTCATTCTGAATAAAGGTACAGGGTGTCCCAAAAATTAAGCGTTTTTTCGATGTTTCTGACAAATAAAATCCTCCATCAGTGCTAATTTATGACTAGGAATGAAACATCGGGTCAAAAATCTAATCACGTCATATTGTCCACGAAAAAAAAATGGCAATGAGAATGAATTTTTAAATAACTTTCGGAGCAGAACAAAAAAGTCAAATATTTTTGAATTAGGTACTTCTTTTCTGATTCTAATAAAAGAAGTAGAGACAAATATATTTTACATTTCCATTACCACATTTTTGGCTTCAAGACAACATAGATAATTGAATTTTTGACCCGACGCGGACTTTCCGGTCCTCGGAAATCATTGCAGCATTGATGATGGTTTTTTAATCCGAAATATCGGAAATATGTTAAGTGTGATACGCTGTTGGTTTTAGGATTGAAATTACTGTTTATTAAGAAGAACACAACATTTTTGACTATTTAAAAAGCAAAGTTTATGATGATCGTTCGGAGATGAATCGTCGAATCGTAAAGTTAATAACATATTTTGGTAGAGGGAATACGGTGGCTGTGATGATGTGACATTTATCTGAAAATATCCTATATATATATATATATATATATATATATATATATATATATATATATATATATATATATATATATATATATATATATATATATATATATTATATATAAAAAAACTGGGTAAAAAACTTCTTTTTTCCGAATATCTTCGGAAGTACTATCCTCAATTTCAAAACTGCATTTGTTTGAGCATAAAATTGCGCAACTTTGAAATATGACATCATTTTAAAATTTTTAAACAAAACGCAATTTAGAAATAATACATATTCAAAATAAAAGGTAAATAAATATGAAATGTTTGCATTAAAAAGATAATGAAAATTTAGAAAATATGTGAAAATAAACTTACATTTAACTACTCAATAGGTACTATCCATAAATATTGTTCTTTTTACTTCCCTCGTAAAAGGGAAGTATTGTAATCGTGAAAAAAATCACTCTCCTAGATTTTTTCGGATCTTCGCGTTTTAGGGGCCCTAGATGACGAAAAACATGTTTTCTCAAATCCGTCGGTGTGTCTGTCTGTTCGCGGCGTAGCTAAGAAACTACTTATCTAATTGACTTCACATTTTGTTCAAAAATTAAGGGTCATATGGAGACGACCTGGTAACATTTTCGTGAAAAAATTAATATTACAAAACTAGTCATTAAATTTATTTCAAATTTTGCAAAAACATCAGTAATTCAGCCTGAAAAAACTACTTAATGTTAAGATTTCAAAATTGTGTGCCATAACTAATTGTGGTCTCGGGATCAATTAGCAAAATAGTGATATTAATTCACAATGGCGGAACAAATTTGCGGCCCTCTCAGGTATTGCACATCTTTACGTTTTAGCGTCGCTATATGTCAAAAAACATGTTTTATCAATTCCTTCGATCAGTCTGTCTGTCAGTTCGTGGCATAGCTTAAAGACTACCTTCCCGATTTGCATCAAATTGTGGTCAAAAATTAAGGATCATATGGGCATGACCTGGTAACATTTTGCTAAAAATACAATATGGCGAAACAAAATGGAGACCTATTGAAATGTTAAAACATTATTATTAAAAAAATACTCATCCATTTTATCTCCAATTTTGCAAAAACAACATTTTGGTACTAATCAAACAAAATGGCGGCCTAGTGAAATGTTAAAAAAACTATTATGAAAAAACTGCTTATCCAATTTATTTCAAATTTTTCATAAACATCAAGTATTATCTTGGAATCAACTGATAAAATTTTGGTACGAATCCAAGATGGCGGAACAAAGTGGAGGTATAATAAAATATCTAAAAATTCAGCCAGAAATAACTACTTAATGGACTGATTTAAAATTGTGTGATATAGGGATGGCCTGATAATATTTTGGTAAAAATCCAATATGGCGGAACAATTAATTGTTGCATTCTCAGGACACATATATAAATCTTATATCCTGCATGAAACCCATATTATCAGAACTTTTACTCCGTTGTTTCGCATATATTTCCCGGATATTAAGGTTCTAAATGGTTTTCGTTACCAATCCTCTTATTTTTATGTTAGATTGGTCTATTATTTGAGGTTAGGATCTAGTAAAAAAAACAAAAGTCTAGTCGAGGTTTCGCAACTGTATTGTTGCATCTTCAGGACACATGCAGATTCTATATCCAGCAGGAAAATCATATTACCAGTCTTTACGCATTCCGTTTGTTCGCAGATATTTCCCAGATATTAAGTTTCTAAATGGTTTTCGTTAACGATCCTCTTGTTTTATGTTATGGTGTATTATTTGGGGTTAGGACCCAGTAAAATAAAACAAATGTCTTTTTTGAAATTGTTGACGTTTCGCAACTTTATTGGACATCCTCAGGACACAAAAAATTTTTATCTTGCATGATAGCCTTATTATCAGTCTTTGCCTACTCCCTTGGTGTCTTTTAAAACATTTTTTTCGTCATCATTTTGTTACATCATACTGGATTCCTACCAATATTTTACTAGTTTATACCTATGCTTACATAATTTAAAATAAATTCAATAAGTAGTTTTTATATCGATACACACCGCCATTTTGTTACGTCATGTTGAATTAGTACCAGTTTATCCCTATATTACACTTAATTTTTCTGCAAAATTCAATTGAATACGGTTTGATTGATTTTTTAAAAATTTTATTTAGCCGCCGTTTTATTCCGCTATCTTGAATTCGTATCACAACTTTTCCAGTTTATCTCTATGTCACACTTAATGCTTGCACACAATTTGAAACTAATCTAATCAGTAATGTTTTGGGGCAACTTTTTTATTATTTTAAAAGGCCGCCATTTGGTTTTGCTATGTCATGTTTATACTAAAATGTTACCAGTTCATTCCTATATAACACTTAATTTTGTGCAAAATTCGAGGTAAATTGGATTAATTAATTTTTGAGGAATTTTTTTAACGTTTCACAAGATGCTATTTTACTCCGGATTTTTATCAAAATAGTACCAGGTCATCCCCATATGATCCATAATTTTTGACCAAAATTTGAAGTGACTCTGGTAGGTAGTTTTTAAGCTATGCCGTGAACTGACAGACAGACAGTCAAACCGACGGAAAGACCGACTGAATTGATAAGATATATTTTTTGGACTCTAGAAACGTGAAGATATGTAAAACCTGAGAGAGTTTTTCAGGCTAATTTTTAAAAAAATTTTTTAAACCGCTATTTTGTTTTCATCTTGGATTAGTACCAAGATTTTACCACTTCATTCCTACATAATACTAATAATTATAATTTGAGATAAATTGGATTTGTAGTTTTTTAGTAATAATTTTTTAAACATTTCACTAGTCCGCCATTTTGGTTGACCATTTTGAGTTTTTACCAAAATGTTGCCAGGTCATCCCCACGTGACCCTTAATTTTTGCCCAAAATTTGAAGTCAATCGCTTAAGTAATTTTTAAGCTATGCGGCAAATTGACAAACAGACAGACAAACCGACGAACAGACCGATGGAATTGATAAAGCATATTTTTTGGCATCTAGAGGCTCTAAAACGTGAAAATATGTAAAACCTGAGAAGATAATTTTTTCCCGATTACAAATATTGTATTTGACCGCCATTTTGTTCCGCAATCTTGAATTAATACCACAGTTCTACTACTTCATATGGATGCCACAATTATCTCTGGCACACAATTTAAAAGTAGTTTTTCACGATGAATTTGAAAATATTTTACGAAGCCGGCAATTTATTCCGTCATCTTAGATTCGTACCAAAATTTTACCAGTTAATTTCTACATAATACTCGATTTTTGTGCTGCAAAATTTGAGATAAATTGAATAAGTAGTTTTTTAGTAATATTTTTTTTAACATTATTGGATTTTTGCCAAAATGTTACCAGGACATCCCCATATGACCTATAGTTTTTGACCAAAATTTGAAGTCAATAGGGTAAGTAGTTTCTTTAGCTATGCGTCAAACAAACAGACCGACACAGAGACAGAGTGTGTAATATACTTTTATCTATATTCTCTGTTTTCTTTCGTGTACCGCACTTTTTTTCTTGAGTTCTGTCATTAACGGTTCCCGGGCTACTACCTACGTCCACTATTACTGGACCACCCAGTATAGTGATACACGATTTGCAAGTCCAGATTTTACAATTGCAGCCAGCATCAGATCCAGTGAACGAGATTTATCAAAATTTTAATTTATGCAGTTCGACTTTGGGCTACTCGGATATGCCAAAAGTGGTCGTCTGTCTCCGTTTCTCATATTACTTTATACAGGAGCCGTCATTGTGAAGTACTATACATGGCGTTTCCTAATTGCGTGCTGATGTTAAGGGGGATGTTTTTATGTCCTAAAAGTCTTAACTTTTGAAACACAGGATGGTAAAGTTTAAAAAGAAAACATTTTTTTTTTCATCCCAATTCTGATGCTATTGTAGATAACTGCATGAAATTTGATACACGTCTTCTAAGCATTAAGAAGCATATGGATTTACCCAGGTTAATTACATATGCACGCCACTGGTAGAAATTTCAAAAATTGATTGTTAATAAAAAATGATCTTTTATGCATAAAAGGCGTGTATCAAATTTCACAAAGCTATTTATCTATAATAGCATCAGAATTAGGATTTTAAAAAATGTTTTTTTAAAACCCTGTATTTCCAAAGTTAAGACTTTTAGGTTCATATTAAACTTTTTTCTTAAAAATGTATGAGGTTTCGTCGTCACTACTTGAAGAACCCAGTGTGATAACTAAATCATCAATAACCGTTTCAATTTTGCCATCTACTTCCCAGTATTTATCTTTAATAAAACGTTGTTAATGTTTAACATACGATTTCCAATTTTCTGGCGATATTGAGTCAATCGCTTCTCATGTTATTTTATTTAAATCTTTAATTGAAAGTTCACCGGTGTTGCGCTCTCGAATATATTTTTTTACTCCTGCCCATGCAAGTTCAATAGGGTTGAGGTCGCACATGTATAGAGGTAGCCTTAAAGGTGTATGACCGAGGTTGCGTAAAAGACCGTCATTTTTATATTTTTTTTTCTCTAGGTTTGTTGGCTGATATTACTTCATATAATTGATATTTTCTCCATGTTGGATCACATACAATTTGTTTGTGTTGTGGTTCGATTGTTCGATTTAAGCCACGATATCATATGAGCTTTTGTTGAGTATTTAGTTGGCACTTTATGTTCTACGTGAGAATGATAAGACGCATTATCCATTACCACGACTGATTTGGGAGGAATGTTAGGTAGAAGCTTCTCGAGCAACCACTTTTTAAAATTATCTGTATTCATCTGTCCATGATAGTCTCCAGTTGTTAGTCCCGAGTGAAAAACTAAAGCAGCACCTGGAACAAATCTGGCTTCTGAACCAGCATGAACTATAATAAAGCGACTACTAGAGCGGATTCCCTGAACAACACCTGTAACACTTTCACTTTGCCAGCATTTGTTCACTGTCATATCATTATCTACGCAGGTTTCGTCTAGAAACACAATATTGTATCCTTCTTGTTTATATTGCCCTAGAGTTGATAGACCTTTCACCCGCCAGTGAAAAATATTTGGTCTCTCAATGAGTAATTTTCGTTTATTTTGGCACTTGCGTCAAACTAAACCATTTGATCCTAAAAGCCGATTTAAGGTTTTATACCTTTACGGAAAATCTATTTTGTTCTTTACACCACGAAGTAGGGGTTTGCAGGTCGGAACCTTCTTCAAGTTTATATAAAAATCCTCTATTGTTCGTCGAATTACTTCGTCACCACCATGGTCAATTTTATCTTTGTATGATAATCGGGGTCTTTTTTTACCAGGAAATTTTAAAGGTGAAGTAGACCATGAGCGATCATTATGTTCTCTTTGAATTTTTCTTACACTACTTTCCGAAACACCAGTGTAAAATGCAGCGCGTTCTGTTCGATTGTGAGTTGGAATAGTCAAACTATTATTTTCAGATTATCTAGTACAGGTCTCCATAACGCTCGCAATAACTTTTTCCTCTTTTGCTCGCCATCGTTACTTCGAAATAATAATTCAAATTCAACGCAACGCATTTATATAGAAATGAAAACAAATGCTCGAAATGTATAGGCGCCACTGGAAATAGCTAGGACCTTCTAGCGGCAGGTGCATGGAGACTCTAGGCAATTTCGTACCCCTTTGGCTGGCGCACTTTATAGGTGAAGCGGCAAACTATTACAACAAATAAAATAACATAAAATGTATTTGCGTACACAAATTTTACTTTTCTGCTTGCTTAAGACTATGAACCTTTATTTTAAGGACCGGTTTTCTTTCGTGTCCCGCACTTTAAAGGTTTAGTACCTAATGTTACATGAACTCACCTAGTATAAAGAATATTTAATATTTACGTCGTATCAGCAGCGTCAAGGCGACTGAGCGACGACAAATGGAGAACTGGTAGAAAATAAATCATGATTAGTCTAATTTAGCAAGATTCCTTTTTATATTTACCATCTTATTTCTCTTTTCTCATCATTGGCGTAGATAGACTTAATGCGTGGGAGGGAATATAATTATTTTTCATTATAGTTGTAAACTACCTACGTGGACATATTTGTACTAAGTTTTTCACTATAAATGGACCTTCATTATTTAGGTTAATGTTTACTTTTTCCAATATTGATGTCAAAATAAGAATTTTCATTTTTTATGCTTAGTTCACAAAAACATGTTTTTTCAATATACTTACGGCTCTGGACTACCCAGTCTGGAGTTATATTTATATTTTGTATTCATTCGTGCTTTGAAGCTAAATAAATGGACCTAACACAATAGAAATATATTGTGGACTAAAGATTGGGAAGAATTGTAAGATGAATAAAATACATCAAGAATCTTTTAGCAGTATAGTGTTCTTAATCCTTATATTCTTTAACGTGGTAGATTCTTCTTGTGGGCTCAGGACAACAAAACTCCTTTTATTTAGCTAAACTACCATGTTTAGACTGCAACAAATGCTACGTGGGGACTACTAAACGATATTTAAAAAATCCCTTACATCAACATTAATATTCAATTTCAAATTCAAATTCAAACATTTTATTACCAACCAATTTATAAAAAATGTAATGCTGGCTATACATCGATTTCATAACCGGTAGCACACCGTACGTAGCACGCATGTGTGGTGTAGACCATTAAAATGACCAAACTGTAATTAATATTTTAAATTGAGAGTTTATATTTATACACTATACCTATGTAATTCCTATTTTCAATTTACTAATTGCTAAATGAGTAGAGACGCAGTCCGAAGCAGCTCAGAGAGGCAGAAAGAGGTCCGAAGAAAAGACAAGGTTTAAACTTTTTGAAAACATAATCATTTCGGCAAGACTAGTTTACTTAGACATATTTGGATTTATAAATATATTATAGACGATAAGAGCAGATAAATAAAATACCCAAAAAAAAACATAACTATAATGTTAAACACGCTGCATATTTAGAAGATATTCCTTTATATATTTAGAAAATTTGTAAATTGATAATTCTTTTACACAGTTTGGCAAAGAAGTCCACAATTTAATTCCAACATAGGAAAATGATTTTTGGAACCCGGCTGGCATGTCTTCCAAAAAGTTGAGAAAGTTTTGAACATTTGAGGAAGGAGAACGATAAGTTGTTGTAATTAAGATTTTTTTGTTTTTTAAAATAAATGTCAAACTTAAATATTCAAATTCGGCTGACAGGTTGTCAATCATAACTCTATTGTACTTAAAATTGTTTTGAAAAATTCACTGCACCTCCACGGCCCACTCTATCACTCCTATCAGTAGATTATATCCGGGCAAATCAAAAACACTACCATCATCGTCAAGCGACAGCCGTGTTTCCGATAAGCCAAGAATGTCAAATTTGTAATAAGATATGTAATTACTTAATTCTTCAAACCCTGTATTAAGTGATCTTACATTTAATGGCAAACACACAGGTTTGTATTCTTTAGGTCATGTATAGAATTTAAATTATGCTGGTCTCTTGCCTCTCTTCTTAGGTTATGATCTCGTCCATCCTCAGACACCACCCCACGCCACCCCCAATGACTTTCCAGCTCAGTCAGCAAAACTAACATAACATCTATAAAATGAAGAAAAATAGACATTATCACAAGATACAATGCAGTAACAACACAACGCAACGTTGGTCAAACTTAAATAATTATCTTTAGATTAGTTACTTGATGAGTCTCTTTTTATACGAAGAATGCATATAAATTTATAGAATTATAAACCACTTATCATGATCTAAGTGCAAATGTATGAGAAATATTAACATTACACTAAAAAGAAAAAATATGAACGTAGGGAAAGAAATCAAGAAAAAACTGAAAAAACAGCCTTAGCCGACCATCATTTTCAGACTCTCCATAATTTTGATTTTTAAAACATTTCTGCATTTCATAGGGAAAAAATTATTTTAAAAGAAACCTTAGTGAAATGATTTTTATTTCATTAAATAATACGGGTAACTATAGAACAGATACCAAAGGTTTAAATAGCCAATATACCAATTTAATTGATTCTTTTAAGACAAATAACTAAAAGTAAATATAAAAAGAATCACCCATTTAAGACGTTCGTAGTAGCAATGTTTATTTGTTTATTTTTATAGAACCTAAATAGGAAAAAAATATTTGAATTATTATGTATCTATGCGAATTGATAAGAACCCTTCAATTCTTTGCCACCTTAGTATCACTCAACATTTCATTTTAAATTGGTATATGTATGTGTTTTACTAGGTCTTTGTTTCATAGATATATTTTAATTGTTTTATGATGCACTACCGGTGTAAATTTTCAACATTCCTTGGAATAGGTAAGTGTAAATATCTAGAGTGAAAAAAAACAGGGCAGAGAGGGGGTGACGAAATTGTATTCCACTGATTTTTCCTTACCTCTTTTGTATTTTTGCAGATTTTGTGATAAGTGTTTTGTAATTTTTTTATTTTGTTTTAACATTTAAGTTGCACTGTAATACCGTTTTACAATTATTTTTACGATTTTTTTTGTTTAACCTAAACTATCCTAATTAATTTATTTTTTAATACGTCTTAAGAACGTATATAGTCACTGTTGTTCTTGTCGTCCCTTAGATGCTGCCGCCTGATAGGTAATATAGCATTTTTATATATTGTAATTTCTTTTCTAGCATTGATAAAGACTTAATGAAGGTCAAAACGCCGGCATTTCCTGAATAAAAGGAGCTTTCATTTGTTCGCCTGAACCCACAAAAACGATAAATTTATTTATTTATTTATAAATTTAAATTACAGCCGCCATAACTTCTTTCTTTATAAAGGTGGAAGAAAATGAGTTTTGTGAATTTTTCTTATACATTCATAAATATTATCAGCACACGAAACACCTGAGCATCGAATAAAAAAGAAATAACATAAAGGATCGATTTTCTCGCTTATTTTAAATTAGACGGTATGCATTTTAGCGCATTTTGAAGTCTGCGGAAAGGTGATTTACGTTGTATAACCCATCGTATGCGCTTTTACGGGTATTTCTGAAATATTTAAATTTATAATGTATTTCACATAATATGTATATGTGTTCAGCTACCAACAAGATATCTGCTACCATTATTAATTTTCGGTATTTAAGTTAAAGCTAATGTCAAGGTTGGCAATAATACTTTAGTCAACCTGAATTTATAATTTTATTATTTATACAAGTTAAACAATACGTTAAACAGTAAAATTTGTTTTTTATTACATAATCAGTAAAATTTAGAAGCAATAAAAGGCGATTATAACCAATAACAAATAAGTTAGAACTTGAGCAGATAAAATGATGACATTATTAATTATTAATGGAAATATTCAACATGTTTGCTATGTAATTATTCACACTTTTCATTCATTATCTGCCTCTCAAGAGTTTATAATAATTTCAGAATTATTTTCAATATTTTCATTTGATTTGTTTATACGACATGTTTCAAATGATTCTCAAAGAAATGTGTCCAAAGATATCAGGTGTCGGCAATTGAAGACCAATTTAACGTTTCTCCGATCTATTTGTTATACTACTGCTATTATTATCGTTATTTTTTTAAAATTTAAAACAGAGGTATCTGGTTAATGCTCCCCGAAAAAAAAATGTTCCTAGAATTTTATCCTGTAATATTTCACACAAAAAGTTGGTGAAAACGGTCTTGATGGAAAAGGAATTTTCATCTGACCAAACATGTCCTAAACATTTCGGCAGCTGAGAAATTTGATTCGTCGGTCCGATTCGAAATTATGAAATAAATTAGAATCTTGCCACATTTTTTCATTTGTATTCGTGGTAAAAGTATTTCGCTTTTCTTTTTGATCGGCACTAAAAGTTTGAGTAGCTGATTTTTATATAGTCTATACTTAAAATTCTTTAAAGTTCTTTGAACTGTTCCAACATTATGTTACTTCTTCAATATATTAAGTCAAGATTATATTTTTTACGATTTTTTTTTTCTAATCCTTATTTTCTATTATGGTATTTAATGATTGAGCTGATTTTCAATACACGATATCGCCTCTGTTTTTATTATGGTATTTCATAATTGAGTCCTACGTCAATAAAGAAATCATGGTTCTTGGGATTAGACCGGGTCAAAATGGAATCGCTTTTCGACGTTTCGCCTTCGATTGCACGAGGCATCTTCAGGGATCTTTACTTCACGAGATCGCACCCAGGCCGGTTATTTTTAGTCAATCTGTGCTTACCGAAGCGTGACTCGGTGTAACGTATGGTGTTCACTAAAGCCCATATTAAAATTGTTAGGATGCTTATAAATTTCAATAGATTCTCTAATTTTGCGTTTATAGAATCCCGAAACCGATGCAAGAACTTTGGTTTCTTTTATGTTTACGACATATCCAGTAGAATGTTAGTGTTCAGATACAGCAGATTGTGCAATTTGTTTCTTTCTGATACATAATTCATGTTCCTTAAGCCTAGTCGATATGGATCGTCCAGTTTTTCCAATATAGACATCACCACAGGAACAAAGAATTGCACATACCCCTTCCGGTTGGAATGAAATAATGTCCTCTGGCGATCCCAAACATTGTCCAATTTGCAACCTTGCAATCTTGTCTGTGAGTCCGTGAATAAATGGAAGAACTACACTTCCTATCGATAATTCATTATTAGTATAATTTCATTTCCTGGAGTAGGACTATTATATTTTCCAATTGATCGTCTAATACTCAGTGCAATATCCATTCCCTCTTAAAAGCGAGTCAGTTTCTCTGTTTCCGATTGTAAAGAATTTTGGACACAAATCGCGAGGGCTCTGTAAACCAATAAATTAATAACTGATTGCTTTTGTGCTAAATAATGATGGGAATTTGTATTTAAGTACCTGTTCGTATGCGTTGGTTTTCTATATACAGAGTGTTCTAAAGAACCATCCCCTTTCCTTTGTACAAGAACACCTAGGAACGGAATCGTGCCTTCTGATTCAATTTCTATTGTAAATTTTATATTAGCATGTTGTTGATTCAGATGGTCAAGAAACCCAGGGAGGCTTTCTAGACCATGTTGCCATATTACAAAAGTGTCGTCTACATATCTGAATCATGATTTTAGACTATATAGTTTTTTGTTAAGATTATACGAAAGTCATTATTTTTCATATTTTTTTTGTTTAAAAAAAACTACAGACTTTCCAATAACCCGTAATAAAATTTTGGATGATTTTTAGTTTTTTTATATTGCAACCATCATATTTTCTGTTTGGTTGAATATTCATCTCGTTCGTCGAAGTAATGATGTATCTGCCAGCGACCAAACCCAACCTTCTCCACTGGAGATTTAATGCGATTTCTATGCAGTGGCAGAATCAGGAACTTAAATACCTCCTGATATCCTCTTTGATTGTGATTGGTTTCTTTACTCAAGGTCAATCACTATTTTGAAATGCGTGGAATAGCTGAGAATTCGCTAATCTCACTTGTTTTTAAACGCCACTACTTTTTTCTTTGTTCTTTTTGATAAATCACAAAATTTTATTCTCAAAATATAGTGTAATCCGTTATAATCACATTATTTTTAACCTAGAGAATTATCTCATGTACTTCATAGTGACGAATATGGTCCCAATATCTTCTTGTAAAAATGCTTCAACCTAATGAAATAATAAAATGCTGAACTAGTACTTAATTAGAAAAAGTTAATATTTTCACCAAATTTGAGATAGTACTGCTAATTCAAATAATGCAGTTGAGTCTGAAGAAGTTAAATACATAATTGAAACGAATACACACTTGCAAAAATACTACAGAATATGCATGAATGGTTAAACGCCTAAATTAAAAGAGGAAATTTCTTGAGTGAACGATTCGCGCTACGAAAGAATGCTGACTATTTCCTAGGTCCTATGATGTTTAAAATCTACATCTCAACAGCCTTAAAACTGAATATCAATTGGCTGATGATCAGGTGGTTATTGCGAACGATAAGGAAGATATGGGATATGAATAAACCAAATAAAGGCCAAAAGTGAACACTCAGATAATGAAGCTAATACATGTGTATTTGCTTCGAGACATTTCATCATCGATGTGGTGAATGAATAAAAATATGTGGATGCTATTTTTATTCATATAGGGACTGCCGAGCGCAAAATTCAGATTAGGGGCGTCCAGACCAAACGAGCCATAGCCTGCCTTAATGGTATACTATAAAAAGCGAAAACCTAATATCTATCAACCAATAATCAAATGTGGTGTGCTATACTGAGCAGAGATTTGGAGAATTACAGAAAAGCATAAAAAATGGAAGATGTTGAAAAGGACTCTCTCAGGAAATTGTTGAAATAATCCGAGAAGGGTAAGAACCGAAATAGCAAAGGGGCAAATGCCAAAATATATTAGAGGATTTAGATCGTAAAGAACTGATTTGATTCGACACGCGAACATAATGGAAGGAAGTAGGCTACTTGAGCAAACATAAGAAAACAAGGAAGTTCAAAACAATGCTGGAAGCTGTGTTTAAGAAAAACGATCAGTGTAGAGGTCTAAATGAGGATTAAGCTAACGACAGAACTAAATGACCTTTTGATATCAGACGACGTCCGTCAGATGTTATAAACCAACAGTATAGATTTCATTAGAAATTAGAAGGATGGAAATTTTTCTGGTATACTTTTATAAACTATTAACGAAGGTATTCTCTAAATTAAAAATAGATAAATAAATAAATAAAAGATATCAAGATCAATCAATTAATTCAGTTTCTAAGATTCACTGTCAAAAAAAAAACGAACGTAACAAGCGTAAAGTAAACCATTAAATCACATGGTCTGGGATAACTCTAAAGTTGCATAACGTCACATGAGAAGTATACAAAGATAAATTCTCATAGTCGTTAAATTAAAACAACCGTCTGTAATCTGCAAGTGTAACTTATCTTTATTTTTTTGTTTCCGAATTACGACCGCCACTATTGTTTCACAGAAAATACCAAGATGCTTATGTGTTTATTTTTAATTAACTTTGAGTTTTATTGTACCTTGCTATGTTTACTTCTGCCGGAGGAGACAAAATAATAGCATCGTTTATTTGCGGTGCCGAAGCTTTTATTTTTCGTCCCAGAGATTATTGAAGTTTACACAGTTTATATAAATATTGACTGTGCTTCTCTAATCTATGTGCGATGTTTTCCTGTTTTTGTTATTTGTTTTAGATATGAAACAAAACGGACGTAAATTATATCAATACCTAAAGGGTCTTCTCGACATGCAGTCAAACATGGTGTTTACAAAAGATGCTTATTTATTTAATATACACCTAAGTGAAGAGTTATCCTTTAAAGGGCATTAGTTTTTATATCGGGCTTATATTTTGAAAGAGTGTATTTTAGTATTTTGACCTCCCTCGAAAGAGGAAAGTAATGCAATCGTGAAAGAATCACCCTGGTATTTTTTAAGATCTTACCATTTCGGAGCCCTAGATGCCGAAAAATATGTTTTCTCAATTCCGACGATCTGTCTGTCTGTCTCATCGTCCGTAGCCCAAAAACTGTTTATCCAATTTACTTCAAATGTTGGTCAAAAATTAAGGGTTATGTGGGAATGACATTTCAATATTTTGATTAAAATCAAATATGGCGGAACAAAATAGCGGCATAATAATATTATAAAAAATTATTACTAAAAACTACTCATCCATATTACCTCAAATCAATGACAGGGATAAACTAGTAAAATCTTGGTGAGGAGCCATTCTCACAAGAGTCGGGAATTAATCGTCAATATCGACACGTTTACTGAGTGGTGTCAATACACAATTTATTTAGTACGTGCTCAAACTTGTTCTGTAATATGTAGTTTGAACGCGTGTAGTGTGTAGTTGTATGTTTCTGCTTTGAATACGCGTATAAGAATTTTTAATACTGAATTTCTTTTGCATGACTGTTTTTATTGTAGTTTTCAACTCTTGTTATTGTGTTTTGTTAAATTTTCTTATTTAAAATGTAAAGAACATAATTTCGACAAAAAAAATTGTCTGTCAGTTTGTTAGTTTTCGAAGAAATTGAGCTATCGAGTTGAAATTTGGTACACGGGGAGTGGTTCATAAGAGTACAGTTTGTGTTGTTTTTGGGTAAAGTCAACTGAAAGAAAGGGGTTGAAATGGGGGGTTAATTGGTAAAAAATAGTGATTGTTGTAAATGACCTGTAATATGTCCTGTTGTGGGTTTTTGGGTATATAGATTTTAATAAGAAACCCTCTTTGATACCTCTATTCCAAAGTAAGAACGTAAGGTGAAAAGAAAAGGGGATGAAAATTAAGACGTTGAAATAATCGAGTAATGTTATTTTATGGGTTCCCGGAGATTTATAAAGACTAAAAAATCCGATAGAACCAATCAAAAAGTAGAAATTTGGTCCAATTTTTAGTTAAGTTTTGTTAAATCAATAAATTTCTAATATTTCAAATGTTTTATTTTTTTCTCTAATTTCATAGGAATTGATATAAGGGCAATATATTAATTTACTGTGAGATAATATGCCTCGATAACGTATTGGTATAGGTTATTTTTACCTAAATAAATAATAACTCGATACATGAATTGATGCAGATTGTCTATGAACTCTTTCTCAAGGCTACAATAAACAATACGCGTATTTCGGTATTCTTTCGCATCTGTATTAAGCAGCTTACTTGTGTCATTAGGGTGAAACACCATTGCGGCCTAGTTAAATATTTAAAATATCAGTATGTATCAAAAAGTATTTATCAAACAAATGTGAAGTGGAACGAACTAATAAAATTTTGTCAATCCTAAATGGCAAAACAAAATTGCGGCCCAATTAAATATTTATAAAGGCGTCAAAATTCCATTTCCTAGAATAAAGACCTTCTTTTGTAAAATAAAATAATAAATGTCTGAAATGACTGATTTTTTATGAATTTTCTAAAAAATAATAAAACTCTTAAAACAACTAATAAAAACGAAAATTTAAAAAGCATATACTGGACTATCGAAGCAATTATTTTATTTAAATACCTAGGTATGGTAATAAAAAGTGAATGGATGTTTGTGTGTACGTATGTTAGATCTGGTCACACACAGTTGTGGCTATGAAAAATATAAGTTTCAGTCTTAATGGCTGTTATGTATGCGCAATATAAGTAAAAAA